>JAEQBH010000806.1:1200000-1536575 GCA_016808115.1 Tetrastigma voinierianum
TATACTTATTATAGTATCATAAAATGAATATAGTATCATAAAATGAAAAATTATGTATATCCCACGATCTCAATTGATTCTTAGTTACTGCTCGGGTAATAGGTAGGGATGACGGGTTTGGTAGTGACATTTGTACTTAAAACAAGCGTGCTACCAGGCTGCGCTACATCCCTTTCAATTGGTCTACCGGTGTCATTGTAGAATACCTTGTCTTGTTTTCCCATCATATTTGCCTCCATTGATATACACTGTTTTCTTCCCATTTCTTCTTTATTTTTATCATGTTATATTATATATTAACATAACATATAATAATAAAAGACTTATATACATATAAAATATGAAACCCACCCTAAAAATGAAATCAAAATAAATGAATATTTTTTGGGGAATGCCCGGGAAGTAAAGAAACTTCTTTTACATTTTAAAGAAAAATAAAATCTTATCTAAGCGAATCTTCAATTGAATTGGGAATTCTGTGTACAAAAATACAAGTGGTCCATATGCATCGATCTTATATGTATTACCATTATGTATTACAATAAATAAGGAGGATTTAAATGCGAGATCTAAAGTATATCTTCCACGACACCGGTACTAAAGCACTATATATGGTTAGATTATGCTTGAAGTCTATTGATAGAGATTAATCGTTTATTCCCGGATGCGTTGACATTCCCTTTTTTAATTAACATAAAAGGGGGTGTGAATATTAGAGATCTGATCAAATATATCTGCCTGACTAATTCCTTTCTCCCTCCTCTTTTTTTCTCTTTTTTATAATTTTATCAGGGAGGAGGAGTAAGAGAAGAAAGAATAAAGTGGATTTAACCTCGATTGAAACTCGAGGTCGGACTCGATTAAATTAAGAATAGAGGAAAACTTATAAATGTAAATGTTGGTCTAGTGCAAGAGTATCATACAGATCCTTAAATTAAATGCATCTTGCGATTAAATATAGTTCTAAAATAGAGTTAGAAATCGTGTATTACTTATTATTTACTATTACTCTATAGATTTACATGAAATCTTTCATATCATAACATAGTGCCTGGTGGATTTTGAGTTAAGCAACTTCCGTTTTTCCTTACTTTCTTCGGTTCGAAAATAGAAAACTTGAATGAATAAAAAACAAAAGGAGATTCATGGCTGGTAGATGCCCGAATAAGGGTTTCTTTTTTTTTTTTTTTTTGGAATGAACTAGTTGTGTACGAAAGTGTTAATAAGAGATCAACGAGGCATTCCCGGATATATTCTTGAAAAATCGACCACGATACACCCGGTCGATTAGATTGAAAAATTACAATCCCACTATTGTTATAAACATACAATTCATGGGGAGATAAAAAAATAGATACTTGAGGGCTGTATTACCCTTCAAAGGCAGTAAAAATAATATAAATAATATACTAAAATAATATAGTATATAATAATCTATATATATATATATATATATATATATATATATATATATATATATATATATATATATATATATATATATATATATATATATAACATATATTTAAATTTAAATAAAATAAAATATATTTAAATGAAAATAAACAAAATCTATTTCTTAATTCTAATTCATTTTTTTTTGATTCAAACGAAAATAAAAGTTTTGGGATAGGAATAAACAAACCATGGATAAATCAGCGACCCTTTCTTAAATCCAAAGCGATCTTTTCACGGCGTTTGCCCAGATCAATCGGAGTTAGATTATAGAAACATGGTTTAATTAATTAGATTTATTAGTGAACAAGGAAAAATATTATCTAGAGCGAGTGAATGAATTCCAGCTTTGAAACAACATGATTAATTACTATTGCTATAAAAACAAGCTCATTTTATCTTCGTTACCTTTTCTTAATAATGAGAAACAATTTGAAAGAAACTAGAGTTGACCGCTACAGAACTACGGTCTTAGAACGAGAAATAAATAGGCTTACTCTTCAATTGAATCAAAATTCCAACTCAAGCCGCGGATTTTATGTTTTGTTGAAAAATCTAAGAATCGAGATTTGATTGTTGTGTTGTAGAAAACAAAAATAATCGGGAAGAATAAATCTTTTTTTAAACATATTCCTTCATTTTTTGATGACTTTATCATATCATACTAATTTATAATCTACCTTCCCGGAGTTCATTCTCCAAGAACTCATTATTTAAATAAAGTAAAATCATTCCGGTGAATTCTTTACAATCTCTTTATTTTATGATCTCATTGGAAATCATATAAAGACAATTCCTATTGGATAGCTATTTGTGCAAGTATTTTACAATTAAGAAGTAAAGCGGCTCTTGTACGGATCGTGTATAAATCTCTGACCAACTATAGGATGCCTATTCTCGTGAATGCATTTATCAGTGATCCACAAGCGACGAAAATCTCTCTTTGTCGATCTCTATCCCGATGAGTCGAAACCAAAGCTCTGATTTTCTGTTGAGTAATAGTTCGAGTAAGTCTTGAATGGGCTCCTCGAAAGCTTGATGTAAATAAACAAATTTTTGTTCTACGTCTACGAGCTATATATCCTCGTTTAGTTATGGTCATTGAATAAATGAAACTTTGATGAATAACTAATTGATTTCCTTACTTTCAATTATCCTTGTACCCTTTCTGATACGTATTAATAACAAAAGCGGATTCTTCCAATGTATAAGAAATCAGGAAATTTCCAATGGCTTTTGCTACTATAACCTTCACGACCACGATTTTTTTTTTCTTTTTTCTATGCCTCGAAATAAGAAATTGTATTGATACTAGGTATCAAAAACATAGTAAGTTAAATAAAAAAAAAAGAGTCAATTTCAAATTAAATGGATAAAGAAATAGTGGGTTCCATTGTTTCTATGGTCACTTCTTAAACGGTGAGGTCCTTTCTATACACCGGAGCTCCTTCTAATTAATCTTATTGGTAACTTGTACAGTTCACACTCTTTGGCTCTACCCATGAATTATCCATTAATAGGTCTTTCACAATGAGATCCACCTATCTGATAGCAGTATTTAATTATGAAGGTAGCTAAGTAGTTGACCCTATTAGTCCGTTCTTGCAATGCAAGAGTAAAGAGCCTAATCTTTACGCTGATTTTCCCGGCAATGGATAACCGCTTTTGCGATGAAATTTCTTATCTGGCATCTTAAATTTAGGTGATTATATTTGCATCGTGGCTTCATAAATTTCATACACAATACGCAATAGGGGAATATGATAGATCTTTTTATTTTTTTTTTAGTTTAGATAGTGAATGGAATTCTATTCAACGAAGTGCGATCATTAAATCTTTGGAAAAGTTGTTTTCGTCATGAAGTGCGAGCCCAGTCGCACATACACCCTAGTACATGTTCCTCGGCGTGAGGACACCTGAAGCGGAGGGATTTCGTGACATTTCTGATTGGCTGTCTTGTGTTTCTAATAGTTGGCATGCTGAATCATATACATAATGGATTGGTTTAGATCGATCCTAACCGAATGATTATGAATTACCCCCATTTTATTTAATTTAATGAAACCCGGTAAGAATATCTCAAATCATGGATTTGCATGAAATCCTTTCTTTTTTCATTGAACCGCTACAAGATCAACAAATTCATGAGTTTGGGCTTACCGGTGCGACATAAAAACATCCTTTCAGGTCTTGGATACGACCCGCAAGGGTTTGCCAGTTCTTTGTACATAAACCTTTGTGATGATTTAGCGGTTTGATAGTTCTTCGCTTCCATGACAAATTCTCCCGCTTGTGCCTCATAAAACAGCAGCGGGTTGATGGATCATTACCCGATGATATAACATAATAATGATTTCTACATCTCGTATGATGAGTCGACGAGAAGAGATAAAGAATAACACGAAAAAAAGATAGGAATTGAACAACCCGTACAGGCATCTTTTGCTGGTGCATCGCGACTCTACAATGGAATTTACTTTTACCTCTCATCGAAAAATGTAGGATCTATCAGATCCCGATCGATGCTTGATCAATTACCACCCTTCCTTTGGTCGAAAAATACTATGATGGCTCAGATTCGTTATATATTTATTTCCTCTATGATTCGACGATCCCAAAGTTTCTTTTGATCCGATCAAATAAAAAGAAAGAAATAAGTTTTTATTTTTCGTATCCTTTCATAGTAAAGATGGCTAAGAGCCTTACGGTGTGAAAACAAAAAAAGTTTGTGTGGCCCGAAGCGGTTCGATAGATAAGATCGAATACCCTTTATCTCCTGCTCCTCTTTAGATACATAATCTAATGTTTTGCAAAAAAAAAAAAAAAAAAAGAATAAGGAATTTTTTTTCTGTCGATTAGTCCGCTACATTGTTAGCAATATCCATGTTTCATATGGCGAAGGCATAATCTGCTTTTTTCTATAGAATAAAAACTCATTGGCGCCAAGCGTGAGGGAATGCTAGACGTTTGGTAATTGTTCCTCCGACTAGGATAAAAGATCCCATTGAAGCGGCTAATCCCAGGCATATTGTATGTATATCCGGTGACACAAATTGCATAGTATCATAAATAGCTATTAGGGTAGTACCCATCCGCGAGGAGAATTTATAAAATACGAGATCTTTGTTTTGTATATACCTATCTTTGAGATATATCATAAGACCAATAAGTTGATTTGAGATCTAGCTCTCAACCTCTTGGCCCTAAAAAGTTATCTTTCGATAAAGTCGGTTGATTAGGATAAAATTGTATCCCTCGGAGGCCGTATGCATAACACAGTGCATACGGTTCAAAATCGCGAAAAAAAAGAATCAATCGTGTAGATTCGGCCCTCTCTTATTTTTCATAGCAAGTTCCTTCTAAAAGGAGGGGGCTCCTTCTTCCATTTTTCAAGAAAGATGAGTTTTGACCCTTCCATATTTCCATATAATATATATATAAATATATGAAATAGAATAAAGAAGAATTCATTAAACTTATTGAACTAACTTATCATTGATGTATTGTTTCATCGAGATCCGATCCAAATCACGATGTAATTTTCTTGTTTCTAAATGGGCCTGAATTTTTAGGTTTGCTCTCAGGGTAAGAATCCGTCGACTTCGATTTGCACATATAGAATGAATGCCTACCACTTCTTTTATACAACTTCGTTTTTATTTCATGTCTTAATCAAATATTTGACCCGTATTCATCCTATTATTCGATTGATTGGGTTCGCGATCACTCCTATCTCTATTTATAAATAAAATAATTTATGTCCTGATATAATGTCATATATTACCAATTGGGTTTTTATAAGCGAGGCACCGTATACTTCATTTTATTGATCGATAAACCTGACCATAAATTATTTGATAATAATAATCTGGACCCCAAAAAAATGGATCCTAATTGCGCCCGGCTCCAAATTGTTGATGATTCAATCAATCTTTCTTGGCGAAATAGAGGATATCTCGATCGAGGAAGACGGGAAAATACCATATGACCAAACATATGACAAACCTTGCTATCACGTCAATCCAGATAGATCGTCCTCTCCGGGATTTCGAGCACTTTTGGAACACCAATAGGCATAAAATAACAGAAAAAAAAATCTAGTACTATATTTCACTTTGGTATGGAAACGTAACAATGAGTTTATTGCCTTCATAATATTGGCCTTCATCATATTTTTATCCTTAGATTGGATAAGTTCATAAAAGAAAGGCGAGGGCGAATAAAGGCAGAATTTTTACGAATAGGCTTTGAATGATGAACAAGATGAGCAGTATGGTGCATTCACGCATAGGAAATGGGATCCGCCTCCATTGCGTGGTACTTATTGGGTATAGAATGAATATGTTTTATCTTTGTTCCTCTGAGCAATTGTTCCATTAGTACCAGCGAGGAATCGAACAAATACAAATATTAACATTAACCCTTGCCGAGATAATCAGCGAAAGAGAATATCAATAGCATCGTTTTTCTAATGCAATAAAGGATTCTGAGTGTGTATTTTTCTTTGATAAAGGTATTTCCATGGGTTTGCCTTGGTATCATGTTCATCTTGTCGTATTGAATGATCCCCGGTCGATTGATTTCTGTCCATATAATGCATACGACTCACGGTTGCTGGTTGGGGGGCGGGTTCGATGGCTCTATATGAATTAGCGAGTTTTTGATCCCTCGACCCTGTTCTTGATCGATGTGGAGACAAGGTATGTTCGTTATACCCTTCATGACTCGTTTAGAATAACTAATTCATGGGGCGGTTGGAGTATCACGGCGTGACTATAGCGGTCGGGTATTTTAGATTCACGAAGTGTGTGGCGGGGGCACGTGTTATGTTTTACGGCTTGTGCTTCTTAGCGACTATCGGCATTAGATTGTATTGGGATCTAGAAATATTTTGTGATGAGCGTCTGGAGAAAACCTTCTTTGGATTTGCACTTTGAGATCTTTGGAATTCATTTATATCGGGGTTGGCTTGCTTTGGTTTTGGCGCCTTTCATGTAACAGGCTTGTATGGTCACGGAATCTGGGTGTCCGGAGCCATATGGACTAATTGAAAAGTACAATCTGTAAATCCGGCGTGGGGCGTGATGGAAGTTTTGATCCTTTTGTTTCGGAGAATAGCCTCTCATCATATTCGCGGCCAGTACATTGGGCATATTAGCGGGCCTATTCCATCTTAGTGTCACTTCGCCTCAGCGCGTCTATACAAAGTTACGTATGGGCAATATTGAAGCAGATCTGTCGAGTAGTATGTTCCTTTGTCTTTTTGTAACTTTTGTTGTTCTTTGGAACTATGTGGTATGGTTCGTGACTACCGTCGAGGTATTTGGTCCCACTCATTATCAATGGGATCAGGACTACTTCAACCAGAAATATATTGAAGAGTTAGTCTGGGCTAGCCCAGAAAATCAAAAGTTCAGTAGAAGCTTGGTCCTAAAATTCCCGAAAAATTAGCTTTTATGATTACATCGGCAATAATCAGACAAAAGGGGGATTATTAGGGGCCGGGTTCAATGGGCCGGTGGGGACGGAATGGCGTTGGATGGATTAGGACACCCCATCTTTAGAGATAAAGAAGGTCGTGAACTTTTTTGTCGTCGTATGCCTACCTTTTTTGAAACATTTCCAGTCGTTTTGGTAGACGGAAGCGAGGTGTTAGAGTCGATGTTATTCCCGTTCGAAAGGGGCGGGAATCAAAGTATAGTGTCGAACAAGAAGTGGGTGTAAAGCGTAACACCCGAAAAAATACCCTAACGATTTTCGGACTTTGTTTAAAGTATATTATAAGGAACAATCAGAGGAAATTTTCGAAATAAAACGAGAGACCGAGATTAATAATAAAGCAAGGGTAAACGTAATTTACCAATTGAGGACATAAATGGCATAAATCAATAAGTTGATATGAAATTATGAAAATTGTGAAAAGATGGCATGCCAAAGTATAAAATGTGTAAGTTAAATTGAGAATAGAAGAGGATAAAAGGGCTTAAGTGCAAAAATGAGAAAAATGTTTAAAAATGTCAAGGCCAAACATGGCCTTAGCAAAAAGGTTAAATAAGAGCAATTGGTCTCTCATTTTTGAGAGACCAAAAACGTGAATGATGAGAGGAGAAGGGGAGAGGAAGAAGAAGAAGAAGAGAAGAGATGAAGAAGGAGGAGTCCAAGAAGGATTCAAAGGTATGGAACTACTAACCTTGAGTATGGAACTTGGATTTTTGGTATGGATCCTTGGTTTTGTTTGGTTAATGGTTTGCCCCAAACCTAGGGTTTGATAAAAGTTCATCCCAACATGAGTTTCTTGTTGGTAATTGATTTCTTTCTAGGGTTTTGATAGGATTTCATCCTAACCCCCAGATTAATAGAGATCAAGGTGGGTGGAAACCCCAAATGTAAAAGAAAACATGGAGTCCTCCCTTTGAGGTTGGATTTCCGGTTTAATTGCAAAGTAAAGGGGTTGGGTTAGAACAAACCCCAATAAATTTGTGTATTTGGTATGTGTATGGGTTATGACCCATATTAGAATTGTTTTTGGGAGAAAATCATGAAAGATTTTGAAGATAGATATGTATTGAAAGATAATTTGAGTATAAAAGAGATTCCAAGGTGAATTGGAAATGGTTTTGAGGTGTGTAGGAAGTATAGGAGTGATCCATGGATGAAAGTGCATGAAAAAGGGGAGAAAATACACATTCTGGGCACTTTTCGGAGACTTGTACCGGTACAATTTGAACTTGTACCGGTACACTTTGCATTCTGGTCATTTTTGGCCAACTTGTACCGGTACATGTTAGACATGTACCGGTACACCCTGTTCTGGTTTTCCAATTTCGACCAGTTTTTGTATTTTGGCCATAACTTGCTCATTTCTTATCCGATTTGAGTGATTCAAGTGGATACGTAAAATAGACTTCAAGGAGAACAAAACTTAAAGAATAGGAATGGCCAAATTCTGATCCTAAGTGGCCTAAAAATTCACTCAAAGTGGGGCCATGTGCAAGCCAAATTCTGGTTCCAGCTTTGAACATAGAGTAGTCCGGGTTGTTTCGGACTTAACTTGAGTTTCGGTGCTCCGAATTGGGTGATTCCAGTTGGAATAGAACCCTTAGAACCTTATCTTTAAAAGAATACAATGAAATAGAGTCAAACATGAAGTTAGGATCCCGGAAAAATTAGTAATACGAAATTGTTCTAATTATGTCAAGATTAGCCAGGCTAGTTTGGCATGAAAAAATATAACTTTAGTTTGGATGATCCGATTAGTTGATTCCACTTCCTAAGTAGAAAGTAGATACCTAGAGGAATAAGAATATATGAATGAGGTGATTCTACATACATCATACTTCACAAGAATATGAAGTGCCATATGTAATAGCGTGAAACAAAGGAAAATGTGAAAATGAAAAAATGTAAAGATGTGATTCGTGCCACGGCAAAGGTGATGGGAATCAACAAAATTTATATCTAAGTTCCTCCCTCACCGCGCCAGTCAAGCTCTTTACAGTATAGCGGTCTAGGGTCGAACACAGGGATGGGTTTTCTTCGTACAAATGATTTGAGTGAAATCAAAATTGGTGAATTAAATTTGGATTTTAAGGCTTGGTAAACAGGGGAGTTGATGGTTGGAAAGCGAAATTTAAATAAAATAAAATGTAAAATAGAACTCCTTGACGGTGGGCCCGCGAGTTTAAGATCCTGTTTGGCGAAGAGGTCCCGGGTTAATTTCCTCGCGTTAGAGAAGATGACATAGTCATCTCGACCGGATCTTCATTTGGCATTAAAACCTAAACCACTAATAATTTTCCTTTTGATAGAAGCATTTATTTGCTTTATTTATGGTTCCATACGGTGGTATCTGTTTTTGACTCATCCCTACAATGATTCGTAAAGGGGTAACTAATGAATCTCAGTGGATCTAATAATAAACATCCACTGAACCCTAAAAGATTACCAAGTATTGATCAAAAGTGGATGCACATCTGGTGAGAAACCTAGCCCACTTAACCTACCTCAGTGGCTCGTAAAGAGCAACTAATGGATATTAGTGTATCTAAAGCTAAGAATACACTAAACCCTAAAAGCTTGCCAAGTATTGGCCAAAGAAAGCACATCTAGAAATGAAAATTTGGGAACCAAAATGACAAAACCTCTTTGCATGAAAATGGTGGAACCACCGGCTGACCTAGATCTCACCCCAACCATTTTACTTGAAGAGTGGTTTTAAGCGCTCATCCTCAGTTGTCATCCTTGGAGGGTGTTTGGCAACTAAGAAAGGGAGAAAATGAAGAGAAAAGAGAAAACTAGAGAAGATACGGCGTATGTCTTGAAAAGAAAGTTAGGGTTACAAACTTATAAGGTGGCTTATATAGCCAACCCAGATGTGTGAAAATCTGAAAGCACAACATTTTGGCTAATACAAGGGACAAGTAAGTAATACACCAAAATGAAGTCGGTTGGCATTAATTACAAAAAGATGACAAAGCGGGAACGAATTTATTTATGCATGACAATTTTAAGCTATGTAAGCGAAAATTTTATATCCGCGAAAATTTCGCTAGATAAGCGAAAATTTCAGCCAAATAGCGAGTGCCGCGAGAAGATAAAATCCCGGAGAATTTAAACATGCCTTCACCAATTTAAGCTAGCTAGCGAAATTTCGCTAGCTTAGCGAAATTCACAAGAGATAGCGAAATTGAGAAATTTCGCTATCAACAGTGAATTTCGCTAGCTAGCGAAATTCACAAGAGATAGCGAGAATTGAAGAACTCGCTATCAACGGTGAATTTTCTCTTTGCGAAAAATCGAGAGGAGTTCTCCCTACGATGACTCTTTGTTCCATTGGCCCTTGTTCCTGGCCTTATATTCCGTTTCTTCTGCTTCATTTTTCTTCTATTTTCTTCTCTTCTTTCTTTCTAGTCTCGATCTATGATGTTGAGTTTGTCGAATTCTTCGTGCTTGGATCGACTCATGATGTTGGCGTGATTGGCTCATAGTTGCAAGAATTGCCACAAAGTACGATCGATCAAGATATTAGGGACCTTAATATGTAAATTGGGTTAATTATAGCAATTAGTACACAAGCGCTTAAAACCTATTAAAAATAGGGTTCAAAAGTAGCACTTTTGAATTTTAATCCACACCAAACCTACACATTGCTAGTCCCTTAGCAATGAAAGAAAGAAAGAAAGAGAGAACATACAAAATGATAACAAAATAGTATGCACAAAAATGGTATTTCAAAAAGGTTGTGAAAGAGTAATGCCTGACCCTAAGTAAGAATCATCAATGTGAGTGTCCAATAACTATCATGAGAGAATGAATACCATACAAAAATTGAGTATCGAAAGAGTCTCCATCTTAGTGGATCAACGAAACTTCCACGAAATCTAAGTGTTTGTTTGATCGACTCTCAGCAATGCGAGTATTTGCCCTCTCCCCCGACCTAGATACTACCCGAGCCCACAGGAATGTTAACCAACCTAAATAGATCAGGACCCACCTCTTATTCCACAATTTCGCTGCGTTGTAGGAGTGCAATGCGAGGAATCGACCTCACGAAAGTCCATGCTTAGGGATCTACCGATGACTCCCAGCAAATTAAGGCTTAGGCACCTAGTCATAGGATATTTCGACCACAAACTCTTCAGGTTTCACGGACTTCGAATGATTTCGAGACTCCAGCACCTACAACTTGCTAAACTCTACCCATCCACCCGTGTAGCGAACACTAAGTCGGTGACTCCCAACCAGTGAAGGTTTAGGGCACCGGGCTTTAAAGGCTTTCGCCATATACCCCTCGGACCGTGCTCGGGTTTCAAGGCAAAGCGTTGCAATTTTTATTCTTTTTCTTTTCTTTTCTTTTTTTTCTTTTTTCTTTTCTCTGAGGGGTCCTTAACCTATTAAAGGCGATTGATAAAAACTAGGGTAGGTTATGCAAAGTAAAGGAGGTTGTGCAGTTTTTCAGCCTATCATTGAAACCTAATGTGCATTGTGTGTGGTTAGCTAAAGGTGGAAGAAAAAGGTTGAAAGCAGCAAGAATTTAACTAATCATCCACTCAATTATGCATGGAACCAATCTAACATCAATATAATTCAAAGCTTCAATTTTCCAGGCCACAGGTTAAGCCGAACCACGAAATTTTTGAATTGCAAGCGGGCCCAAATTTTGAAAAGAAGAACAACTTAGTAGTATATGACTTTATAGAAAGGGACAACAAGCCACTAAACATCACAAAATGAAGCGGACAAAATAATGGCAAAACATAAATACAAAGCCACTTCCTTTGCTGTCTTTGACTGACATACCGATTGTGCAGAAATGGGCTCGGTTGAAAGTGAGAAGGAAGTATTGCCTCCATGATGAGATGTAGTCGTGCTGGATGGAAACATGGCTTTCCATGACACCTTATTACTCGGTTTGGGCTTCAGTAACGATTAAGGAGAAAGAAAGAAGGAAAAAGTGACCAATTGGACTGTTTTAAAAATTACACTTTCATAATAATCTCAAAAATATTCTTTCTAGCATATTTGGATTCTACACTCTCTGGCTTTCCAACGGTACTTAAAGCCTTTGGCAGGATCGGGATGAAGCTATGAGCGGGGAGAACTAAGGTGGAGGTCAAGCGCAGGGCATGGCGAAGAAATATTAAGCTAACTAGCGAATTTTAGCTAAAATTGCATGAGAATTGTCCTTCAACTTGAAAATTCGGCATTTAGCTAAGTTTGAAAGGAGATTTAAATATGTCTAATAGCAATTTTTGATTTTTGATTTTTTTTTAAAATAAAATAATTAATAATTATCATTTGAAGCCAAAATAAAATAATAAAATAACTAAAAAAGTTTTTTCAAAAAAAAATTTTTTTTAATATTAAAAAACGATTTTGTTTTTTAAGATGAAATTTTTTTATTATTATTTTTTAATATATATATATATATATTTCTAACATATATATATACCTCTTATATATACTCTTATATATATATATATATATATATAATAAAAAAACAAAATAATTTTTTTTTAAAATAAAATAATATATATATAAAAACCAAACTTTTTTTTTAATAATTTTTTTTTTAATATTAAAAATTTTTTTTTAAAGACAAAATTTTATTATTTTTTACAATATATATATATATATATATATATATATATATATATATATATATATATATATATATATATATATATATAACTAAAGCTCAAAAAATAATTTTTTTTGAAATAAAAATAATATATATAAAAAAACAAACGTTTTTAATATATAAAAAAAAAATTAAAATGGAACAACATTGGCTATTTTATGCGCGAAAACGCTATTTGCTAAGCCATCATTTTTACACAGCAGTGAAATTTGACTAAACTAGCGAAATTTTTGTCCAAATTTTCACTATAGCGAAATTTTAGCATTTCGCTAGAATTGAAAATTTATTCATAAAAAATTTGAAATTTTACATTTAAGGCTATGAAAATTCTTCTTTACCAGGATTCTTTGATTTATTTAGGACAGAGCAAAATTTGTAGCTATATAAAGTGTGGAAAATTGGAAAAATTGTAAGAAAAGCTTAAAAATAATTTTAAAGCATAAATTAACTAAAAATTAAAGAAAATCTACAAAAGAAAAAAGTGTAAAATCAAGATAGAATCTGATAAAATAACATAAGACAAAAAATTCAAACAAAAGTGTGGGGAGCTTAGAAATACTGAGTTGGGGTCTCAATCAGAAACGAGCACGAACCAACCACTATGCCATGCAATGTAGGCAGTTGCTTGTGTCTTTGATGTAGTGGCAGAGGCTTGTAAAGTGACCATTAATTTCCTAATGTTTTGCATAAAGCGATGATAAGGTGTATGATGTGATGGGTGCTTGAGGGTGAATTGTGTTCTTTACAGTGTGAATTGTGTTGTTGGCGGGAGTATACTGGAGATGTGTGATGGTATTTGTGGTAAGCAGGTAATACTGGGGCTTTGGGGTTTCTTCCTTGATTCCTTTCCATTACTTTCTCGCTCGACCAGGAAGAATTTCTTCTTTTTTGCCCGTATTCTACACATAATTGTAGGGCATCAGCCAATTCCTCGAGGAGGATCTTACATTGGTTATAACCTTTGATTCCTCCGCAATTTGCAATTAGGCTTGTTCACCCACAATAGTATGATCATGGCACTCTTCCTCGATTCTCCTCTCTTGATGAACAAGGCCAGTTAGTGAGCTTTGAGATGGATTCTGCGGGATGTCCGATTTTGATCATTTAGCTTTGCAGGCCATTCGATTCCTTGTTAGGGAGCTCCTTGTCTCAGGAGATTTCCTTAAGCTTGGGCATTCACTACCTATTATCTCTATGAAATTGTCCTCTTGTTTTGTTCTTAATTGGATAAGCATTCCCATGGGGATAAGGAGTGAGTGATTTTCTTTGAAGTGGGGGCATAATATGGATATTCGGGATGTAAATATTGTGGAGGTCTTGGTTCCCATGAGGGAATTTGTGTGATTCACGACTATGGTTGTAAGAAGTACTGCCATGTGGTGAACTCATCCATTGGTTTCTATAGTCCTGTGGACATGGCCTCTGAGTTACCCTCGCCAAGGTACTCAACATGTTGCTCTCCCTCTTCCATTGGTTCCATTCAAGTTCAATTCAAGTTCTTGAGGGAGATTGAAGCTTTAAGTGCTTCTGCCTTAAGACTCTAAATCAGCATGGAATGGTTCTGCGGCCAAAGGAGTCTTGGGAATAGTTCCTGCTGACAAAAGAAGGCAAAAGCAGGCAACACAAAACAACAAGATCTGCGGCAGATTTTTTTTAAATAAAGTAAAAATGTGATGAAATATAAAGGAAATTCCCTTTTGAACTTGTGTTAGGGATCTGAAGTGTTCCTGACTCGTCAAATGCCTTAGCACCATCCTAAACAGTCATTTGATTAAAACTTTGACTAGAATTACGATCGAAATCAACAAGGTATATCTCTCTGATTCCTCCTCTCTTTCATGACCAGTCCAAGCTCTGCCCAGGTATAGCTGATCCCCAAGGTCGAACACGGGGATGGAGTTTTCTTATTTTAAATGATTTAGGTAAATCAAAATTGGTGGGTCAGGAAATTTGGATTTTAAGGCTTGGTAAGCAGGGGAGTTGATGGTTGGAAAGCGAAATTTAAATAAAATAAAATGTAAATAGAGCCTCTTGTAGACGGTGGGCCTTGGAGTTTAAGATCTAGGCTAGCGAGAGGTCACTGGGTTGAATTTCTCGCGTTAGAAGATGACATATAGTCTCATCTCGAGCGAGATCTTCATTTGTAACTAACCTAAACCCCCAATAAATTTTCCTTTTGATGAGAAAGCATTTATTTAGCATTTATGGTTCCTACAGTGAAATCTGTTTTGACTCATCCTCTGATGATTAGTAAGGGTAATAATGAATCTGATGGATCTAATAAGCATCCTTTAGACACACAAAGATACCAAGTATTGATCAAAAGTATGATTGCATACGTTGAAACTAACCCCTTAACCTACCTCGGTGGCCTTAGGCAACTAATGGATGTTGAGTGTCATCTAAAGCTAAGAGAATACACTAAACCACAAAGCTTGCAAATGTTGTGAAAGCCACATCGAAACTTTAAACACTAAAATGAAAAATTTAGACAAAATGACAAAACTCTTTATGAAAAAGCAGATGGAACCACCAGATAGCCTAAGATCTACTGACCTTTTACTTCAAGAAGAGTGGTTTCATGTAGCTCATCCAATTGTCATCCTTGGAGGGGTGTTTTAGAAACAAAGAAAGGGTAAAAATGAAAAGAGAAAACTAAAGAGAGAGAAGATGCACGTATGTCTTGAAAGAAAGTTAGGGTTACAAACTTACTTGAGTATGACATATAGCTGGCTGATAATGTGAGAAGCCTGAAGCCTATTTTGTTTTGGCTGTCACAGGGACAGAAGTAAATGTACCAAAATGAAGTCGGTTGATTAATTCTGAAAGATGACAAGGCGAAATGATTTCGCTGTGCTGACAATTTTTAAGCTGTATGGCGAGGAATTTACGCTAGATAAGCGAGAATTTAGCTGATGTGAGTGCACGGAGATAGCGGATGGAGAATTTAGCTATGCCTTGTAATTTCGCTAGTAGCGGGAATTTATTAACTCATAAATTCACAAGAGATAGCGAGGTGGGATTTAGCTATCAACAGGTGATTTCGCTGGCTAGCGAGAATTCACAGGAAGAATCTGTGAGGATGAAATTAAGCTATCAATGAGTGAGAATTTTTTGGCCAACCTAGCGAAAAATCAGGTTTCTCCTAAACTCTGTTTCATTGGCCCTTTGTTCTGGCACTTCTCTTCATTTTCACAGCTGTTTAACCTTCTAGTCTATACTGAACGATCTATATGATGTTGAGTTTGACCCCCAAGATTCTTGTTAACTGGATCGACTCAACAATGTGTGGCATGATTAGCTACACTTAAAAAAGCGCAAGAGTACTTAAAAATCGATGTTGATGGTAGATAGCAGGGACCTTAATATGTAAATTGGGTTAATTATAACAATTAATTTTAAAGCGCTTAAAACCTATTAAAAATAGATTCAAAATAGCACTTTTGGCACTAATCAGATGTGTTCTGAAACATGAAAATGATTATGGAAAATGAAATGAAAATGAATTAAACATGATTGTGAACATCAGAGCAATATATCGCAGACACATAATGTAGTTTATTGATATATTATTATTATCATTTTCTTGAAAATGATAACAAATGAATAATTATCGTAAATGAGCATATGAATGGTACACATAAGCTAAAGTATGATGTGTACATAGATTGATATAATATCTTTGAAAGATAATACAGGAGTGAAATTGGAATTGAAATGTGATTGTGATCAGTTATGGAATTACTATTTACCCAAAAATATACCATATATATATATATATATACTATATATATATATATATATATATATATATATATACTCTCACTATGCTCTATATATATATCATATATATATATAAGTATATATATGATGATTTTGAATCATTATTGATGAATGTTTTACATCCTCATTACTCATGCGCATGCATGTATTTACTACAAAATTTGGGAGGATATTTGTAAGTAAGGCGATTTGAAATGTGATATTGGTTGACCCGGTGGCGGGATTCCTGACTAGTTAAATCATGAAGATGGCAATGTGTGGTGTTAAATACGAGAATCACATTTGCACTCTTGGATAATAAACGAATGATTCTGACAAATTTGAATCACATCATGAATCTCGATTCTAACAGCCAAATGTATGAGATGGTGATGGCCCAGTGTGGGGATCACATTGCTCTTGAATGACAATAAAGCAGACGCGGATTCGTATTTGAATGCATGAAATGAATGTCAGTTCTATAGTTAAAGTAGATATCTTTGTAAAATGAAATCACATTGCTAATGAATGACAATGAGACGAGGATTCGACAAGCCCGAGATACATTGTGAATGTCGGATTCTGCCTGTACGCCTTCTTACAGGCGGGTGATATTGAATGAGATCACGTTGCTACTGAATGACATACAGGCGAGTTCAACAGCGAATCGTCGCGGATGTCGATTCTATGTTATGTGAAGATCCTGATAATGAAAGCGAGAATGATGGTATTGAAGAGTGTATTTGTATAAATTGTTTTACATTACGCGATGTAATTATCAAAGGAATTGTTTTATAAATGCATTTTTGTTAAATGTAGATATTATAGGTCTTTTTGAATTTGTAAATGAGTCTGTGGGATTATACGAAAGTGCTTTAGCTTAATTAAAATGTCTAAAATAGAATAACACCTAAACAACATGTTTGGAAGATAGTGAAAATGTCGAATGGCAAGGGGCTCTCATAACTTGGATTAAACCAGCGAGTTAAGTCGAGGGTTAGGTCGGCTTGCTGAAATAAAGTGTAAAGCGAAACAAAATGTTTTACAGTTGAAATATTCAGATGTGGCGGGCTCACAGCTTGGATCCACGGGGTCGAGTGAGTTGGTCGCGACACTTTTGGGTAGAAATTTTAAATATAACGAAATAAAGTATTTAGCGGGCATCGGGAACATGAAGCGTGTGCTAAAGGGGTTGATTAATGTGGCATGGCTTGTGATAGTGATAAGAGTCTAATATGTATTGGTATTGATCCGGTTGAACACAGCCTTAAATTAAGTATGACGTTTGTTAGAGATTGCCATTGTATCTCGATATATAAGTTTACTTTGAATATGAGTTAACCATGCATGTATTATACTTATGAGTTTACAACACAGCAAAGACATGACAAAGAGTAATATGAACAAGGATAATGATAAGGAATCTGAAAAGAATGAAATCTACATGTATAATATAGGATGGGGTTAGAGTCACATAAGAATGAAACCCTTATAAGTAAAAACAAATGTAAAAGATAGTGTGGTGATTATTTATTTATTGGTGATTCTTATCTGCATGTCCCCACTAAACTTAAAGCTTGGCAACAGGTTGATCAATCGAGTGTAGGTATTGAAGAGAGATGAGAGGTAGGACATTCACGATGCAGGCCGTCGGAGATGAGTGCTCCTGACCTTTAAGTAGATCTCATTGTTTGTAGTGAATATGTATATGTATGTGTTTGCATATCAGTAGGACTTAAGTAAATATGTACTTATAAATTTTGTAATGGATTACCATTCATTGTGATTCATTTGTAAATGTAAATGATTGTTAGTTACTAAAATCATTATTTATGAATCTCTGATTCTAAACTCTCGGAAAAAAAAAAAAAAATAAAAATTTTCGATATATGGTTTGCACCGAGAAACGGTTATGGATCATGTCGGGTGAATAAGAATCGGCGTGCGATGCTTTATTGAGTTCTATAGCGGCGGGCTTCAGTGAATCGATTATAGTGATCACACTCTTTGTGAAAAAAATATACTGTACGTGCTCAATTGGGTGAAATTTTTTGAATTAGATCGTACTACTTTGAAATCCGATGGTATTTCGTAGTAGTCAAGGAGTTGGTTTCACTTTGGACATACTTCCATTTATCTGTTCATGGCCGGGTTGTTTGGCATGGTGCTAGAGCCTTATTGACGTTTTTCTTTGGTATTGACTAGTTTGGATGCTCAAGTAGAGATTTGGAACATTCTGGGATTGGGATCGACTCTGAAGACAAGTTATACGTGCAACTGAAGCATTTCTTGGTATCTTTCCCTCTATTTGCTTTTTGTGATTTGACATAGGGTACCATATCGTCGTGATTCATTTTGATCTGCAGATTTTTATACCATAACTCTTTGCTCAGGGAGATGAGTCGGAATAGTAAGCAGTGTCTGGAAGCTATAATATTGTAAGCACATTGAATCTGCCATGGGCTTGTGGTTTAGCCATTTCCTCTCTTAGTCGACTCTAGGGATAATTTTTTGCTATCTTTTTTTCGAGAACCGCACAGGTTTCTAACTCAAAAAGATGAAATAGTGCCTCATTCATCTAAGTGATGATGAGCCTCGTTAGGTGTAGCCTCAACTGATAATGGATCTCTTAGTTGTTGAGAGAATTTTGAGGCGGTATAAGACACCCGGTAAAACTTTACAAGTAAACCCCGAGGATATAGAGATAGGCGCTAGGAGTTCTTTATTTCCATTATAATATAATTTCAAGACCACAATGGATTTATGATAAGATAAGTTTATTTACAACGGAATGGTATACAAAGTCAACGGATCTCGATAGATACAATAGGATTTATGGCTACAAAACCGTTGAGGTAGTTACAGATCTCGTCAGAAACCAACTCTTGTAGGAGTTATTAGCTGATTACAGATTCGGAATATGGGAGAAGTAAGCTCTGGATGGGGAACTACTCCTTTAATGGGTGTCGCAATGGCTCTGACTGCGGTATTCTTATCTATTATTTTGGAAATTTATAATTCTTGTTTTTATTGGACGGAATTTCTTGAATTAGCTCCTGAGAACCACAGTCCTAGCTTTTCAATACAAAGTGAATCGGCTTTCTAGCCCATTCTATTTTGGTAGTTCGACCCTTGAATTTCTTTGTTTACGTATTTCGGAATATGAGTGTGTGACTTGTTATAAAGATTGATCCTATTGATAGTCACCGGAAGATGGTCTTGTCATCTTTTGATAGAGATGAGTCTGTAGTGGATATTCATTCTAGTATCGAAACCACAAGAATATATGATATACGGAACACGGAATATATGAACTGATTCATACTTAATATTCAAGCCTACTTAAACGGACTCCAAATTTTTTTAAATTTCGAAGTGATGATCCAACGGTTCTTACTCAGGGAATCTTTTGGGTTTAGCTTGAAGGTTTTATTAAATCATCGTGGTTTTAGTATGAATCTGAGGTTTCAATATATTCATAGGGTCTTAACAAGATAATTCCTATCAATAAAAAAGAAAACAATACAATAGTCAAATCACATTACACACAAATAAAAATAACAAATCAAATAACTAGAAATAGGAAAGAAGATTGAGAGATTTGTAACCATAAACATAAAGATGAATCATGGAAGCTTGATATTTTGGCATTATCATCACAAAGAAGAGCTTTCGATTTTTATTCTTTCGTATCTTCATATAAGATTGAATCTGTCGGAGGATTAAAGTTTGAAGCTTTCTATTATATCTGTTTCAACCGGTATTTGGGTGTTTTGCTTGAGGTATGCCGAGATGAAATTCTCATATACGGTTCTCAGAGGGAGCCCCCTTAGTTTTCCTATCTCAATAAAGTCTATGATTGGTTCGAAGAACGTCTCGAATTGAGCGGAGTGCGAGATGAGTATAACTAGTAAATATGTTCCTCCTCATGTCAACATATTTTATTGTCTAAGAATTCGCTTGTTTTTTAGTCTGAGTATTTCTGAGGTTTCTTTATGACTTTTACTATCGTCAAACTGATTCTTGAGGCTGTACGTTCAATACCTAATGAGTGAAGCGAACTTTGGTTGGTTAATTCGATCAGTTCATCGATGGTCGGTAAGTATGATGGTCCTAATGATGATCCTTCATGTATTTCGTGTATATCTCACTGGTGGATTTAAAAAACCTCGCGAATTGACTTGGGTTATAGGTGTGGTTCTGGCTGTATTGACCACATCTTTTGGCGTAACTGGTTATTCTTTACCTAGGGACCAAATTGGTTATTGGGCAATCAAAATTGTAACAGGTGTACCTGAAGCTATTCCTGTAATAGGATCACCCTTAGTAGAGTTATTACGCGGAAGTGCTAGTGTGGGACAATCTACTTTGACCCGTTTTTATAGTTTACACACTTTTGTATTACCTCTTCTTACTGCCGTATTTATGTTAATGCACTTCCCAATGATACGTAAGCAAGGTATTTCTGGTCCTTTATAGAGAAGATAGATCATAGATATTTATAATCAATCATTTTACACTGCGGGGAGGAAGAATAGTATTTCATTGCTACAAATATGAGTTATTGAAAGAATAAGACATGTATTTGGATCTTTCCCTTCAACTCCACAATATTGTTTTTTATAGCAACGAATAGTTAGTGAATTTCAGAAGAAAATGGATTATTGGAGTGTGTGACTTGAACTATTGATTGGGCCTTGCGGATATATACCTTTATCATACATTAAATGTGTCTTTGTTCTAACCACCGCATAAGCCCCATATAGAAAGAAGAGGATAGGAATTTTGGTTAAGCAGTCTTTTCTATGATCGAGACCAGATCATGTCGTTTTGAGAGGCTCAGTAGATCGATGGGAATAAGTGATGTGTCATGATCCAGATTATGTTTTATCTATTTCACTTACTTTACTTAATAGTACGTATGTAAATGCATTAATTTCCTCTGCATCGACCCGATTTATGATACTATCGGAGTGAAACAAGGGATCTAAAGAAGAACAGAAGCTAGACTATATTAGTAACAAGTAAATCCTTTGTATTTAAAAACACTCGAGATATTTTGGGGATAAACGCCAATCGTAGTCGAGACAGCCCGAGCACTTGATCATGATCGACTTTGTGATTTCTGGGTATTGAGCATTTACGAAGAACTCAAGTTCTTTGTGGATAGTTGTAACTCTGGAAAGCGGAATCGAAATTTTATCTTACATAGAATCATTCATATATGTGTGGATATGGATAACATATAGATTTTTATGGATCCATTTTGGTTCTTTAATTCTTGCTCGGCGGGATGATGAAAATTATCTTATCCAGGTTCCTTTGGGGATGGATCTATAAAATTCACCACATCGATAACAAAAAGCACGACTTGAGCGATCACGTATTAAGAGCTAAATTAGCTAAAGGGATGGGTCATAACTATTCTGAAGCGGAGAACCCGCATGACTGATGATCTTTTATATATCTTTCATTAGTTATTCTAGGTACTATTGCATGTAGCGTAGGCTTAGCGGTTCTAGAACCATCAATGATTGGTGAACTGACGGATCCGTTTAACTCCTTTGGAAATTTTACGAATGGTATTTCTTTCCATATTTCAAATACTTTGTCTGAGTGCCTAATAAGTTATTGGGGGTTCTTTTAATGGTTTCGATCCTGAGTTATTAATAAGTACCTTTTTTTGGAAAATGTTAATAAATTCCAAAATCTATTTTGTCGATCGATGGCGACAGTTTTGATTAATTTTGATAGTGCAAAACTCATCTATGTTTTGAAGTTCATTTCACATGCTATTTGTGCATTTAATATTCATATTCATATAAAACTCATAAAATTTCCTCTAAACTTAGGTTTGTAGGATTATTGATGAAAAGCAAGTGATTTGGCAAGAAATGAGCAATGTATTTCCAAGAAAATTGCAAGAGAGTCTCACAGCGCACTACTGGGAAGATTAATTTTTCTGTACCATCTGGAACAACAAATGGTTCAAATTCCCTCATGGTTGCATTCTACATTCAAAGATCTTTCCAACGAGTACTCACACGCCCAAATCCGAGTTAAAATGAAGAAGTTATGGCCCCGACAAGTTGGATAAGAAAAACAGGTTGCTGTCAGGAAAGTATGTCGCGACCAGGAGAGTATGTCTTGAGTATCGCGGCAAGGAAATGGTGTCGCGTGAAAGCACCGTGTCGCGACCAAAAATGCTGCAGAAACCTAAAAAAGGCCGAAAATTGATATTTTGACCTAATTTCAAGCCCATTTCACCCTAGGACCATATATATACTCGTTTTTTAGGTAAAGAGGCAAGCGGGAAGATTGGAGAGCCTCTCTCATGGGGTTTCTCTCTCTAGATTGCCCATTTTTCCAGTTTTTCTACACATTTTGATTCTTTTTAGATCTGAGAGTTATTTTTTAGTAGATTTTATTTCTATTGAAGATATTTTCGATGTTGTACATCGAGAGATTGATTTCTAATGTTCGGACAAAGATTGAAGCTAAAAATGCGGATTTCTCTACTCTCATGGAGTTTTTCTCTCTCCTAAAGCGCCCATTTTCTTAGTTTTTCTTTACTTGATTTTTATTTTTAATAGATCTTAGAGTAGTTTTAGAGCAGATTTTATTTCTATTGAAGAGATTTCGGTCTTTGTACTCGGATATTCAATTTATTCTTTGTTGAGGTGAATTTAAAGCTCAAATCTGGGTTTTTCTCTTCTTTCTCTTGATTTCTTTCTTCATTTTCTTACTTTTGTTTGATTAGCGATGATTGAAATCCACTAATGGAGATAAACACCCTCTAGGGTTGAGAGGATTAATTGTTGAACATTCGGTTGCAGTTTCTAAGTTATTTTGTGAGTTTGAATCTTGAGATTTATATAATTGGTGCTTGTTCATATAATGAATTGTTGAATGTGGCCTAATACCCAAAAAGAGCTGTATCTTCTCCCGATTTCGGAGGCCCTTTGGTAACACAGAGATGGGGTCACGAGTAAGAAGCGGTAACTTAGGGAATATCTAGACTAATATCTTGGAACTAATGAACTCTGAAAAAATTACTTTGATAGATCATAATTTACTCATGGTGTGAGGATTAATTAGATGATGTAACAATTTAGTTGATGAGAGGTTTCCCACTTAGTGCGATGAAAGGATCTTGATCAGGTGTTGTAAAGATCTAATCAGGAGATAGAAAATTTTTATTAGATTTGAAGGACGGGAATGCAATTACATTGGAAAAAGGCTTGCATTATCCACAATACATGGGAGCAAGAATTCTTCAGTCTAAGAAATGGTTGTGAAGTATTGAAAGAAAAACAATCAAATCTTAAAGAGTGCCAAATTTTACAAGTAGCTATTTAGACCCATTTGTCCTGAAAAGGAATATGGATCTCTAACTAATTAAATGTATGGTGTATGGAGAAATCCAAGCTATACTACATTGCTCTTGGACAAATCTAAATTCAACTCACAAATGTTGCACTTTCAAGGAAATGCAAAGCGTTTGTAAATAGTATCCCCATCCTAGTGACTCTCTTCATACCTTTTAGAATTAAGTAGTTGTTTATTTGTGGTAGATTTTTGAAGTTAGTTTTAAATCAGTTTTTGTTTCAATTAAATTGATTTTATTCGATCTGCCAATTACGCCTAAATAGTGAAAAATCCCTTATGTCGGGGTGATCAAATTCGATTAGAGAGAACCTCCAATCCTCGTGAGTGCGATATCGGACTCTAGAGTCACTTTATTACTTGTATGACCGTGCACTTGCGAAGGGGTTGAGTGTTGGTAATACTTTCATTTCGAGTTTTTGAGTATGCTACTTTGTTTCAATACGGTTTTAATTATTTACCATTCACTCCCTTGGCCATATTTTCACATATACATCATTTGTTGGTCATTTTACAAGTTTTTGGCGCCATTGCCGGGGATTGGCGCGGTTCACTTTCTCTCATTGGAAGTTTACATTTTGAAGAGCGAATTAATTTGCTAATTTAGGCAATTTTATTTTATTTTTATCTTTTTAGTTGTGATTTGTTTCTTAGTTAATTTTTTTTTTTATTAGTATTTTGCTATTTTCTTTTTTTTCTTCTTATTTGTTGGTACTTATGGAGGAACATTCAATAGAAGATAGATTTGCCTCCATAGAAGCCAAGCTTGAACTACTTCTTCATAAATTGGACCAAAGAATTCACAATGACTCACTCATGGAGTTCAAATCCCACATTTCAGGAGGAAGAAGAGTTGTTTCTTGCTAAGGAGATGAATTTTACTTACATGGATGAGAACAAGAAGAGTAAGGTAGTCTTCATGGTAAAATTCCCAGATTTAGATACCTTCCAAGTCAACACTAGTGCTAGATTGAAAAATGTAGAAGCTCAAATAGGACACTTGGTCCAAGCATTCAAGGAAAAATTCTCTAAGACCTCTCCTAGTAACACTTTGCCAAATCCCAATGAATGCATTGATACTCCTTTGAGCAGTGTGCAGAAATTTCCTATCCTGAAATCTGTGGAAGAAGGTGAAAATGAGCTGGAAATTGAGAACAAGGCACTCCTAAACAACTTAAATGATGAAGAGTCATTATTGGATAAACTGAAATTTGAAGAAGTCAAGTAATAGATTCTTTTGAAAACATTTTGGTGAAGATTGACATTACCTTCCCCATGGATTTTGTGACTTGGGGCATTGAAGGATCTACAAAATTCTCTTATATTAAAGACCCTTCTTTCTCAAGCCAAGCATGGATTGACATCAACAAGGGAGCTCACCTTGCTTGTGGGTGAGGGAGAAAGCAAAGTTCAATCTTCACCAACCATTACCTTTGTGGAGCAAGAAGAGCCATGTGTAGAAAGATGCAGCGGCTTTATTTTAATCAAAAGAGACAAGTTTGAACGAGTCCCCCACTTAAGCATAAATGTGTTTACATCTGCTTCACCACATAGAGGACTGTTTTGAAGAAATTGTGGCTGAACCACCAGCCATAAAGGGATTTGAGTTTCTTTCCCCTCTTCAAGGTTTGAAAGAAAACATCCTTGAATTTGAATAGTTTATGGAGAGGAAGTGCTTTCCAGAGATGAATGATTGAATAAATGGAAGCACTAGTACTTTCAATGAGTCACAACTGGACTCTAAAAGCGAACAGCTTCTTAGGAGGCAACCTAAGCTGGTAATAAGGATTCTATCCATTCTCTTTTCTTTTTCTATTTTTAAAGATTATTTTATTTGTTCTTTACATTTTTTTTTACTATTTTTGGGATGAAAATTCCAGCAGTGTTTTAACTTTGTTGTTAGTGTTTTCATAATAAGGTAAGTTTGAAGCTCAACATGTTGTCATGACTAGTTTGCAAGAGCAAAGGCAAGAAGATGGAAAGTGGTTGATGTAATTATAGTGCTTGAAGTGTGAAAAAAAAAAAATGGAGTGGAGATGTTCGCCAGTCGAGGTTTGAGATGAAAGGAGCAGGTGAGCGAAATATAAAGTTGGAAGGTTCATGATCATGTAGGGAAATTGAAGACAAAGAGATGAGTTTAAGCATCAATAAGAAAGCATTAGGAGTTTGCTATTGGAGGAATTTTAGAGAATATATAAGCATGAAGGACTTTTGAAGGATAGCAAGTGATATGGGCGAGAGACAAAGCAAGGAGAACCTAAGAGTCGAATCATCTGCCCGAACAGCATTGAACATTCCTGATTTTTCTGTATTGATTGAGGCTCCAAATGGTTCACCTCAGCCCATGACACATTCTACGTGAAAGGCTTTTCAAACGAGTCCTTACACATCAATTCAGCTAAAATGGAGGAGATATGGGTAACAGAGTTGGATAAAAGCGAGTGTGACGAATTGTTGACGTGACCGGCTACAGTCACGAAGCGAGAGCGCAGCCCTTTAAAACCGCATTTTCCTGAACCTTCTAACATAATATCTTTTTATATCTGCCACTCAATATTTAAACTTTAACCTTCAAATTAATCTGCGTCGCTGAATCTGATCACGTTTGCTCTGATCCATCTCCATCATCTTGGAAAGCTGATATCTTGACCATAGACATGCCTTTGTTTGAACCCCAATTTCCATCCATCATTCCAAGCATCAAGGAGTTACAATGGAAAAAATTTTGTGCTTTGTTGTTTGTTTTTGGGTTCTTTATGGATCATTGTTGATTGTGTAGTGATTTGCATGTATTGAAGGAGGTTTTGAAGAATCAAAACTCACTCATTTGAGGTGAAGGAAGTTGTTGCACACCAAGTGTTTGAGAAAATGCCAAAGCCACTTTCATGGCTCCAAAGAAGCAAAAGAGTATATCAAGGGGGAGTACACCAATGTCAATGTCTGAAAATCATCAAGGTTCCTATTCAAAGTGGCCAATACTATAAAGGGTAGTTCACTTTTCCCAACTCTCTTTATTACCCTTTTACTTTATTACTTCCTTTTGCTCATTGCTAGACATTTAGGATAATGTTCATCTCAAAGTTTGAAATTGTTTATTTTTGTTAGTTTATCATGTCACACCCTGATGTTCACGAATGACAACTTTGAAGATGAAATTTTAAGTGCTTTTACGGATAATGACTTTGTTTGATGCTTCCTAACTTACATCTTAGTTTGGTATATTTTTTTAGTTAGAGTTATTTGAGTTAATTGAGTTTTGCTTGGAGTTGTTTTGATGTCAATAAGGACCATAAATGAACCCTTGGCATATGGACAATAATAGAGATAATAGGACTTAATGCTTAATGAGTTATCTCTTTAATAGAGCTGTTAGTCATTTGGTTTCTCAAAATCCATACACGTGGTCACTATTACCCTTGAAAAGCAGGTTTTGCTTGGGTTAGAGAAGGTTTATGAGAATCATCTAATTTTGCAGTCTCCATAGGTTCTAGAACTTGTTCTGTATCGCTTGAGCGAAATCCTAGGCAACACAACAATTGAGAAATGATATAGGCCATCCTTGGAAAGATTGTGCCTTTCAAGCTAACCCTATTAATATGAATATGCATATTCCTCTAGTACCAAAATGTTGAGCCTTAAAGAGCCAAAATTCTGTTTATAAAAAAAAAAAACCAAGTTTGAAGCCAATAACCTTCATATACATCACTATCCCTCAATAAAGAACCAAACTCACCCATAACATGAGGATTTGAACATAATTGAGAAATGTGGTGAAGAACGAAGTTTGATTATTTTCCATAGGAAAAATAACTCAAATTAGTTGAAGCGAGTTAAGTTGAAAAGTAAAGAAGTTGTCAAAAAAAGAAAAAAAAGAAAAAGAAAATATCAGAAGTGTAAAAGAAGCAAAAAATACAATAAAAAGTCAAGGAAGAGTGAGTCTAGCCTCGTAGCCTTCCTTCCTAGAGCAAGTAAATCCTAAGAGTGTCTCGACACCTAATACCCTAAGGCCCGATTGAGTGCAGGGCTATTGATTTAAAGCTCGCTAAGGGTTGGTAGAAAGCTTAAGGGGGTTTTGACATTGCACCACTCTAATAACCTTGTCTTAAAGAAAAAGGCTTCTTGGTGTTTGTTGAAAGAATGCAGAATTTGTGCAGAAAAGTGATATGAGGAGTATGGAAGGATGCACCTAAACAGATTTTGGGGTGTTTGAGAGTGTAACTATGCTGATGGTAAGAATCATGATGGAGTAGGAGCTGTCAATGCAAAAAAATATGTATGTTTGGGTAAGTTTTAGCCTAATATGACCTCAACTACCCCTTACCCAAGCCTTATTACAAACATAAAGACCTACTTGATCTTGAGAGTTGTGTGTGCCTACATTAGTGGAGCGATAAGAACAACAAGCCTATGGAACCTAAAATAAATTATCTTAGGAGATCAGCTTACTTATCTCAATTCTCATAAACTCATCTAGCTTGCAATTGTTTGGATAGGAAGATACACACTAGTAGGAACCATGATCCTAAATTTGTGTATTATGAGATTAATTCACTATTAAAATGAATAAGTGTCTTGATCATGCCTCTCTACATATTCCTTGTAAGGGTAATTCTTGAGACACATATCACATACCTTACCAAAGCTTAATTACTCAGTTTTGGTTAAATAAAAAGAGACGAAATGAACTCTTCTCTTCCATTGCTTGAGGACAAGCAACTTCTTTTTCTTTACAGCGAGGACAAGCAAAACTTCAAGTTTGGGGTTGTTTGATGAGTGCAAACTCATCTATGTTTTGAATTCATTTCACATGCTATTTGTGCATTTAATATCCATATTATTCATGTAAAACTCATAAAATTTCCTCTAAAACTTGGTTTGTAGGATTATTGATGAAAAGCAAGTGATTTGGCAAGAAATGAGCAATATATTTCCAAATGAAGAGTCTTAGAGAGTCTCACAGCGCTACTGGGAAGATTAATTTTCTGTACCATCTGGAACAACAAATGGTTCAAATTCCCTCATGGTTTGCATTCTACATTTAAAGATCTTTCCAGCAGTACTCACACGCCCAAATCAGTTAAAATGAAGAGATTATGGCCCGACAAGTTGGATAAGAAAAGCGAGGTTCTTGTCGGAAAGTAGCCAATCGCGGCCGGGAGGTATGTCGCGAGTATGTCGCGACGAGGAAATGGTGTCGCGACGAAGGCACAATAATCGCGACGAAAGCGCTGCGAAACCTAAAAAGGCGAAAATTGATATTTTGACCTAATTTCAAGCTCATTTCACCCTAGGACCATATATATACTCGTTTTTTAGGTAAAGAGAGTAGCGGGAAGATTGGAGAGCCTCTCTCATGGAGTTTCTCTCTCTAGACTGCCCATTTTTCCAGTTTTCTGATTTTGATTCTTTTTAGATCTGAGAGTTATTTTTTAGTAGATTTTATTTCTATTGAAGATATTTTCGATGCTGTACATCAGAGATTCAGATTTCACTAATGTTCAGACAAAGATTGAAGCTAAAAATCTGGATTTTCTCTCTCTCATGGGTTTTCTCTCTCTAAACTGCCCATTTTCTTAGTTTTGCTCTGATTTTATTTTAATAGATCTTAGAGTAGTTTTAGAGCAGATTTTTATTTCTATTGAAGAGATTTACGTCTTTTTTCGGATATTCAATTTATTCTTGTTGAGGTGAAGATTTAAGCTCAAATCTAGGTTTTTCTCTTCTTTCTCTTGATTTCTTTCTTCATTTTCTTACTTTTTGTTTGATTAGTGATGATTGAAATCCAGTAATGGAACATTAAACACCCTCTAGGGTTGGGGATTAATTGTTGAACATTCAGATCAGTTTCTAAGTTATTTTGTGGGGTTGAATACTGAATTTATATAATTAGTCTTGTTCATATAATGGTGTTCGGAATGTATTAGCTAATACCCAAAAAGAGCTGTGTCTTTACTCTGATTTCAGGGGCCCTACGAGTGACACACGAGAGATGGAGATTCTGAGAGTAAGAAGCGGTAACTTAGGGTATGTTAGACTAATATCTTGGAACTAATGAACTACGAAAATTACTTTGATAGATCACTAATTTACTCATGGTGAGTTAATTAGATGATGTATCAATTTAATTTGATCAGAGTTTCCCATAGTATGATGAAAGGATCTTGATCCCCGTGTTAGCAAAGATCTAATCAAGGAGATAGAAAATTTTATTAGATTTGAAGGACGAGATACCAATTACATTGGAGAAGGCTTGCATTATCCTGTCTATGGGAGCAAGAATTCTTCAGTCCTAAGAAATGGTTGTGAAGTATTGAAAAAGAAAAACAATCAAATCTTAAAGAGTGCCAAATTTTACAAGTAGCTATTTAGACCCATTTGTCCTGAAAAGGAATATGGATCTCTAACTAGTGAAATGTATGGTGTATGGAGAAATCCAAGCTATACTACATTGCTCTTGGACAAATCTAGAATTCAACTCACAAATGTTGCACTTTCAAGGAAATGCAAACTGTTTTGTAAATAATTATCCCCATCCCTAGTGACTCTCTTCATACCTTTTAGAATTAAGTAGTTGTTTTTGGTAGATTTTAGGATTAGTTTTAAATCAGTTTTTGTTTCAATTAAATTGATTTTATTCGGCATCCTACTTAGTGCGTCTAAATAGTGAAGAGCCCTTGTAATCGGGGTGATCAAATTCCAATTAGAAACTCAATCTCCTCGTGGAGTCTGACTCCAGGACTCCTGAGTCCACTTTATTACTTGTATGGCAGTGCACTTGCGGAAAGGGGTTGAGTGTTAGTGTACTTTTCATTTTCGAGTTTTTGAGTATACTTACTTTGTTTCAAATCAGTTTTGGTGTTTACCACATTCACTCTCTTAGCCATATTTTCACATATACATCATTTGTTGGTCATTTCTGATCTGCGTAGTGGCCGCTTTGGTTGTTGAACAACATTACCTATTGAAAATCACTAACTTTAAGTCTTTTTAAATAAAAATTGATTTACATTAGCAAATAAAATATCATCTGTGTATCTAGGGAATAATTAAACTTCAAAGTGAATTCTCCTAGATACATCTATTCAATTAAATTAGAATCTATTAGAATGTGGTTGGTTAAAGATTCAAAACTAAGTTTTTTCTAAAAAAAAAATGAAAAATTTCAATCTATTTATTATTCTTGATCGATCAATTTAAGTGAAATGTTTTCTAGATACCCAATAAGCTGTTTACATCTCTTCTGTGCGAAAATCTTCCAATTTTCATATAGATCTTTGACTCTTATTCAAAGGTCTAATAATGTGTATGTATATGCACCTTTTGAGGCAATTATAGATCCTTGGGGGCAATTCTAATTGGTCAATAAAAATTTATTTCAATTCTATTTCTTTTTTGTTTTTCCTTAGTTTAGTAATCTATGTGAAAAATAGAGGGGTAAAGTGCCCTTGTCGATTGTATTCTAAATGTAAGTTTCTTCTTCCGCATGTAGAAAAGAATAAATAAATAAATCAAATTAAAGGAGGCTTAAGCGGAAGTGCTTCTTTAGGGTTAAACTCCCATTTGTCCATATTTAGAGAGAAAAAGTATCTCTTGTCTTTCGTTACATTCCCATAAGAATGAATACTATGATTTGCATTTTGACGAGGCATGAATGTATCATGGGATAACTTCCATCTTGAAAGTTATTTGGTCTTTTTATACTATATCTATATCCGCGATTCCTCTCGATTTGTAATCCAATACACAAATCAATCGGTTCCGTCAGTCTAGCTATATGTTGTGTATTATCACTTGATTTCCACGGAAGCGTTGATGATGTGACGATTACATATCCAGGACCCCTGGCACAAATAAATGCGCCGCAAGTTCCATACAGATTACTTCTCAATCTAATTTCTTTCAAATTCATTAAAATTTCATGTACTGATTCTAATACAAGTATACGGATCTAACCGCTTTTGGTCCCAAATCTTTGGGGTTGCTTTTTCCAATAAACGTTGGTTACATTTCTTTATGTTATTTGTACCAGTAACCAGTTTATGGATGAGTGCTCTTGGAGTAGTGAGTGCGGCTGCGAACTTCGTGCCTATGACTTCGTTTCCGAAATCGTATGACGGAAGATCCCTGAATTGAGACTTTCTACACCAAAAATATTCTCTTAAACAAGGTATTCGTGCTTAGATGACGTCGAAGATCGACCTCATGAAAACCTTATATTCCCTGAGGAGGTTCTACCCGATGAAACTTGTCTTTAATGGAACTTTAGCTTTAGCTGAGTGCGTGACCAGAAACCACCGGTTTCGCTTGGTGAATGGGGAATGCTTGACTTATCAATTTATCCATTAAACTATTTGGGGCTCATGTAGCCCATCTTGGGATCAGCCAGTATTCTGAGGCGGAGCAATGAACCTATTTAGTGGCTCATTTTTGTACCGGGGAAGAAGCCCATGTATGAACAGGATTGATTTTACTTCCCGCTGCTCTTTCTAGGTTGGGCGTAGGTCTGTTAGGGAAGTTATAAGACACCTTTCATACTTTGTATCTAGAGTACTTCACTTAATTTCTCGGTATTGGGCTTTGGCGGGTGTTATCATGCATACACAGGACTGAGACTCTTGAAGAATCTTTCCATTTTTCGGTTATGTATGGAAAGATAGAAATAAAGTAGTACCCAATTTTGGGTATTCACTTAATCTTATTAGGTATAGTGCTTTTCTTCTAGAATTGACTCTTTATTTTAGCGTATATTTGATGCACAGGCTCCCGAAGAGGATGTAAGAAAAAATTACCAGCTTGACCCTTAGCCCGAGTGTTATATTTGGTTATTTACTAAAATCTCCTTTGGAGGAGAAGGATGGATTGTTAGTGTCAGGCGTTGGAAGATATAATTGGAGGGCATGTATGGTTAGGTTCCATCTGCCCATATTTGAGGTGGGAATCGTATCTTAACCAAACCGCTAGTGGGCTCGCCGTGCACTTGTATGTTACAGAGAGGCTTACTTGTCTTATAGTTTAGGTGCTTTATCATCTTGATTGTCATTGCTTGTTGCTGTGCGGTTCAATGTCTTGCTTATCTGAAGTGAGTTTTCTACGGGCCTTGGACGAGCGTCTCAAGCTCAAGCATTTGCTTTTCTAGTTAGAGACCAGCGTATTGGAGGCTAAGTGGGATCCCCTCGAGGACCTCTTGGTTTAGGTAAATATGTCGTTCCCCGAAGGAAGAAGTCATTTTGGAGGAGAAACTATGCGTTTTGGGATGCGTGCTCCTGGTTAGAACCTCTAAAGGGTCCCAATGGTTTGGACTTGAGTAGGCTGAAAAAAGATATACCACCTTAGCAAGAACGACGTTCTGCATGATATATGACTCGTTCTCCTTTAGGTTCTTTAAATTCCGTGGGTGGCGTAGCTACCGAGATCAATGCAGTCAATTATGTCTCTCCTAGAAGTTGGTTAGCTACTTCTCATTTTGTTCCTAAGTTCTTCCTATTCGTAGTCATTTGTGGCACCTTGGGAAGGGCTCGTGCGGTACTGGCCCAAGGATTTGAAAAAGAAATTGATCGTGATTACAGACTGTTCTTTCTATGACCCCTCTTAAGCGATAAGCGAGGCGGGGAGATCAATGCTTGAAGTAGGAATCTATTTAGTTGACCATACATGTGGTGTCGGAGTCATACTTAAAAAGCATTCCTTTCTTTTTCAACTCCATTTATTTATATTAAATTGAATCTATTTTTTTTTTTTTTTACGGCTCGATATGCTATCCAACCTGCTTGAGCCATTCCCCTATGATATAGGATGGGCCGAGGCAAATCAATAAAGGCAAAATATATTCGCGAGAAAAGGAGAGAGAGGGTTCGAACCCTCGTGGTTAAGACAAAGAACTAGTTTTCAAGACCGGAAGAATTCTTCAAGCCCTTTCGACCATCTCTACGAAAGACAATTTCTAGCTATTTTTATTCTCCCAGATAGAGCATGGGTCATATCGATATGAGTTGATACCATCACTATACGCTTTACTTAAAAATATATCCATAAATTAATGATCTATGGGTAGAACTCTATCCCAGTCTTTCTGTATATATAGACCTTGATCCAACATGCCTATTTGTGAAGTCAAAAAATCCCAGATCCAGTGTAGAATAAGAAAAGTGGTAAAAAGTGGTAATAAGTCATATGAATCGAATCAATGATTCAGGTAAAATCCCTCATGATCTCTATACTATTTAAATTTTTGGTGACCGGGGATCAAATGGTATAGTTCTTTTGTTGTGATGGCTTGAGTTGACTTGTGACTATTTAACACCAGTGCATTTGCATTAATTCGGCTTGATCAATCTTCTTGATTAATTATTACTAGTTGTATTTGCTTCTCGATGATTTGGTTGTTGACTAGACCAAAACACATATACAAACCTGCTTGGGTTATTACAAGGACATTGTCTAATCCCCGACAAAGTGTCATAAAACTTGTTGATCGGACAACCTCTAGAATAAATCATTTTTAATGGTTTTGGCTAATATCTCTTATGAGCCTGGTCAGAATCAAATCAAATTGGTTGAAGGATCTCGGATGTCTCGTCACGAGTGCAAGAGTGCGGATCAACTGCCACGACTGCTGTGATAAATGCTATATTTGGTATATAAAGAGTGATATTTAGGTCCAAACACCAGAAGAGCTAGAAATTATACTAACCACGAGTAAAATATAATGAAGCTGATCAAATAGCGCGAACGAATATAAGAGGAATAAAGAATGAGAATGGTTAAAAAAATAAATAGGCTGAATAATTATTTTGAGAGGACACATAAGTATGAATGCTATTGTGAAGTAGCAAATTCCTTGGTTAAGACTGATAAAACTTCTTGAATGTTTTGTAGAATTTAAAATGCGTATCCCAGGCGTTTGTGAGTAAAGCTGGATCTCTCAGCTCCACATTTCATTATCTAATTTTCTGATTCTTTGAAAACGAGAGATGAGATAACTACTTTTTAAAGGGACTGTATGGATCTTTCTTTTACATTTTCTTCATACCATTTTATGAACATAGCCTTAACTCTCAAATTACTCGGTCGAGCAAGGATATACAACTTCGAGGATGCTCTTCCGCAAGTAGAATGATCATCCTCTCTCCTTGATTAGAATTCGGCTAACCTACAGACAGCCTCAACTATTCAAGGTGAGGTAGACCTCTACGCTTGTTTAAATTGATATTCGTTCGACTCACCTTGATTTCAGGTAACAGAAAAGTTGCTCAGTAAACACCGGCTCATTAGATCTCGAATAACGAGGTTAATATACCTTGAAGCAATTGTTCCTTGCTCTGTGGTGTTGCCTTCTTTGTGTCACTCGGAGGGCCTCAGGAAATCGGAAAGCATTGGTTAAATCTTATAACGGGATTATAAGAGCGATATTGGTCGAAACGTTAAACCTGACAGAGTAGATTCTCTTGCCGCGCCGAAATTCAGAGCTTTGCTGGAAGACTCACGGGAAGATAATTTCGACTAATTCATAATGAGCGGATTCCAGCCAATCCTTGAATTACACCATGCACTCCTACGATCATAAAAAATAGCGCAAATGGAGCTAAATTAATTCAGAAAGTGTCTCTCAGACAAGATTCTAGGTAGTAATTTGAAGAGCGGAGTGTATTCAGTACGCTTTCGAAACATAATATCGATTCGAAAATAAACGAAAAATGAAGTCAATCTAATCTCTAACTATCAACTTTGAAGAAAAGAAACTAAAAATAAGAAAAATGAGCTAACTACCAGACCTCTGTTAAGCATGTACTCGAGCTACACTTTATATGGCTAGGTAATTGCGTATTTATAGGATTTCGGTGATTGTAGACACAATCGATACGATTTTGTGGATTTCCAAGTGGATTTGGCCCGTGTTAATGTTGGTCGCGACTTCAACCATGGCGACATCATCATGTCGGCATCGATCTCATATGCGACATCGACTTAGAATATGTATTACCTGACTTGTGATTTCTGATCATCGTGACATCAATCGCGTCGCTGACATCTTCTTGCCCTTGCGGGTTTTAAGCGTGTTTACGATGTAACCGTGACCTCGATCTCAAATCGACCTGGAAACATGCTCTTAGTTTCAATTGAGTCTCTCACGATGTCGCATATGTAGTTGACCTTCTATGTGCCCGAATCTATTGAGGTGTTGTGGTTGACTTCTTTCACAGTCATTCCCAGAAATTCTATCTCATCTCGTGTCACCTGAGACACATACCACATGATAAAATAGCCACATGGGGCCCCGTACATTAATACTCGTATAACAAAATCTTCAACTATATTCTCTTGTTTCATCTTTATTCTCTGTTATACATATTTACAAATATTTTCTTTAAAGCCACATTGGCTTTATTCTCCAAAAACTACCTCTCTTAGTCTTAGTCTCTGGATAGTCTGTGTGTATCTTGAAGGGAATTTTACAGCAGGGTGAAGTAGCTCCCAGATGAAAATTCTCCTGCAAGGTTACTCACTAAAATGTATACAATGGCATATATAAATAAATCAATCACATTCAATTCTTCTCTCTATATGATGTCTATAATGTCATGAAGTACAACCCCTCTGTGCTCACCCTGAGTCAATGAGCTCCCTCACGAAGTGCCAAATGTGAAATAAACTAGTCTACACACTTTTAATTTAAACCATTGGAAAACCCTCGATTTATTTATATAAAACTGTTTTGATTCTTTCCTTTATTTTGTGGGCCTAGTTTAGGGTTTACCGTAGAACTTATGCGTAGCACCAACATTTTCCACAATGAACTTGTACGCTTGGATTCACTATACATTAGCCGTGAATAATATGTAGGACTCCTGCAGGGAGAGGATACTAACCTCCGCGAAACATATAATTTATCATTTGATCATTTTACACACTCGTGAATCTCTGTGATTTGTCCATTTTCCATGAGTTCACATTCATTCACCAACTGATGAATAAACCTTACCCATACCTTTTGCAGGCAGTGATGTAACCGTGCATATAAGTACATGATCTGATACATTTTCCTCATGTTACAGCATGCATGAATGAGCTTTACATGAAACATTTACAAACCATGGAAAATTATAATTTATCCCTTATAATATACCTCCATGCAAAACATATTAATACATCATTAAGCATGTCAACTCTCCCATTTCACACTTAACATGTTATTTCATGCGAAACTGTGCTTTCTGATTAGGTCTGGCGACTTACGGATATACCAATGAGTACCTGGCCCTTAATGAGCATGAGTACATTTTAGTTGGAGTCCTTATCATCCTCAAACAACCATGACCTAGAAACTTTCAGTTTTAATTAAACTAACACACAGTCCATGCAGCGGTCATATGAATCTGGTACCATTAATTCCAAGCTTGGAACTAATATGCATGACTCTCATGCTCCATACCATATTACCATTATATAAAGCCTTTAGGCCAAAGTAAAGCAAGTAGGAAAATATCACTACCTCTTGGAAGTTGAAGAAACTCCGAAAACGAGTCCACGCGTTGTACTCCAGGTGTAGAACACTTCCCTCTTGTCTCGAAAGAAGATCTCAGACGGTCGGATCGCACTCTGAATCCCTAGAGAAGAGGCGTTCTCTCTCAGGACTATCCGTCTTTGTGCCATTTTAATCTTCCTCTCCCACGAGATTCTTTTCCTTTTGCTTTACTTGCTTTTTCTTTTCTCTTTTCTCTCTGTTTTTCTATGTTTTCTCTCTGTTTATCTTTCTCCTTGGTCCTTTTCTCATGAAAATCATCTTTCGAAGGAGAAATTGCCTCCCTCCTTCCTCAGACGAGGTGTGACTCTGCCTTTTCATAATTTTCTTATTTCATAAATCCCTCTTTTATGACATCAGCCTGCCTGGCATCATATAGATACATGAGTCCATCTCTCCACATGTGGTGAGCCCACTCACTTTTGATCTTAAAGTGTCACGCCACATGGGTGCCAGCGCATCCCTTAACTATCTTGCCATGTGGCATCGCCGCGCCTGGCGTGTGACTACCGCCGGAATCTACTTGAGGAGGTCGGCGTGGTAGTTAATTTTTCACGGGGCGCGGTTCAGCGGGAGTAAGTTCGATCATCGAAGAATAGAAGAACCGGATTTTTGCGGAAATTACGTTTTGCCGCTTTTTGAAAATTGGGAATTTCTGGGTCGTGTGATTATCACCGCCAGCGACCTCCGATTCATGTCTGCACGCCTTATTTGGTATTCTTTGGTATCTTCTAAATCAATCTCACGGCTCGCGACCTCATTTCGAGTCTTTGCGGCGTGTTGTCTTGGTGTACGCGACGCCGATCTCTTGTCGATGCGTATTAACCCAGAATGCGAGGTTTCAGCTGGTTTCTCGCGGTGTAGCGACATCAATCGTGGTCGCGACAATGGGTTCCACGCCTTTATATAGAATTTTTCTGGCGGGTTTCTTGTTTACGCGGCAACCGCTAATGCCGACCTCAGTGATCCTTTGCATTAACAGCGATCTTGTAGCCGCGTATGCTGTTTGGCGGTTGCTCTTGTTGTCGTGACGCCAGTCCCAGAACTTACAAACTGGTGGTGCTCTTGATGCGACATCAATCTCTTTGTCGAGCATGTGGAAACGCTGGCGCCTGCGGTTTCGCCCGGCGGTTCTGTTAGCCGACATCTGTATTGTACGAGGAAATCGCTCACTGACTCCTGGTCACCATTGTTACGTTTCTACGATGCCGCGACATCACTTCATAACTGCTGACTTGCGAACTGGTCGCCGTAGTGGCGACGCCGATCTATGCCGGGGCGTGACTAATGTCTGGGGCTTCTGTTGAGGTTGCGATGTGGCGTATCAATCAGAACTACGAAGCTTCCATTGTGATTGCTCTTGATGTCGCGACATCAATCTCTTGTCGCGACATCAGCATAGCTGCGGTTTCCTGCCAGCGCGGTTCTGTTGCCGTGACATGTCAATCTCACGTCGCGCGACATCGCTTCTTTCTTTGTTTTCAGCGGCGAGTCTCATGCCGCGGCCTACCGATCTCATGTCGCGACCTGTTCTATGCTTTTAGGCCTCACTTGTTGCTTCCGGTGCCGCGCGACTTGGTCCTCACATGACCGCGACTTCGATTCTTCAGCTCATTCAAGCATATCGCCTGCTTCCGTCGATTCTCTTGTCCGCGACCTCTCCCATCATGCCATTGACATCGACCTTTGTGTGACATTGTGTTGTCGCGAAATCAGCTCTTATGTTTTACGCTCGACCTCTGTTGCTGTCTTGAGTCCTGTGTGACCTGCATGAATTCCTTTAATTTTCTGCGTGATATCTCATACTTAGATGTATATAAACTTGAAAACACTGACATTAGTTAGCCGATTTGCTTTCATTTACGCCACCGCTGTTTGCATTTTTACTCCATGATTCTGCATTTTTCCTTCACATTTTCTTCTTTCTTTTATACTTCACATAAATAACAACTTTGGTGATTTCTTCATATTGCATATACTGTTATTCCCTTTTTATATAAAACTCTGACAGAAAAATGGACTAAAAATAGATGACTTTAAGCTCATCAACGGGTGATAACAAAATGTGTATTTTCGGTACATCATTATGGATTGGATTCTAGTCTTTGAAGTAGCCTTACTTGAGCTCTCTCATCTCTGCACTATTCGTCCCATTGATCAAAAATAAACCTTCCTCCCTCTAATTTTTGTTTCTTTATTTTCATATTGAAATTTATATTGTTTAGATCTGTCTCCTGGCTTAAGAAAATTGAGGAGGGCATTCATTTTTTTTTTCACCTTTCCTCATCACACACACCTTCAGAGTAAAATCTGAATTTATCATTAACTGGTATGTATGAGGGTTCATATTTAAAAATTTAAATACTAATATCTATTAAAATATATATATGTATATATATATATATATATCATATAAATATTCTAATTACCAAAAAAAATGAATATGTATAATAATTGTATTCTAATTATATAATTAATTAATTAAAATGAAAATATTAATAATATATATATATATATATATATATCACTCCCACTATATATATTATTTTAAATAAATTCTATTTAGAAATAAAAATAAAAAATATTTACAAACTTTTTTTTTTTGAATTTAATAAAAGTTTTTTTAATAGTCCCATTTTTAATATTAATATTAATATATTAATATTAAATGAATATATAATATATTATAAATATATAATTTGATTCTAATTTATGAAGATTATAATTAAAGAAATATATAAATGATATGGGAATCACCACGAAGAGTATACGCTCATATGCACTAAATGTATTACAATATATATTATATATAAGTAGGCTTCATATTCGTATCAAACGAAAAAACTTCCGGATAATATATTCCCGATAGTGTAAATTTCTCTTTACCCAAAGAGGAGAAGATGCGGAGTTCAATTATATCATATAAGTAAGAAATGCATTTACTACGATAAAGTATTGGTATAGTTGACCATAATAGTGTAGTGTAGTCATTCTATCCTTCCCCTTATTTTCCTCCCACGAAAGAATGGTAGTAATTGCAGTTATATGATAAATAGTGCACAGCAAAATATTGGAGCAGATTTGAACTTTGTGAAACCTTCAAGTTTGTAGGCCTTTGAGCCTGTTTGCTCTGCTTATGCTGAAAGGAGAGAACTACCGGAACAATATGTTGGCCTGGATTAAAGGGCCCCTCACCATATACGTACAAATAGAGTAGCCGTTATACGGGGATAAGTGAAGTGAATAAACCTCCCTTGATCTTGATCATGGCTTGAAATAAGTAAGGATATTTGAATCCACCCAACTGATCTTGTTGCTGCAGCAACAAACATGCATAAGACCATTTGCGAAGTATGTCGAATAACCCAAGTCTCGATAGTTAGCTCGGTCTTCCATTTTGTTAACTTCTTGTCCTGATGAAAAACGTGTAAATTACCTCTCTGTGGTAGTTTAATAACTTTCATGAATTTCCCATTTGTGCTCTTGTGAACTTTGTAGTTCTTACCTTGAGATGAATCAAATGTTGTTCCAATTTTTTGTCTTTCTCCTCTCCTACGAATCAAGCTTTCATTGCCGCCGTAGTTGGGTTCTTTTATTAGTATCAATGTCTGATCGGATCCTAGATGAAGTAAGAAGGCGGGCCTTCTCCATAGAAGAGAGCCAGGATGATGGATGCAACACATTTAAAATGAAATAATAATTATAATTTGCCGATGTGGGCGTCAAAGAAGCCACATGGGTGAATATAACTATAAAAGTGGGCGTAATCGACTTGATCTTGCCTGATGGAAAGAAGAGCCGGTTTATCTCTCCATGATCAAATTAACGCGAGGTGTGGTTCATGGGCCCATGCTAAAGAGTTTTGATCAATTTCACCTTTAATATCCATGCCAGGAAATTAGAACATGAGCCACTAATGGCCCGAACAAGATGCTCGAATAAGAGCTTATCCCTTGGGCTAGATATTCTTCATGCGAAAGGTTCCCATTGATGAAATTTGTGAAGAGTTCCCAGCCATGGGTCAAATATCTTATACCAGATCTCCATCGAATAGGAGAGATTCATTAAAGCGCAGAAGCGTTACCACCATAAATGTCGATGTACTTCCCTAAACTTCAATAAAAGTAACCCGTAATAGTATTTAACATCAAACTTACTTTTTTATTAAACCTACGTCGTCCCAGTAGAAATATCTCAATGTCGCTCAAATGAAGGATATCTTGGAAAACTATAACCAAAATCCTTTTTATACGCATTGGCAGTCTTTCGTGCATCTAGCGCCTTTACTAAGATCGTGCGGTGTATGGCTAGAGCACCAACTGATGATTGAGAAGTCTATAGGACTGTATTAGAATAATGGTGCTATTTCATTAACGACATTTAACCGGCCCGGGCAACCATATGCTTATTAACGCATTGAATGGGCCGGTTGTTGAATAAAAGTACCATCAAACATGTGAGTTTGCAGGCAGATTGTATCTATTAGACAGTGGGTTCAATGTCAGTTTATTTTTTCGAATTGCCGACCTGACATATGGCCTTGCATTATGAACATAAAGTTAGGGTGTGGAATCCCAAAGAGGTTGCCCGACTTAAATGGGATATGATAGCTTCTTTGCTAGTCTGTAACATTCTTCTCCAATACATTATCCTCATTATATTTCTCCAGTTGTAATCTCGAATGAAAAATATAAACTCCATGGCTGTGTGAGTAAGATCACGATGTATTGGTGATGAGTATATAAGCAAACTAGTAGTAAGTCTTGTGCTATGAACGCATAGCCGGTAAAGATACATGTGTTCCAGGCTACCAAGGAAGTAATAACCCCTAAAGAGAGGCTAGAGCAAGACTAATTGAAATGAATTCAGATTATTGATTGTGTCACCAGGAATATATATCCCGCCCCGATCGTCCTCCAGGTTGGATAATAGGAGATGAATATCAAAGAAATCTACGATTCTTGTATACATGATATATATATATATATATATATATATATATATATATATATATATATATATATATATATATATATACTTAAATGAAATACCATTTCCAATTAGTTTCAAAGGAGTAGGTTTTGACCCTTCATATATTTCCGTATAATATATATATATAAATATATGAGTAGAATAAAGAATTCATTAAAACATTGGAACTAACTTATCATTGATGTGTATTGTTTCATCAAAGATCCGATCCAAATCACGATGTAATTTTCTTCATTTCTAAATAGGCCTTCTTGATTTTTTTGAGTTTTATACTCCTACTTGGTAAGATCGATCGATATGATTTGCACATATGAGACCAAATGCCCCCCATTACCACTTCTTTTTACTACAACTTCGTTTTTTTTATTTAATGTTTCCATCAAATATTGACGTATTCATCCTATTATTGTTGATTAACAATTTGCGATCATCCACATCTCTATTTATAAATCAAATATATTTATGATACAATATATAATCCTCATACTCCTAATTATTAGGTTTTATAAGCGGAGCCTGTATACTTCATTTGTGATCAACTAAACCTGACCATAAATTATTGATAATGTCAGACCTTTAAAAAAATGGATAATTGCGCCGCTCGAATTTGTGTCGTTAATCAATCTTCTTGGCGAATAGGATATATTCAGGAAAGCAGGAAAATACCATATAGCTGACATATCGACAACGCTGTCGGCGATCGAGATAGATCGTCCTCTCGAGTTTGAAAAGGCGCCTTTTGTTTAATGAGCATACGTATGAAAAAATCTGGTACTATATTTCTTTGAACATGGAAGCGTATTAACAATGGGTTTGTTGTATGTATACATAATATTGGCACTGTCATATTTTTAACCTTAGATTGGATATAAGTTCATAAAGAAAATGTAAATTGAATAAAGGCAGAATTTCACGAATAGGGCTTTGAGATGATGAACAAGATAGAACAAGTATGGGTGCATTCACGCATAGGAAATGGGATCGACCCCCATATTAGACGTATTGGTGCCCATTGGGTATAGAATGAATCTGTTTATCTTTTTGTTCCTCTTGAACAGGGTTGCTCCAATTAACAAGTACCCAATGAGAATGTTGAACAAATACAAATATTAGCATTAACCCTTGCTTGAGATAATCCACTAAAAAATATCAATGGCATCGTTTTTCTAATACGATAAAGTTTACAAAATTAATCTATTTTTCTTTGATAAGAGGTATTTCCATAGGTTTGCCTTGGTATCATGTTCTCTTGTCGTATTGAATGATCCACAGGTTGATTGATTCATCCATATAATGCATCCATATTTCACAGTTCTTTGGTTGAAGTAGTTCTGATGGCTCTATATGGATTATGTGATTTTGATCCCTCGACCCTGTTCTTAATCCAGTAACAGGGAACAAGGCCTTGTATTGATTATACCCTTCATGACTTATTTAATTAACTAATTCATGGCCGGTTGGAGTATCTGAAGGTTATAGCGAATCAGGTATTTAGATTCTGAAGGTGGAGCACATATTGTGTTTCGGCTTGTGCTTCTTAGCAGCTATCGGCTTTGTGGGTGTTAGGATAAATGTCCATGTGATGTGTCTGGAAAAACATCTTTGGATTTGCCCGAGATCTTTTGGAATTCATTTACTTCTATCGGTTGGCTTGCTTTGGTTTTAAAAGCATACTTTCGTATATGAGGCTTGTATGGTCTGGAATGCAGGTGTCCAAGCCCTTGGACCTAGCCCTTGAAAAAGTACAATCTGCCAAATCTGAATTATGAGCTGGAGGTTTTGATCCTTTTGTTCTTTAGAGAATAGCCTCATCATATTACGGCCAATTTGTTGGCGTAATGCTTGAGGCCTATTCATCTTAATTATGCTTCGCCTCATAACGTCTATATCAAAGGATTACGCATGGGCAATATTGAAGCAAATCACATCCCGATGTCTCGGCTGTGTCTTTTTCTGCGACTTTGTTGTTCTTTGGGCCTTGTGGTATGGTTCGACAGCTGCCCTGATCGAATTATTTGGTCCACGCTCGTTTATGTCGATGGGATCGGGCTACTTCAACCAAGAAGCTCTCTCTTGAAGAAGTTGGTGCACGGGCTAGCCAGAAAATCAAAAGTTTATCGAAGCAGTACAAATTCGAAAATTAGCTTTTATGATTACATGATAGTCCAGCAAAAGGGTTCGTAGGCGGGTTCAATGGGCGGTGAGGGCCGGAATAGCTGTTGGATGGATTAAGACACCCATCTTTAGAATAAAGAAGGTCGTGAACTTTTGTAAATGCATTATGCCTGGCACGAAACTTATTTCGGTCGTTTTGGTGACGAGCGGAATTGACCGACGATCTTGGTCGAAGGCGAATCAGAAACATAGTGAAGCGATGAGTTAGCGTGGAGTTCTATAGCGTGAACTCAATGGGTGATTATAGTGATCACGCTCTTTTGTGAAAAATATGCTGACGTTTATCTAAAATGAATTTGAAGATTTTTAGATTGAATTACCCACGAAATCAGATGTGCAAGTAACAGTCGAGGGGTTGGTTTACTTTTGACGTCTTCATTTAACTCTGCTCTTCTTGGACACATTTGTGGTGCTAGAACCTTGTGAGGAGACGTTTTCTTGTAGTATTGACCGATTTGGATGCTCAAGTACAATTTGGAACATTCCAAAAAAATTGGGGATCAACTCTGAAAAGAGACAAATAGTGTCCAGTCGTGACATTTCCCTTTGGTATCCTCTCTGTTGCTTTTGTGATTTCTTGGATTTCATATAAATCGTGATTTCATTTTGATCACGATTTTTTGCTCTTGCTCTTTCTTTGCTCAGGGAGATGGTCCCCATGAATAAACAGAAACGTACTTATGGAAGCATAGAACCACGTGCGTTAGATCTATGGGGCATTGGTTTCGTTCCTCTTAGTCTCGGCTCTGGGATGGTGTTTTTATATCTTTTTTGATAGCTGAGTTCAGCTAAAGATAAATAGTTTTACATTATCAGACAGAATTGTGAACCCCTCGGGTGCTTATGCCTCGACTGAGTCCTGTTCCTCGAATGGATCTCTCCTGTGGTTGTTGAGAGGGCTGCCGGCGGTGTATATAAGGCGTACCCGGTGGAACTTACAATAAACCAGATGAGATGATCGTGACTAGGTTTACTGTTTCCGATATTATATAATTTCCAAGACCACCTGATATAGTTTATGGTAAGATCGTTTATTTATACTGGAGAGATGGTATACAGTGGCCAGATCACAATGAATCTGATAGGATTTATGGCTACAAAGCCGTTGAGGAGTAGTTAAGATCGTCGAAACCAACTCTTATAGGGAGTTATTAAAACCGTTGAGTCGAATGGGAAGTAGCTCTGGATGGGAACTTCTCCTTTAATGGGTTAATAAATAATGAAAGCTCTATTGCGGTATTCTTATCTATTATTTGCGGTGTCGTAATGGCTCTATATGGGAAAGTAGCTCTATTTACTGCACAGTTATTAATAGTATGGGGAGTTCTAAAACCGTTGAATTGATGATATGGGAGAGAGTGGCTCTGGATGGGGGAACTACTCCTTTAATGGAGTGTCGTAATGGCTTTCTATTTGCATTCTTATCTATTATTTTGGAGATTTATAGATTCTTATTTTATTGGTGGAATTCCTTGAATTAGCTCCATAAGAACCCACGAAGTCTAGCTTTTAATCAAGTGAATCGGCTTTCTAGCCCATTCTATATTCTTTAGTGGCAGATTCGTCCGTGAATTTCTTTGTTTCTACTCTTTAGGGAATATATGAGTGTGTGAGCTTATTTATAATTAGTCTCAGTAAAATCAGAGAATGGGTCTGTCATCTTTTGATAGAGATGAGTCTACTTAAATGAATCTTTCATTCTAGTATAACTACAGATATATGACAAGAACAGGAATATATGAACTATGATTCATACTTAATATTCAAACCTGCATAAACCTTGAACTCAAAATTTTTTTTTAAATTTGAAGAGTGATGATCAGGTTCTTTACTCGGGAGTCTTTTAGGTTTGGCAAGTTTTGTCATCCTTCGTGGTTTAGTATGAATCGAAAGTTCAATCGATTCATAGAGTCTTAACAAGATGTTCTATCCAATAAAGAAAACAATACAATAGTCATAATCACATTTACACCACAGAGAAGCAAAAATAACCGTCAGATAACTAATGAAATATAGAGAGAAAGAAGATTCAGGAAGGCCTTATTATTGTATAAGCGCAAAGGCGAATCGCCCGACTTGATATTTTGCATTGTCATCCACAAAGAGCTTTCGGATTTTATTCTTCGTATCTTCATATACGATTGAATCATAATCAGAGGATTAGAAGTTTGAAACTTTCTATTATATATCACATTTCAGCCGGTATTTGGTATTTACCTTGAGAGGCTGTCTCTGAGGATGAAATTCATATACGGTTCTGGGAGGGAGCCCCTTGGTTTCCTATCTCGATAAAATTATGATTGGTTTGAAGAAGCGTCTGATTCGAGCGGTGCAGATGACATAAATAGTGATATGTTTCTCCTCATCAGCATGTTTTATTGTCTAAGATTCGCTTACTTGTTTTTTAGTACAAGTAGCTCAGTTTGCTATGACTTTTTACTATACGTCTTGAATGATTCTTGAAACATATTATTTCTTGTTGAGGCGAACCGGACAGTTAGTGTTCAGTTCCGTGATGTAATTGTAGTATGATGGTCAGGATGATCCTTCATGTATTTCGTGTATATCTCTTTGGTGGATTTAAAACCTCGCAGGAATTTGGCTTGGGTTACAGGGTGGTTTTGCATTGTGTATTGATACATCTTTGGCGTGGCGGTTATTCTTTACCTCTCCCAGACAAAATTGGTTGTTGTGAAATTATAACAGGTGTACCTGGCTTGTATATTCTGTAATAGGATCACATATTTGAGTTATTACGGAGGTACTATTGGACAATCTACTTTGACCCCAGTTTTATAGTTACACTTTTGTATTACCTCACCTTACTTTGCCGTATTTATGTTAATGCACTTCCCAGTAAATACGTAAGCAAGGTATTTCTGGTCCTTTATAGAGAAGATAGATCATAGATATTTATAATCAATCATTTACACTACGGGGAGGAAGAATAGTATTTCATTATGCAAATATGGATTAATGAAAAAATGGAGAGCATGTATTTGGATCTTTCAATATAATACAATAATGTATTTTTTATATAGTGAGCTTGAATAATTGAAGTGAATTCTCCAGAAAATGATTTATGGGAGTGTGTGGCAGACTATTAGTTGGGCCTTGCGGATATATACCTTTATCGCCACGTTGAAATTCTGGCAAATGTGTCTTTGTTCTAACTACCGGCATAAGCCTCATACAGAGAAGAGAGGATAGGCTGGTTGCTTGAGAATCTTTTCTAGTGATCAGACCCGAATCATATGATGCGTGAGCAGGGCTCCGTAAGATCGATAGAATAAGTAAATCACGTGTCGTGATCAGTTATGTTTTTATCTATTTCACTTACTTTACTTAATAGTGCATTAATACCTTAAATACATTCATTTCCTTGCATAAATGATTTATGATACTATCGAGGGTGAGCAGGGATCAAAAAGCAACGAGAGGCTAGGCATATTAGTAACAATCAATCCTTTGTATTTAAAACTCCGAGATATTTGGGGATGGCATGTCGAGGTCACAGAGACAACCTAGAAAGCACTTGATCATGATCGACTTTTGTGCCTACTTGAGTATTGAAAATTTACGAAGAACCAAGTTCTTTCAGGATGAATTGTAACTCAGGAGAAGCGGAATCGAAATTTATCTTACATAGAATCATTCATATATGTGGATATGGATAACCTTATAGATTTTTATATAGATCCATTTAGTTCTTTTAATTCTTGCCAGTGGATGATGATAAAAAAAGCCTTATCATCGATTCCCTTAGAAAATTGGTCATAAATTATCGATAATAACAAAAAACCTGTGTTAGATCTTGTATTAGAGCTAAATTAGAAAATAAAAAGTTGGAGTCAAGCGCTATTACGGAGAACCCATGGCCCAGTGATCTTATATCTCATTATTCTAAGTATACTAGCCCAACATAGCATGAAGCTTGTGGTTCTAGAGTATCTATCAGCAGTGTGAACCTTGACGATCCATTTTGCAACTCCTTTGGAAATTTTACACAGATGGTATTTCTTTCCATGTTTCAAATACTTGTCTGCGATTACCTATCAGTTGTGGGGTTCTTTATTAGTTTTGTCTGGATTTAATATGACCATTTTGGAAATATTAATAAATTCCCAAAATCATTCGTAAATCCAGTAGCGCAACACGTTTTTTGATTAATTACATTGGTAGCTCCCAATTGGTGTTCTGGAAAGCAGCATTACAGTAATGAGAAATCTTGCTTTAGGTACCCACAAACCAAAATTGTTCCGTTTGTGGCTGAGTAAGATATCTCGTCAGCATACGGGGATGAGTGGCAGAGTGAATTCTTACGATGCATCTGTCAGTGAAATTCTGGATCTATTGTGGATATGTAATAGTTTTTTTTTTTTTTTTTTTTTTGATGAGGATTCAAAACGGTTTTTTTTTTTTTTTTTTTTTTTTTTAAAAAATGATTCTAAATTTCAGTGGCCCATTATTCTTAGTCTTAATCAATGTGATGTTTTCTGAATATATGCTTGTTTGTCTTCTAAAATATCACCAAATTTTTCATAAGATCTTTATATGGAATAATGTGGTATTTACTAATTATATATATATATATATATATATATATATATCATGATCTAATAAAAAACTACTATTAATGATATTTTATACTAATATGACAAAGTAATAATGTTTGAATTAAAACATTCAAATATAAACTTTCTTGGGTTTGAAGTTAATTATGAAGAATATCCCACTTTGATAACATTAACACCATTTTTTAATGATTCATTTGAGTTTGGGAGATTCTAAATATTATTCATATTCTTTAGGTTTTGTGATATTCACATTTGAGATTTGGAGAATTTGAAAATAATTCTCAGTGACATAAAATTTTGAATTTGGGGATATAGTTACGAAAGTTGTGCATTTACTTTGAATAAGCGTTAGATAACTGGGCAAAATCAGTTTCATGACGGGTTTTAGTTCTGCATGAGGCCTTGAGTTAGGTGTGGTAATGATCCTTCCCAGGCCCGTTTTGATCGTGATAGGTGGTTATTGATGGAACACCAATACCATCAATATTTACATCTCATAACTATTCTAAGCTTAAACGTTACACGGTGTGGTGCTTCTGGCGGGCGCTCCTACGATGCATTTTATTTTATCCCACGACTGGCGGATCGGCAGCCCGTTCATCTTGGCGCTCAAAGTGCTGATGACTCATCTGCTCTTTCAGGGTGGTGCAGCACGAGCGGCTCACGTGCATCTCCTTACCTCCTTTGTCTTGGCGGTCATTTGAGGCCTTGGTTGGTGATCAGAACATTTCCTCTTCGTGATGAAACATACATAATTCTACTAGTGACCTTGACCTTTTGGGGCGTGGATCAGTATTCGGTTTGCCTCGATTTAGTACTGCTCATGTCCAGCATGAAACCAGTGCTTTACACAGATGTCGGTGAGCTTCACGCGCTCTGCCGCATTGTGCGGGGCTCTCTGGCTAGCTTAAGGTTCGGGCGGCGTTTCACCTAACAACTCGTCCGTTATTGATTCTTCAACATCGGTCGGTTGAGGACTCACTTAGTTTTACCCAGGCTGCATCTGGTGGCGGTTGAATCACCGGGTTGGTCCGTAAGTATTATTACCACCTATGAAAGACTGTTGCTTCCTTCACCTTTCCGTTAGGTTCCATAACCTAAGCCCTTTGCCTTTTATAGTGAAACTCATTCTTCATGACTCCTGATGAGCGCCCGTCTCCTCCTTTGCTTGCTGAAACTAGGACGTTTTATGTGTTCTATTTCATACGATGGGGTTCTTTTCAACCTTCCCTCGGTACTACTTATTTGCTCGGTCTTGAATTTAGCCTTACAGGTGGTCCTCATTATAGTATAGGAATCAGTATGGAATCCAAGAAAGGCTTTGTAGTAACACAAGTAATAGGATGTAATGTACATAGTCTAAATGTCATTGGCTGTCCTCCCGTGCTTACGGTTAATCTCGAGATAATGTATAGCTCTCCATGCGAAATACGTCATGGTGATCCTAGATGTGTATTAGTGATGAGTATATACTTGTACCGAGTAGTGAGATCTTGTGCTATAGGCATATGAAAGCTTGATGAACCATGTGGCTTTGAAAAAGAGTAATAACACTGAGAGGCTCAGACGAGGCCCTGGTGAAATGGATGGATTGTTGGTTGTGTGTCCATAAAGGCCCTTATGTCCACTTTGATTGTCCTCCTCAGGAATGCATGCAAACTACAAAGATCTTTCATGCATTACCCAGATCCCAGTTGTTCTCTTTGTATGACACAACGAAGAGAAAGAAAAATAAATACGATATTAGTGATGATGACGTATGGGTGCCATAAACTTTCACGTTTTGTGAATTAGGACAGTATCAAGAAGAATTAGAATGGCGGTTCTTATCATAGAAATTTTAAATAAACATTCTGATTGGGGTTTTGGGCATAAAGATTCCTTGATCTTTGTAAAAATGTTTAACCCTGAGTCAGGATACATCTAAGAAATTATTCCATCAGACATACTCCCCTGGATCCAGGAGGAATGGCAACATGGATGATTTAAATGCGGTCAAGCCCGATGAACTTTACTCAGAAGAGTCTGACAAATGAAGTAGTGATCGAGTTGATCTATTTGGATACAACATGATTGTTTGGTTATGAGACATGACAACCGTAGTAAGGATGCATAATCGATAATAGAAAAGCGAGCTCCATTAAAGATGTATTGATGTGGCGATTGTATACCGCTGATGAGACCGAGAATAGCGTGTTACAACGTTCGAGAGCACCCTAAATTAAGCTTCTGTAGGTTGACAGTGGATCCACAATTGTGTGGCAATGGATCTTACATGTAGGGATCTTGTACCCGTGATTCAAAATTTCCTTATGACTGTAAACCAGTTGGGAGTCCCATGAAAATGGTTCTAATTTATTACCAAAATGAAAAAGGAGTGAAATATTATGATAAATATCATCATGACTTTCGAAGTCATGTGCGATATGATACGAACCCCAAATCTGACGAGTAGTAGGAGGTCTGGTAGCACTTGGCTAAACAAATCTTAATGCCATAATGCCTTTCAAATCCTCCTAGCCATTATCCTATTGCAATAATTCTTGCTAAGAAGAACGCCCATGTTGTGGCAATTCCACCTAGAAGGTAATGGGTTACTCCTACAGCACGTCCTTATACAATGCTGAGGCTACAAATTTGGGTAGCGGGAAGCGACTTTTAATTTATTATGAGCGGCTTGATGGATTCAATAAGTTCTTGCCAATATACGCCGCTAAATAAAAACATTAAACTAAGCCCATACAAAATGAGCACCTAGAAACAAAAAGACCATATCACGAGATAATGAAGAACCATAAATGAATTACAGGATGCACATTGCCAGTAAGAAATCGTGAACCACCCATTAATAAGATGGAACTTTGCGCAAAGTTTCCTCGTGATGGATTACCACCCTTGATCACTTATACTTTACAAATATCGGCTGCATTTTCCAAGCTGAAATGGAATATTACCTCTTAGGAAATGGTATTATACATCGGAGAATAGCCACAAGAACACGTGATCCCAGTGTGTGACATGTACCCCCTCTTCGAGTCATCACAGGAAGCGAAAACCGAGGTTTACTTTATCGGTGTCAAGCGAGGCTACGAGTAAATAGAACTCCTTTAGGGTATGTCACAGTCACATGAATGTGTGGCCATGATGCGATGTACCAAAATCTACGGTTCTAGCGAGAATGGCCAATAAGCAACTTTGCCTTGTTACTAAATCACCACCCCCTCAAGTCAAGCGGGTGCTTCATTGTTTGCACCAGGGCATTACACGAGTGCTGAGGGCATGGGTGTTTTATATCATTGAGCAAATACGAGGTTGTAATTGTATCATGATGTACGAAACATATCTAGGGACGTCTAAAGCGCTCATGGTATCATTATGAATACTCCTGAGCAAAGCTGTGAAAGCCTAGAAATATACATGCCCGGTTGAGATGTGATACGATTGCATCACGATGCCTAAGGACACGATCCTAATAGATCGTTGTGTCAATGGATTGGATCATAGTCTCTTACCATAAAAATACTGTTTGCATCTTGCGGCACCAAGCCCATGAAATCCAGCCCCGATCCACGTGTGATGTGTGAACAATGACGAGTTGTGTACCATAGTCATTAGCTAAATACGGATAGGGGGCATGGAATACATATGGTGAGCTAACAATGGTTAAAGAAGGCCTAACATAGCTAGGTTAAGAGATAATTGAGCATGCCATGACGTTGTTAAATTTCATATAGACCGCATGACCGCCTTGCTGTAAATGGACCTTTATGAGCCTGCAAAATATCTTTTAGCCCGTGACCCAGTACGAGTTGGTCCTATACATGTGACCCTTCTCCGGAAAGAATTGCAATAGCTAAATGATGGTGTGCAATATCGGTCAGCCGTAGATCCCTAGTTCTTGGATCACAATCCTCGAAAAATGGGGTTTAGCTCATCATGCTTGGGACAAAGTTGAGCAGATCCGATTCAAGATAAATTCATGAGGAGTAGGATCTCTTTAGGAGTCTACTCCAGCGTTTAGAAATTGGTTAATCGGTGAGATACATGTACTTGATGCCAGCCCGAAAAGACCCGAGTCCTGTGCCAGCTAAATGGTGATTCGACATAGATTACACATCTTGGAACCCGAAGCCAATTTTGGAGCGGCTTTGTGATAATGGAACCAACCACCAGCAAAAGCATTAAGCTGCGAACCAATGCCAATTGCGTTACAATAAAGTTGTAATTCACTAGTTATTCGGATGCTCGCCCGCATCCCGAAAAAAATGAGAGGTTATTTGTATTCCTCGACAGCCCACATCACCATTCGATATTTCTTGGCCTTATTGGCGAATTCACAGGCACTAGGTCGATGTGAGTAGGATCGAAGCAGCGCGCCCGTAATTGGAAAAACGAGCGCCGCTGGAAATACATGCATAATTAGAAAAGATGATGGAGAGTTGCGAAGTGACCTCGTCGCGCCGGAGGTCTCTCGAATCATGGTGTGTTATCGATCGTGAGCATCGGCATGTAGGTTCCGGATCAAGTGGTATTATCGGGGCCCTTAGCCTGCTGTTGTGAGAAAGTGACAGTTGGCCATTCCTCGAAAGAAGTTTTTATGGGATCCCTATCTGCAGGTTTACAACCACAGTTCAGAATGAGCAGATAATCATTGATCCTCATCTTTTAAGGATATTTATCTGAGAACATGTGATTGAAATTAGTAAACCCTGTGAGAGATATTTAAATTAGTTTCTTTCTCTTCTCTTATATCTCCAGCCTATCTATTTTCTTTTGAACATTGCTAGAGCAATTATGATGCGTAAGTCGATCGGGGCAAGTGTTCGGATCTATTGTGAATATTTTGAGTTACTTGCGGACAGCGTTTAATATTATAAAACCTTTTGAGGTCTTTGGATTTGGAGTTTTGAGCATAAAAATGGCTTTTTTGTGCAACCTAGTGTATTCATATCTCCATTAGAAGTTCTTAGATGAAGTACTTCATTGTGCTGTAAAAGTTACTAGTACTCTCATGTGGCGGAGTCATTACTAAGAAACATCGAGAGTATCTATATTTATGTTAGTCTAATTAGGGTCTCTTTTATTAGTAGTAGTTTTTATTACTTTTATTAATAGCAATTATTGTTAATAGCAGAAAATAAAGAAATATATTCTCTAATGTATGCGTATATAGTTTTATCGAGATAAGATGCCCAGAATGAAATAAACAGTTATTGAAAGATATAATGAAATTCTTTGGTTGGTTCTTCCATAGGCATAGGAATGATCCATTTCATTTGAAGTGATGATTAATAATATTAAATATAAAAAATTCTAAAAATAAACAAACTGAGTGGCGCCGAAACGCCTCGTGATTTTTCAACCAATTATGCGCTTAAATGTATTAAGAATTTAAGTGATAAACATTTCAAATACTCAGTAGTAATTAGACCAGGCTTACAAGTAATTCCGAATCTCCACGGCGAATGGCTTGTTCTCTCGTTCGAATAAGTAGGTCAATTCCTTCCTTGAGCATGCTGGGTTTTCTACCTCATACGGCTCAACAATCATTTATTTTGGTGTCCCGTTTTAATCTACCATATCTGAATGAGATTGTTCATAAATCCATTTCTCGGGTTAACAAAAAGAGGTTAATTGCATGAGTTTAAAACTTGAATTTTGATTTTATTACTAATCAGTTTTAGTTTTATCTTTCTCCATACCGAGAAGACTAGGCATTTTACCTATCTTTAGAATTTTCTGAAAGGTAACTATCTCGGTTTCATGCTGAAGTTTATACTTAAAGTCTTTGAAAGACTTCATGTGAAAAAAAAAAGACTTACTATCTTTGGGATCGATGCTACCTTTGCTGCTCAATACTTTAGTGTATAAACTCTAGCCATAAGTTGATTCCTAGCTTTTATCTCATATCATGACATAAGTAGCGATTATTATTGTATCGACCCAAAACCCTAGTTAATTGATCTTTCACAGTTGCTTCCTCTATCAATTAGATCTAGATGCTTTATCCACCATAGAATAAATAAGGATATCTATTTCTTCATATTTCGACTTCTATGAAGTTTCTTTCTTTACTCTGACTACTAAAATCGTTGTTTTGGACGATGCATAATATGTAGAAAGCCCGTTTTGTTTCTAGTATTTCCTAGTGGATTTGATCTTTCTTTTTTCTTTCTATAGTGGAGATAGTGCCGTAATGACAGATCAAGCCATATTGTTAAAAAGCTTGTGGTAGAGCGGGTTTCGTTCTAATGCCCAAAAATAATATTTATGGCTTTTATTATGCTCTCCATTACTTGTGTGGATAAGTCCTATGTTATAGAGTATATAACTTCGATCATAGGGATCAATTTCTAGTCGCATAGCTTCATATTGATAGAAGGGGAAATTGGTTATTGCTCCTTTACATTCAAAAACTCGTATACACTAAGACCAAAATCTTATCCATTTACAGATGGAGCTTCAGCAATGACTAGATCTAAATTATGAGCATTACGTTCATGCATAACTTCCATACCAAGGTTAGCAGTTGATATGATTTATTATTCAATTACACAGACGCATTATAATGGATTGACAGAGAGTGGATGTTGGACTGGAAGAAAATATATAGATCTTCAGTACTAAAGAGGTGAACCGGTGCCTACCTACGGGGCCCCGAGCTGGCTGGAAGAAATGTAAGAAACGAGAATTATTGAAACTAGCATATTGGAAGTCAATCGGCCAAAATAACCATAGGCAGCCATAATATTATAAGTTTCTTCACTTGACCCGAATACGTAACCTTCATTCATGAGATTCATTTTACGTGGTTTCACGATCAAAGCCCAGGGTTACCAAGGAACCATGCATAGCCTTTGAATAGTGAACCGCCCAGAATACACATTCCTTTAACATGTGGAATGGGTGCGCTAAGGATGTTGTGCTCGACGGAATACAATCATGAAGTTGAAAGTACGAGGAGTTCTGAGGCATACCATCGGAAAAGCTTCCTTGTAGATTGGGTAGATCAAGCAATGATGCTTGTTTACCTTGGGAGGCGAATGTCTGACAACAGTCAGGCGCATGCAGGGACGAGCTAAGTTCCAGCTCACGACCACGACAACATTACACGAGTAAGAGTGTAGAACAATTTAGCTCATGGGACCGCCATTGTATAACCATTCATCAATGGATCACGCTTCCCATATTAGGTAAAGTGCAAACCTATATTTGCAGTGGAATAATGGCACGAGAGATAATATTGTTTCCATAAAAGTAGAATCCGAGAAAACGGGTTCGAATACCATCAATATCACGGAGGGGCAGCGATGAAGGCGATAATAAATACGAAGTTGCGGTCGATAAGGTCGGAATCATCAAAACACCAAACCATCAATGTAAAGGCAGTTTTGATCTTCGGTTATCCGATTCTGAAGCGACCCCATGGAAACTTTCGCTTTACAGCGTCTCTCTAAAATTGCGATCATTGTAAAATCTTGGTTTATTTAATCGCCGAGGACTCAAAAACCTGAGGTATCTAAAAATGGAACTAGATAATTGAAGGCTTGTTATTCAACAGTATAACATGACTTATATGCACATGTCGACCAATATCAACATCCACGGTCATCACATTATCTCTCCCCAGATCCATGTAATTTCTTGATGAATGAATAAAGTGAGTTAAAAAAGATATCTGATTTATAATATATAATATATATCATTTGATATGATAATGGGTTGCCCGGGACTCGAACCCGGAACTAGTCGGATAGAGTAGATAATTTCCTTGTTAAAAAAGGTAAAAAATCCCTCCCCAAGCCGTGCTTGCTTTTTTAATTGCACACGGCTTTCCCTATGTATACATCTAAGACTCCCTAGACGTAACTCTAAGAAAGTTTTTATTAGTTGGATTCAACCCTTACACATGAACATTTCATGCATGAGCATTCAAGAATAGAAATGAATTTTTACTCATTTAGGGATAATTTATATTTACATGGTTTCATAACCAATTATTCATGATTAGGCTGAATCATTACAAACCTAATATCAAAATACAGCGTGCCCCATACATTATAAACCGTGATAGAAGAAACTCTTGGTAAGATTAAAGAAAGAGCTTGTTCTTCCTGCGCGAGGAATTCTTCCAAAATTCCAGACCTAATCTTTCAAAAGCACGTACACTATATTTGTGTTTACGAGCCAAAGTTAAACACAAGAAAATTCGAAGTATATATTTGGTCGATAAATTCTTTTTTTTGAGATCCATTTATTGATAATGAAATATTGCATATCTTGCTGTCGATTGACTAATATATATAATCGATGGAATCATTGCGAGGCGGCTTACTAATGGGATGCCTAAGGCATTACAAAATCGCTTTGTGACTATCGATCTAGGAATAATTGGAATTATAGTATCGAACTTCTTAATAGCATTATCTATTATAAATGTATTTTCTAGCATTGACTCCATACCAACTGAAGGATTTAATTCCACACTTGAAGATAGCCCGGAAAGTCAGGGAATGCTTGGATAGTTGGTTTAGATGGATCATGCGGTTGAGACCACACGTAAAAATGACATTGCAGAATTAATGAGGAAATATTTCCATTTATTCTTCGGAAAGAGCCTTTTGAAGCGGGAAGGTTTTCATGATACCTAACATAATGTGCATGAAAAGGATTCTTGAACAGCCATAGATTGTCACACGAAAATCATTAGTAAAGACTTCTCTAATCTCTGTTTTTCCATAGAAAAATATTCGGAAGGGCTCCATAAGATCTTGTCGTAAATGATAAGATTGATTGCGAGAGAGAAAAATAGAAGATAGAGTCATATTCATACATGAAAATTATATAGGAATAAAAAAATCTTGTTTCACTTTTTGAAAAAAATGGAAATTAGTTTCTTTGGAGTAATCTGCTATTTACGATTATGATACGTGTAGAAAGAATCGTAATACATGCAGGCGTCTTTCACTGATGAAGGGCTGAACCAAGATTTCAGATGGATAGGGTGGGAATTATTAAGTATATCGAAGCACATACTTTAAGAAATGTGTGGAATTTGTCCTCTAAAGGAAATATTGAATGAATTGATAAATGAATTGAGATTTTGATATTTTTACATACATAAAAGAGACTAATTGTAGGAAAATGGAATTTCCCTGATGACTCCGTCCGCTAATATCATTTTGAGAATAAAAATTCTTATTGTGTCAAAAAAAATGGATTTTGATTAGAATCGAGAAAAAATCAAATGATTATGTTTGATACATTCGCGTAATTAAACGCTCACAATTAGTAAAAATTTGGATTTATTATATAACCAAAGTTTTCCATAAAAATCGATGTTCAAAGCCATGATGTGAAAGTGCATAAATATACTCTGAAAGATAAGTGGATATAGGAAATTAAAATACCCCAGTAGAATCTATCTAGTTCTAAATATCTTTGAACTCCTTCCATTTGATTCAATTTGAATAAAGATGAAAGAATTATTTCTTGGAGTTTTCAAATGATACATAGTGGGTACATTAAAACAGATTATTCTAATTATCTTTCAAAGAATGATGCACCAGATGGGGTGGAGCTCATCAACGGATCCTCTATCCTCTCTTTTTTCCATCAAATTTTTTTATATTAATTATGAGGCTGCTGGAATGGTTGAAATCTTTATTTTTCAATCGATCGCTCAACGTTTGGAAAAAATTGTCTTTATCAATATCTTTGCTTCTTCTACATTGTCTCCACTCCATAATGGAGAATAGAGATAGCTAATAGTTAGGATTCAAAATCTATAATGATTCATGGGAGAAGCCTTTCTCGCAGCATCTGGCATTAATTTTTTTTTTTAACATCTAATTAGATCGGGTAATCATTCACATTTTAAACGGAAGCTCGTTGCTTTTTTTGTTTCCCTAGGAATTTAATTGGACGCTGAGGGCTCTATCATTATTCCTCAGCTGACTTTGAATTCATTTGTTTCCACTCTAAAAATGCAAACAAGGTTTTATTTGTTAAATCTAATAAGAATGATATATTCTCAAATTTCTCCATTGATCGACATGCTGTTTTCCATTCTGTTCCACTTCCCGGGATCGATGTGGTCTTACAAACTATACCAATGGTACTGGACAGAATCCAGTTCTTCATCCAAATGTGTAAAGATTCTAGCCGCTTAAGCGGAGTACTTTGCGGGTTGAGTTAGCAACAGAATAAGATAAAAATTCAATTAAAATAATTAAGGTATGGAGATACAACCAGAATAAAAAAAAACCACTTATAGCACAGCGAATACAACAAAACCGTCATTTGAATGATGTAAAGTAAAAACCAAACCTATGGGAGCGGAGAAAAAAAGATCTATTTTTCTACGATAAAATTATATTTGTTTTCTACAGGTTGTCAATATGAATGGTGAGAAAGAATACAATATAGAAATAAAAAGAACAAATTTAATAAAATGAATTGAAGTAAAAAAAAAAAAAAGGACATGTTGGATTGGCACTATATAGATAATCTACATAGAATCTGAGTGTAGATGGAGAAATAAATAAGGAAAAAGTAGGAAAAATCTCGAGGTCTATTTCAATCCAATACTCTAAAAGATAATGTATAATAAGAAAAGCAGTCCTAGTTAGTAGAGGTTCTAAGAAAAGCATTTGATTGGAAGGTATTGTCATAATTTGATATTTCTAGATATAATTCCTTCATCTATTCACTTGATCTTTTTTTCTATGTTTTATGTATCAATAAGATGGAGATTTTTGTCGTTCTTGGAACATGGAGTTCGGAGTAATAATAAATAGGTATGAAAGAACAAGAGGAATTTAGGAGTAGAAAGTTATACAAAGCTATATCTGAGTGTTTATGGTTTTTGTATTTCATTGATTGAATTTGAATTTAGTTTGATTAAGACGAGGATTAGTAAAAACCTCGACTTTCTTTAGAAATATCCATGAACAATTCACGTAGGTTGAGCTCCTTTTCCAAGGAAATATAGAATACTTAGGAACATTTGAATTAAAGTTTGATTCTTTATCGGATCCGCAAAACCCACTTTCAGAAGATCTCTTCCTTGCCGGATCGAGCATCAATTGCAACGATTCGATAGATGGCTCATTGGGATAGATGTAGGTGAACAATACCCCCCCTAGAAACGTATAAGAAGTTTTCTCCTCAGTAAATAGAAAAAATGATTAAAGTTATGTGATGTATAGAATTCTAATGGCAATCGATCTATAAAATCATCAAATTCATTAGACTATGATTTAAGTCCTTTCCCCCACCCCCCCGAAAAATCATTTGTACTCATAGCACAAAGTTGGATAACTCGAATAAGCTCGAAAGGACTAACCCTTAGGCGTTTCATTTATTGGTCTCTAACCCCCATACTTTTGTTTGTGTATTCAAATCTATTAAATAATTAAGTCTAATCTCTTAGTTTTGGAGACAATTGAAAGCGGTGTTTCCTTGTTCGGGATCCTTAATTTCTGTTTTTAAATCATTGAGTTTAGACATTACTTGACGATCCTTAATCCTTTCAAAATGGCAGCAACATACACTTTTTTGGCGATTCTTTTATCAAGAATCGATTGGATTCTAGCATGATACACTTTTGATCGAAAGTGTTTACAAATTCCAACAAATTTTCTAAACTTGCTTGAATTCTATCCTTTCGATTTCTATATCGAAGATATATTTACAAAGTATTTCCAACTTCTTGATTGGCACTAACCCTAGATCTTTGCCCACGAGTAGATCTTACTTTCTACTCGAGCTCATCTTTGCTTCTTACATATTCTAAACCCATGTTAAAAGAGGGTTCTAAGTGGGAGTAGAACAAGCGATGTCGAGCGAGAGCACCTTCATTCCTATATAACTATATAATATAATTTGAATATAAAAAAAAATGGTGGGTGTAAAAATCCACAACTGATCATGTCCTTCAAGTCGCACGTTGCTTTTCCTACCACATGAGTTTAAAGCGAGGGGTTCATAACATTCCTCTAGTTTGGGCGGTATGTAGTGATTCAATTATGGAACCATGAATAGTCATTATTTTAGTCGATTTTTAGTAATCTATACTTGTTTTTTGTTTATGCTTTTTTATGTTTTATGGGTGTGTAAGATCTTTTGAAGATGTCTCATGAAATTCAAAAGCCTTTGATATTTTATTGTATGAGTGGAACATTTTTTTATTAGATTTTCTTTCTTATATCTCTAACTCTAATCTAGATAGATTATCTATCTATAAAATGATTTATAAATTTTGATACCTTTTATTTTTATATCTATAAAATTAGAATATTCTAATATCTATAATATATAATTTTCTATAATTAAATATAGAAATATTTATATTCATAATAATCATAATGATAGAATATCTATAATTCTATATTGTTATAGATATCATAAATACTAGATATTATAAATAAAATATATGTATTATTTTAGAATCTAAAATTCTAAATTCATTTTAAAATAATATATATATAATATTTTTATACACAATAGAATATAATATACATAATAAATTATAATAGACATTTACAGTAAAAAAATTGAAAATAAAAGGATACTCAAATAAATGAGTTTATTTTGAATCTGCATCTTCAAGTAATTGTGGGATAGATTTCGCCAATCATGGTTCTTCAAGTACGAAGACTAAATCTAATAATAAAATCATTACAAATATTGAATTGAAAAAAATTCAAACTGTAGACATCATGCATGTAGCATTTGAGAGAGAAGAGAAGGTTGAATAAAGTTTTACAAACAATAAAACTGATTCTAATATCCGTATTGTAATCTGATGCTCCATCAAAGTGACAGTATATATCATTATCCAGTAGGACTTATTGGAGATTTCTTGTAATTCTGGAATGAATCAATGGAAAAACTGGTTAGGAGGTCATTATCAATATAAATATTTATCTCCGATTATATGGTCTAGATTAGGCAGCATCAGTAGACAAAAGTTTTTTATACTTTTGTTCTTCCCCATTTCTTTAATTAAGACATTCTTTGGATTCTTAGAAATATTTCTTGATTTCCATCCTTTTCTTTATTCATTCAGTTCCCATAGTCACGGAGACGAAATGGAAGGACTTCTATTAGAATCCCATGAAAATTCACAATAGTAAGTCAATTAGATATAATATTTAGTTCATATATAGCTAGTCTCATGTAACTAGTCATAATATGACATATACATATGTTTCTTCCATACTTATAAACCAACTATTAGTATCTTAGATTCAATGGATTATATAATCATTTTGAAACATCCACAAGAAGTAGATAGTTCCATAGAACATCTTTTTTATTTAATGTACGTTTGTAAGTCTTAAGCCGAAGTTACTATAAAATTCTTATTCAAATTAAGACTCCTAATATTTACAAATGTTGAATTGGCTGAACAATAACAATATAAATAGAATATTTATTCTAGGTAATAATGATGGACAAAAGGGGAATTTTAGGAAAAAGATCTTTTAGTTTTAGATCCCTTTCCCTTTTTTACAATTCCCTAATATCCTAATCTTTTTTGATATTACTCTAGAATCATATACCGTATTTGTATATTTCTGTTCCCTAAGTAGATTATCTTAAACCATTTAATTTATAGCGTACGTTGGACTAAGCTAAAAAAAGCCATGAATAGAAATGATATTATGCACGATCAATCACTATAAATATAATATAGAAAAAAAACCTTATATACCCACACAAAATTTCGTTTTAACGGTTGGGGAATGGGCGATGCGCCTTTTGGTTCTCGAAATGACCTTCCTTTTAAGCCCATTTTTAAAGAACTTCAAAAAGAATTACAAAATTTAAAAACAAGTGCTTTCTAATTCCTATGGTTTTAAAAACGACCAAAATTTTTATATTTTAATTCCCTCCAAAAGAAACAAAAAAATGGGTTATCAAAGATTTGGATTAATGAATTAAGCGTATGAATCTAGTGAAACTTCAAAAAATAAAAATTTGATGTCGATAATCAGAATGATTCACAATCGTCTATTCAACTTCGATCTATAGATTGGACAAATTATTTCTTGCGAAAAAAAATAGAAAGATCGTGATAGAACAAACATTGAAAAAAATAGAAAAATAAAAAGATAGAAAAACCTCTTTTCCTAATTCAGAGAAAAATATTAGCCCTAACAAAGTTAGTTATAATGCTCAAGGAGATTCCAGAATCACCAAAAAGTGTTTTACACACAAATGTGTTCAAAGAAGAATTCTCGAGTAATTCGCAAATTATTATTTTTTTAAATTTTCAAAATGAAAGAAGTATACATGGATATTCTTTATGTTTCATTGAAATATTCCCGAGGAACGATGCACAATTTTTATTGAATCAACAACAAAATTATTGATAAGTAAATTTACAATAATGAAAGAAATCAAAAAGAAAAAAATTGGTAAAACGAATCAAAGAAAATTAACTTTATTTCGATTCACAAAGTCAGTTTCTAATATTAGAAATAAGAGTTCACAGATTTTTTGTGACTTATCCTCGTTGTCCTGACATATGTATTTTACAAATTATCACGAGCCCAGTTATTAACTTGTATAAGTTAGATCTATCCTTCAATATAATGGAACATCCTTTTTTTCTTAGAAGCAGACGAAAAGATAATTTTGGAGCACAAATATTTCATTATGAATTAAGACATAAGAAACCGTGAATGCAGGATTAATCAATGGAAAAAGCGGTTAGGAGGTCATTATCAATATATAAATATTTATCTCCCAGATTGCCATATGTAGGTCACAGATTAGTACCTGCAAGTGGCGAAATATAGTAAATCAGCATTGTGTGGCTCAAAATAAAAATAAAGATTTAAACAAATGGAATTTGTTTCAAAAAGATCAATTAATTCATTTACAACAAAGCAAAAAAATGGTCTGAAGCATACTCATTAATGAATCAAAAACAAAAGAAGTTTAAAACTATAGATATGACCTTTTATCATATAAAATGTATTAATTATGAAGATAAAATGACTCATATATTTATGGATCACCATTACAAGTAAATAATAACCAAGATAGTTCTTATAATTACAACACACATAGACGAAAATTTTTTGATATGCTGGGAGATATACCTGTCAATAATTACCTAGAAAAAGATGATATTATGTATATAGAATATAAAAAAAAAAAAAACCGGATAGAAAATATTTTGATTGGAAAATTCTCCATTTTTTTCTTTTGGCTCAGTGATATTAAATTTTGGATCAATACCGGTATCACTTGATAATGAAAATGCCAGTGAATTCGAATAATTATCAAATAATTGATAAGAAGGTCTTTTATCTCTCACCTGAGAATCAATCGAATCGTCAAAAAGACTTTTGATTGGATGGGGATGAATGAAGAAATACCTGAATCCTTCCATCTCGAATCTGGAATCTTGGTTCTTCCCAGAATTTGTGCTACTTTATAATACATATAAAATGAAATAGTGGATTATACCCGATCAAATTACTTCTTTAAATTTTAATGAAAAAAAAAATTATAGTCAAAATCGAAATAGCAATAGAAAGAAAAAAGAGAATCTTTTTATATCATTCAATGAAAAACAACTTTTTAAATTAGAGAATCGAAATCAAGAAGAAAAGGAATTCGCAGGACAAGTAGATTTTGAATCAAATGTAGACAACCAAGGCAATCTTGAATCAGTCCTCTCGGCCCAGAAAAGATATTGAAGAAGATTATGCGGGGGATCATGCCAGACATGCAAAAGTACAAAAGACAAAGCAATTCAAGAATAACATACCATGAACTAGATTTATTCCTAACTAGACATGTGCCTTGTCGATTGAGATGGAGGCGATTACGCCAAATAAAAAAGCGGTAATAATATCCAAGGTATGTTGTCTCCTGCAGAATGAAAAATCGAGAGAAATTTCGATATCTTCTATTCAAAGGGGAGAAATGAATCTGGATCTAATATTGTTTCATAAAGATAAAGATTTAACTCTTACAGAATTGATGAGAAGAGGTATATTTTCCGAACCAATTCGTGCGTCATAAAATGATGGAGCGATTTATTATGTATCAAACTATAGGTATTTCATTGGTTCATAAGAGTAAGTACCAAACAAATCAAAGATACCGAGAAGAAAGGTATGTTGATAATAGGAATTTGTCATTGATTGCAAGATCAAAGATGATTGGAAATAAAGACAAAATCTTATGATTTAGCATTCTGAAAATATTTTATCGCCTAGACGTCGTAGAAAATTTAGAATTCTAATTTGTTTCAATTTGAGGACTCGAAGTGGTGTGGCTAGAAATCCGATTATTTTGCAGTAGGGCATTTGTAAAAAATTTTGGATGAAAAGCATACATCTTGATAGAGATAAAAAAGCAATTAATTAAATTCAAAAAATTTAAGTTGCTTTCTCTGGCCCGATTATCAGTTAGAAGATTTAGCTTGTATGAATCGCTATTGGTTTGATACCCGATAATGGTAGTTGTTTGTTATGCTGGGATACATATGTATCCACGATTGAAAATTCATTGATGTCACATTTTTTTATATATTTTTACTAGATCTAGTATATGAAAGTAAACAAATGCACACATGCGATGTCTTACATTCTGATACATGATACTAATATGTATCAATTAGATTAGATTTAGAAATGACTCAAAGGAATGTTCTTATTTTAGGTCTAATCTCTTTTGTGATTTGTGAATACAAAAATGTATCTATCTCTATCCCTTAAGCGAATGAATCTAGTGAAATTAGATTTTTATTGATATTGATTAATTTGATTGGATCAACTAGGTATCCATAACGAAATTAAGATTATTGTGTATACCAGATTAAAATGACCGGCATTATAATATAATTCTATTATTATTACTGATGGGTAAAATAAATAAAAATAAAAATGGAGGAAGAAGATTTTGTTTTATGGTAAAAAACTTATTCATCTCAGTTATTTCTCAAAAAGAAGCAAATAGAGGATTTGTTGAATTTCAAGTATTCAACTTCGCCAATAAGATCCGAAGACTTACTTCACATTTAGGTACCTGAGAAAAGACTATTTATCTCGGAGAGGTCACAGGAAAACTGCAGGAAAAGCGTCAACCTTCTTTGTCTTATTTGGCAAGAAAATAGAGTACGTTATAAAGAATTAATTAGTCGGTTGGGTATTAGGGAGACAAAATTCGTTAGTTTGAAGAGTCCTTTTGAATTATTTGACGATTTAGTAGATCTTGAATTTGGATAGACTTCTTTTCGTTTTAATGAGATTCATGGAAGAATGAATCGGGGAAAACCTATGAATGTACCAGCTACAAGAAGACCTCCCGCGTGATCATGGGTCCTCATCACCCATCAATGCACGGTGTTCTTCGAAGCTCATCGTTACTTTAACGTATGGTAGAAGATGTTATTATTGTGAACCAGTACTGAGTTGTTTCAAGCGAGGATGGAAAAAAATTACGAAAGCAGACAATTATACAATATTTGCCTTGTATAACACGTTGGGATTATTTAGCTACTATGTTCACGAAGCGATAAGCGTAAATCACGGAAGCAGTTAGGAAATATTCAAGTACCTAAAGTGCCGGTATATTAGGTGATTATGTTGGAGTTAGGTGTTATGGCTACTCATTTATTGGCTTGGCTTTATGGCTGATATTGGTGCACAGACTCCTTTCTTCTATATTTTCAGAGAAAGAGAATTAGTTTATGATCTATTCGAAACCTTTTGGTATGAGGTGATACATAGTATTTTGTCATCGGATGGCTGGCGATCTACCATATGGATGGATAGATAAATGTTTGGATTTACAACGATTATTTTTTAGGGGTTTAAGATAATAAAAACTTATTACGTGTAATGTCAGATTTTTAGAGCGAGTTGAGGGTAGGCATTATTGGTGTGAAGAAGCAATAGTGGGGTTGTCGGGACGATGCTCCCACGAGCTTAGAATCTGATAGGGATCTTCGATAAAGTCGATCGTTATGAGTGTTTTTGGCCGAATTTGATTGGGAAGCCCAATGGCAAAAAGGAGATTCATGATCTCTTTATTTAGTATGAATTGGTGAAATGGTGGAATCTATAAAAATTATTCAACAGGCTCTGGAAGGAGATTAGGGAGGCGTATGGTGAAATCCGATACTTTGATAGAGTAAGGAATCCCGAATTGAATGATTTTGACTATCGATTTATTAGTAAAAAGCCTTCTCCTACTTTTGGATTATTGAGCAGAACTCTATGTGAGATTCGATTGAAAGGGAGAGTTGGGAGTTTTAGATAGGAGACGAATGTTTTCACTTGGAGATGGAAAGTCGTAGCGGGTTTTATCAATTTGCAAATTCTTCATAGGTTGGATTAAAGAATGAAATTGGTTGACATTATGGCGAATCTTAGGTAGCATAGATATAATTATGGGAAGTTGATCGGAACGAAATGATATGATTACACGAAGTCTGAGATATCAATTCTTTTTCAGTTGGAATACTTAAAAGAGGTTTATGGGATGATATGGGTGCTTGTGCCTATTTTTTACTCTGTGTGGGAATCCTGATAGGTGTGCGGCAGTGTGTAGTTAGAAAGAAATATCGGCGGGGATACAACTTAACGTATTGGACTGGCGAATATCTTTGGTCCTTTGGGAATTCTTCAAGCTCTAGCGGATGGCCTGCTTTACTTTTGAAAGTCTTCTTATCTAGGAGATACTCGTTTGTCGATATCGGACCATCCATAGCGATCGTATCAATTACACTAAGTTATTTAATATAATTCCTTTTGGCTCTAACCTTGTGCTATCCGATCTCAATATCGGTGTTTTTTTATGGATCGCTATTTCAAGTATTGCTCCCATTGGACTTATTATGTCGGGGATATGGATCGATAATAAATATTCTTAGATTGAAAAATTACATGAGGCTGCTTTGCTTTCCAGTCAAATTAGTTATGAAATACCATTAACTCTATGTGTGTTATCAATATCTCTACATGCAATTCGTTGAGACATAAACCTTTACCTATTCCCCTTTTTTTTCTAGGAAAGAAGTTGAATGAGTTGAATAAATATCGTCATTTTTATTCACCAATTCGGGTTATTAAACTAAATGGATAGTTATATGAGTGAAATAAAACAGCTTAAAAATTCGCAGTTAAAGGATTGAGTCTCATTTCACATGTACAAGAGTTAAGAAATAAACATAAGCGTAGAAATTTGTTTATCCCAGATTGATTGATTAGGCATCGGTCGAAGGACTTGAAGCGGGTTGAAAGACCAAGCGTATGGAGTTTTCACTATCTTTCATGTATTAACATATATGTAGTACCACGGGGGTTAGGCGAAAAAAGTGGATGGCTAAGACACCAAGGTACATAAGTTAATGTGGAGATTATGTAAAAGTTATCGAGGACATTTACACATATAAGGAGATACTAATTGGGGCTAAAAATTAGTAGAAATGATCCCCATGATTCCGATCCAGAGTATCCTCCTATCCACTAATTAAAGAAATAGCTATCAGGAACGAAATAATCCTTTACTTTATTTTAAAGCCCCTTTCACTTTTTCTTAGAAAGAGAATAGAGCGAAAAAAAAAAAAGAAGAAAGAATCATAATTCTGATAGACAAATCTTTTATTCTTTCTTATATCCATATTCATATAGATAGAATTCTTGTCAGGAATCATGAACTAATAGATTTTGATAGTCTTTATTAGATTGATGCAAACTTTAAGCGTGGGGTCCCTTGGCCCCGAGAGTGGGCCAAATATTTACATGGTTGATGGGTATTACAATATATATACACATATATATATATATATATACTATATATATATATATATATATATATATATATATATATATATCTATATATAGAGAGAGAGAGAAGAAGAGAGAGAGAGAGAGAGAGAGAGAGGTGTTTATATAATAATTAATCAGCAGAAATGTTGATGATTTTATTATTTACTTCTATGCATTAGTATGTTTGCAATATAGAAAGGAAGAAAAGAGGGTAAAGATAGTATATACATGTTTGGTTCATATTTTTGAAAACTATTCTTAAAAATAGTTTTTAAAAATACAAAAAACATCATTTTTGTATTTTTTGAAAACTATTCGTATTATCTAAATTTAATATTTTTTGTATTCTCTATATTTTTGAAGAACACAACATTGAAAATCAAATGTGTTTATGTGAACATCTCCTTTTCATAACAAAAAATTATTACTAAAAAACTACTGGCTTCTATATATACAAAAGTATATCCTTTACAAAAACCAACCCATTAATCCATGCATGTGCAAGATCAAGATAACGTACACGAGTCTATCAGAAGTCATTGATGGAAAATTATCTTACAAGCCCCTTACTATGTCCCATTAAATCCAGGTTGTCAACTGATAATGTCCTCGACGTAATTCCCGATAACTTCGATCATCCACATAATTTAAAAAAAAAAAAAAAAGGAAAAACTTATTTGAGTCTCAGTTGATTGATTATGAACATGCCAAGAAATAAGCATTGAATTGAGAACCTTCTTTAAGTTGTCGGGTAATAGCTATGAATGATCATCGACTCTGGAAAGAGATTGAAAAAATGGGACCTATTATGGGACATAATGCATTAAGCATTATGATCCATTACGCTTCAAATGGGTTATTCTATTCCACCTTTTAGAAAAGAACTTAAAATCAAAATACTTAATAACATGGTGATACATTTATGCAAAAACTTTCTAAGCACCTTGATGAACCGCAGCGCGATGGCGTAGGCAGTCGAAGTGAGAATCGATCCTGAAACTAATTTGATCTATGGACAACATCGTTGTGGTAAAGATTAAGTAATGCAGAATCTTCTCTGGGGGCTTCCAGAGGGGAGGTCATAGGCGTCTATCTGGTAAATGATTCTGGCGAAATGAAAAAGACATATATGGTAGAATGTAACCATAGAATCACGACCACAATCGAAATGCATACATTTGTCTCATACACTATAGAGGATGGTGAGAAGAAGTGTTGCATCGGGAAGACCTGTTGAGCCACCATTGTTTAAAATTATGAAGTTCCTATAAAAATGGAAAATGCCCTACCTTTGAGTGCGGTTTGAACTATAGTTACGTGATCTTAAGGTAACAATTAGGTTCTGTGAAACACAGAAATCGATCATTGATCCAATTTGAGTACCTCTCTGGATGAACCCTCAATATTTGAAGCGAAAAATATGGCCAGTGATTGAGTTCAATGATTCCTCATATAAAATTATTGACTCTAGAGATATAGTAATATGGGAGAAGACAAAATTATTTCAAGCAGAACGAACCGGGAAGCACCCACTTGTTTTGAGAGGAGGACGGGTTATTCACATTTTATTTGAGTGTGATGAATTAAAGCTAAACGTGGTAATTCTAAAGATTCCCCAGGAAAAATAGAATGTCTCCTCGTTACCCATAATATGTGGAAGTATCGGCGTAATTTCACGAATGCTACATGAAGAACATAAGCCCGGATAATGAACGGGAAGACCTAGGATGTAGAAGATCATAACATGAGTGATTAAAGCGATTTGGATTCTATGTATCCACTCATGTAATTTACTTCATTGCCTCACGATATATATAAGATCCATGTATAGATATCATCATATCAGAAAGCAGTATGCTTTGGAAGAAGCTTATGCGGTTTGGAAGGGGTTTTGATTGATCGAGAAGAATCTCGCCTATGGAAGTATGCCCTTAGGCGCGATATACATAACATAGAAATCACACTTGGAAGGGTGGACACCAGCTAAACGGTCTTTGTGTAGCCCGGTGCAAGAGGGGAAATCGCCACATTAAAATTACCTTAAGGGAGGAGTCCTTTTGATATCCAGCGCTCGGCCCAGCGGTCGGACAGTGAAATGTTGGGGTGAACCCGAGAAAAGTTTGGGTAGAGCTGGGATCTAAGTGTTGGCTAGGTAAAGATCCACTTGTAGTAAAAGGAGTAGTTATGAACCCTGTAGACCATCCCCATGGGGGTGGTGAGGGGAGAGCCCTAATTGGTAGAAAAAAACCCATAACCCCTTGGGGTTATCATGCACTTGGAAGAAGAAGTAGAAAAAGGAATAAATATAGAAATAATTTGATTCTAACCCTTGTAGTAGTAAATAGTAAATAGGAGAGAAAATAGAATTTGTTTCTTTGTCTTTACAAAAAAAAAAAAGGAGTAATTAAGCGCGAGCACGTTCACTAAAAAAAATCCTTTTATAAGCATTTATTAGAAAAATTGCTAAACAACCTGAAAGTTGGAAAAGAAATAATAGTAACTTGGTCCGGGACATACCCGTATACCTGATGATGATGCCGTACTATCACTTTGTCGTAATGGAAGGAACATTTACTGTTATATAACGGATCGCGTGGTAGGCCCTGAGTGGGAGAATTTGCATCCTCGAATTTAGGGACCATAACTTGATAATGAATCCAGTCGTTAAAATAACGATACTTATCCTTCATTATTTATTAGTGGGAGGTGAAACCTTATGACAAATATGTTAAGGAACAAAAATAAAGACCTATAAGTACGTAAAAGAGAAAAGACATAAACGAAGTATATGCTTTAGGTCAATCCATCTCTATGTAAGCTCCACGAAAGCGAAGAGTACTTGATCAAATTACATTGGACGTTCCTATCGGAAACACTTATGATACTTGAACTCATGCGAGTATCGGCGTGTTATCCATTTTAAAGTAATTTATTACGCGTGATGATGCTAAGCCTGATATGGGTTTGAGCGAAGAATATTTAGTCATTATTGAAACCCGCGGTCGACGAGGGTACTCACCGTGAAAAATTGAAACCTCAAGCTCGAGGCGTAGTTATCGATAAAGACCTACTTGTCATATAACTATTGTATTGAAGATATATCCTTATATGAAGAATCCGTCGTGAAAACTATAGAGTTGCTTTAAAAAAGCAGGATGGATATATAAAGAAATCGGCAGATATTACGTGTCATAATATGTATACTAGTGGGGGGTATGAGACCAAAATAAATCCGCTTTCGGTTTCGGACTTGAGTCGATCGAGGTCACTATTCCCTTTGGTTTACCTGACAGCTTGTTATTCGAGGGCTTCTGAGAAGATCGAAAAATACGGGAATGTGCTCCCGAAATTATGTACAAAAAAATATGAGAAAATCCTACGGTGTCGAAATTGCACGTATAGAGATTCAAAAAGAATCGTCTGATTGAGATCATGAGAAATCATATCAGGATTCCCAAAGTTATTAGTAGAAGGTAAAACCACGAAGAATTGAAGAATTACGGATGAATGTACAAAAGGAATTGGAATTACGTGGGCAAGAAAACTTCGGCAGTACTATTGCAAAAATTCTGAAACCTTACGGACATCTAATATTCTTGCGAAATTTATGGCTAGGACAATTAAGGAATAGAGTTTCATTTATGAGCAATAAAAAAAGCTATTAGATGCGAGAACGACCGAATACAAAAGAATTCAAGTGGTGTAGAAATCGTATTGTGGAAAGAAATTGCACGTGTCGAATGGATTAGAAGGAAGGGTTCCCTAAAACCATTCGAGCTAAAATTGATTATTATTCATAGAGTTCGAACCTTATGGGGTATTAGGCATCGAAATTTGGATATTTGTAGACGAGGAATAAAATAATAAACCCTTCCTTGTCTTTTCGTTCTATCCAGTAATGTAATGAAACATAAAATTACAAATTCTTTCATTCTTTTTTTTCTCTTCAATCAAAACAAAAATGAACAATTAGAAATTAATTATATAGGGTTGAATACAGATTCGATTGACCATTTGATATAATTGCTATGCTTAGTGTGTGACTTCATTGGTTTTTGTAGGATTAGGGTTGAAACAAAAATAATGGATCGCGTAGTATGAACTCAAAATTGCGAATTAATAGCTTGACTCAGCCTTCCTGTTATCCCCAGATCTAAATAACGATCGAGATATGATATATTGGTCATATCATTTAGTAGCAAGTTGAAATATTTTCATAAACGACAAAAAAAACCAATCGATTATGAGTTTGGGAAGTGAAATCTAGAATGATGTGGATAAATGAAAGGGTGAGAAAGAGATAAAAGAACACCCGATGATAAATGCTATATGATTGACAATATAATATGTAAGGTCTATGAATCATTTCATAAAGGCGGTGTAATAAAACATCGAACTAATTCCCTCCACAATTTAAATTAAATAGATATGTTCATGAAAAAATCAAGGCGTAGAGCCAGTAAAGGCTGACGGACCCCGCTTCTAGTGACGGGGAATCTGCTTAGCGACTCAGCGTGCCTCCATTGGCTCGTTCGGTACGACAAGTTACCGTGAAATGGCCCAGTAAAAAGCGCTAAAGCGCCTTTGAAAGCGTGGGTTATAAAGAATTTCACTTTTCTATCAAAATCGCCCCTTTAGATTTAATCCGTGACATAACGTACCTGATAAATTGAGCGAAATACAAATCACACGTAAAAATATATAAACTTCAATATTTTCCAAAATCCAACTACAATCATAAAGGACCTATGGTTCTCATCAGGAATATAAGATAAGTATTAATCCCGACCAAATTTCATTTACCTTTGTTTCTCTGAACCATGCATGCGTATTTCACAGATAATTACAAATATCTGAAATTCAAAATCTAAATATATGTTGTTCAAAGTACATATCCATCTCGTACATAAAGTTTTACAAATCATAGGTCATAAAATCGCCCACCTATATAGACGACAAAATGATTACGCCCTTTTAGGTAAGCGATAGCACACGGTAGAATATAAATGGCTACAAAATGAACAAACGAGAGTTAGTGCGAAGATATATATATCATAAATGCTAACATGACAATTTATCATTTGTTTATAATTTACATCAAAACCCCCTATGTATATCCTTTAATTATTTGACCATCGGGCGATTTAAAACTAACGCCAGCGTGAAGCTAAGTCACTTCAACCACTGTTCACGGAATTTGCGCATCACATGTGGGGCGGCAAAAACATCAGCGAGCAAGCTACGATACGGAATTTCTTGCCTCCTTGATTGTAGTGCTAAAACTTTGGGCAACTACGAGCGGAATTTACTGCATCGTCACGTAGTGCCAACTATACAAATAGTCAACTACGTGCGGAATTATCTGCATCGCAACGTAGCGCTTATACTTTCTATGAGCGAAGCGACCTCTGACGGAATTTTACGCATCGTCGTGCTGATCTTAAATTTATTTATTTATTTATTTTTGTGAGCGACTATGGACGGAATTTACTACATCGTCACATAACGCTAAATCTCATTATATCTTAAGGAATATACATGGGTTTTAAAACTACATTTACCAATTATTAATACAAATCTAACTTGTTTGAAACTTAAGAAAACTCTCTTTTCAAATATTTTCCTTTTTTTTTACTTAACTACCATGTTCATTACCAACATAAACCAATTACATGAAATTGGAAAGGATCTTAGTGGTGAACCACTTACAGCGAATCGCGTCCTCCGTCGGCGTCTCTACGAGGTTCCGTGGACGTCGCTCCGTGCTATAAGTGGACGTCGCTCCGTGCCTTTGTCGAAAACCCACTGACTACACATTAATCACTAACTTCCATATAATCCACCATATACACTCATTCATATATTCTTATTCCTCTAGGAATCTATTTACTTAGAATTGGAGATCAATCTCCTTGGATCATCCCAACTTAAGTTATGACATTTTCATGCCAACTAGTCAAATTAGGTGTAGGGACGGTTTGTATTACTCATTTTTGGGGTCTTAACTTCATATTTGACACTATCTATTTATACTATTTTAAATCCTAAGGTGCTAAGAGTTCTTCTCAAATTGGAATCACCCAATTCGAGACACCCGAAGCTCAAGGGTCGTCAAAACAACCGGATACTCTATGTCCAAAATTTGGAACCCGAGAATTTGGCTTGCACATGGCCCCAATTTGAGTGAATTTTTAGGCCACTTAGAGCCAGACTTTGATGATGCCTATTCTTTAAGTTTGGTTCTCCTTGAAGTCTATTTTATGTAGCCACTTGAATCACTCCATCCCGGATAAAATGAGAATTTATGGCCAAAATCACGAAAACCCCAATTCGAAGCTGAGGCGAGCAGTGTCTGGTACACCTTAAAGTGTCTTAGGTACACTTTTTGTACAGTGGGGTGTCTTAGGTACACTGTTCATGCCGGTACACCTTCGAAATTTGCCCAATTTTGCTTCTTTTGCCACTTTGCTACCAATTCACTTCATATAACTTCTATAATTCACTTAACACCTCGAAACATCATGGAAATCATCAACGACTTCCATGACACTTGGGTGTCGTTATGGAACCTCGAACCTCGAAACCCTAGGTGAAAATCCAAGAACTCATCCTAGGTCCGCCAATTCTTTAGAGCCACGTAATTTTGATGATTAAATGCTTACTTTACACCAATTAGGGAAAACTCTCATAATCTGACAAACATAGGGTTTGGGTGATCTCTTCCAAAACCACACACAGACAGGGAAGCCGATAATTCTCCATGGGAATCAATACCAAAACCTTAAACATCAAAATAGTCATGATTACATACCTGAATTTTTATCTTTTCTCCTCTTCCTTCTCCTCTTCTTCTTCTTTGATCTTCTTGGCTCTCTCCTCCTCTCCTGACGTGAACCACAGCCTTATGAACAAAAATGGGTGGCTTTGTCTCATGGCTATTTATACTCCCATATTCCTCATATTTATAATTAAGTCCTCAAACATTTAAATTTTGAAATGCCCTTGTTTAATTTCCACTATGGCCCATCTACACTTTGATTCTCATTTCCATATCCTTTTTCTAAATGACAATTGTACCACTTCTTTTAATACCATAATTCGGGTTTTGATTTATCATTTCTTACCTTAGTCTCAAATACGATACTTGACACTTGGTATTCTTTTACACCCCCCTATAAGTATCATGTATTGTACACTCTCTCTGGACGGGGTGTTCTGAAAGGCAATCCCTCCCCTCCAAATGAATAAACTAAACTCCAAGAAAAGAAAGGAACGTACCTCATCAGGAAAACAAGTGAGAATGCGTCATTGGCATCCCGAACCTCTGGCTCCCAAGTAGCTTCTCTCTTGTATGACTCCTCCCGTAATACCTTCACGGTGAGTACTTTGTGCATGACAGCAGTCTCTGATCTAGGATTTCCTCTTTGGATGTTCCTCGTAGGTCAAGTTTTCCTTCAATTGAATAGGTTGCTCCTTAAGAATATGTGAAGGGTCGGTATATGCCCAAGTAGCATGGAGACGTGGAACACGTCATGGATGATGGCTAACTCAGGCGGTGGAGCTATTCGATAAGCCACTTCACCGCACTTGTCTACTATCTCGCAGGGCACATATATATGGACTCGACTTTCCCGCAGCTTCTGAGACCTCAAAATACCCTTCCATGGCGAGACTCGTAGAATGCTTGATCACTTGCATTTCAAACCCGGATCTTGCTTGATTGTCGCATAGCACCCACTTGTCGTTTGCCGTCTTCAAGCGCTCTCGTATCATAATTTGCTTTCTGGTTGTATCTTGAACAATCCTCACAGGTAATTAATCTTTCTCCCCCACTTCATCCCAACCGGTAGGGTTACACTTTACGCCATCTGATGCCTCATAGGTCTTTATACGATACTAGGCCCATTAACTATTATTTGTAGGTAAGCTTCTATCCAATCTTCAGGTAATTATCCAGGAGCACCATGCAGCTCCATCACCTGACTCTCGGCTTATATCTTCGAGGTACGAGATGGTTCTCTACGATTTGGCCATCTGTGCGTGGGTGGAAGCGATGCGAAGTGTAATTTGATGCGTAGCATCTTGTAGCCCGGCCGGAGAATCGAAGTGAAGCGAGGATCTGCATCAGATGCAATGGTTTCTTCGGTGCGCGTGTAGCCTCCTTATCTCATCTCTGTCTGACCGCATATCTTTCTAGGGAATAGGTATTATTAGTAGCAATGAAGTGAGCCGACCCGATCAATCTATCCTGACCAACGAAATAGCATCATGCCGCCTGTGTGCTTGGGAAGTCTTTGTCACGAAATCCATCGTGATCGCCATTCCGCCAAGGAATGGATAAAGGTTGTAATGCGCCGGCGGAGTTTCTGATATTCTCTTAATTTGTTGACAAGTTAGGCATGAATCACGAACTGCTGCTGTCTCTCTCTTCATACCTCTCAGCGGTAGTGGTCTTTGATCACATGCATCTTAGTACTCCTGGATGCATTGCATATCTTTGATGAGTGTGCCTCTTCCATGATTTCTTTCTTGACTCTATCACGGGGACCGTAATCTACGACTTGACTGCCCCAGTGTCCCATCACCTCGTAAGGTGAAGTTACTACATTGCCCGGCCTCTTGCTTCTCAATTTCATCAAAATCACGGTCTTTGGCTTGTGAAGTCTCTATACGTCCACTAACTTGGCCAGAACATGAAAGGCGCTGCACTAGGGTACCTGACTCTTGTCTAAAGCGGCCCCCATAGATCTGATTCTACTAGCATTGTGAGTGTTACCTTTAAATTTGAGGTGGGTAACTAGAGGGCTTCCTACTTAGCGCATCTGCTACTACATTTGCCTTTCCTGGGTGGTATTCAATGGTGCAGTCATAGTCCTTATTGGATTAATCCACCTCCTCTGTCTCATGTTCAAATCTTTGAGAATAGATGCTGAAGCTTTTTGTGATCGGTAAAGATTACGCGAGGTACTCCGTAGAGTAGTGTTGCCTTGCCATATTCTCATGAACCTTCTGACGTAACTCTAAATAGTGCGTTGGATGAAAAGTTTTACTTCGTAGCTATTTTGGTACCTTGGGGAGGAAGCATAAGCTATCGCTCTATCATGTTGCATCGACATACAACCTAACCTTGCTTGGAGGCATCCTGATATCTTTCACTTCTAAGGGAGTGTAAAAATGCTGATGCGATGGTCGGTCTTTTCTTTAACTCATCGGCGTTAAGCGGGCTTCGACCGAGATAGACTTCTCTTCTTTTCTTGTTAATAGTTGAGTGGGTAGCTATCTTTTTGAGAACCATACGAACTTTCTATAGTAACCGGCTAAACCCGAAACTTGACTCAGGTTACGTTATTAGGTGGTTTCCAATCTGATAGCCTCACATTTTCTGAGATTACCTCTTGAAATACCCTCGACGGATACCACATGTCCCAAGAATGCTACTCGATCTAACAAAATTGGCACTTGATGAACTTTGCATATGGCGATGTTCTCTCGAGTTTGTAATATTATCCTTGAGTGCTGCATGCTCTTCTTTACTACTTGAATATACGAAGATATCATCGATGAGACTATAACGAACATCTAAATAGGTCAGAGACACGATTCATCTAGATCCGTAAGAATTTCTTTGGAGCGTTGGTTGGAGCCGAATGGCATTGCAATTCGCCAATGCCATTATCTAGTTTTTGAAGGATGTCTTTGGAACATCTTCCTACGTATCTTGATTTGATGATACCGATCGTGAATCTATCTTGAGAAAGACCTTAGCTCCTTGTAGCTGATCAAATAGATCATCGATTCTTGGCAATGGATACTGATTCCGGATGGTTACTTTGTTGAGTTGTCTATAATCGATGCATAAACGAAGGCTCCCATCTTTCTTCTTAACAAACAACATCGGAGCTCCCCACGGTGATGTACTCATCTTGAAACCTTTACTCGAAGCAATTCTTCCGTTTGCACCTTCAATTCTTTGGCGGCACTGGTGCTGTCGTGCAGCGCTATAGGATAGGCTGTGCGGCGCTAGCTTCGATCTAAATTAATCTCTGTAAGCCAGTAACCACGAAATTATCCTCGGGAAATATATCGAGAACTCGTTCACCGAGACTTTATAAGCCCATCTCAACGATGGCGGGATTCTATTGCATACACAGTACCTGGCATGCTTTATGGAGCATCTGTTTGCTTACATTCTGTTGATAAATAAGAAAATATCTTCCTCTCTCCTGAAGATCATGGTTCCCCGAGGTCGATAAAGGCGGACCTCTTTCTGTAACAATCGCTTGATAGCGCGATGTTTAACTAACAATCCATGCGAGAATGATGTCAAAGTCATGAATGGCTCAATCTTATTAGATCGACGAACTAAGCTGATTTGCTATAGTCACTTTACTTGCAGACTACAATGCAATAAGTGAATCACGGTGAAATTTTCACTCTCTACACTCGGTCGGTCTCATCTCAATCCCAGACTCTCTCTGTGAACTCCCAGAAATAAAGGAGAATGGGTGGCTCTTGAGTCCTGATACATGAGCATCGGGTATCAAATAGAAATGAGTACACAGCGACCACAATGCAGGGTAACATCGGCCACTGGCGAGTTACCATATATACTCTGGCATCCTGACTTCAAGGTCTACTGACCGATTGCTCTGGAGGTCTACTAAGAGTGCATCCTCAGGGTATGCCTCTACACCTTTCACTACTAGGTGCCATGCACTATTAGTTCCTCGATCAGGGCCTCCCTTATTAGATTTGACTCAGCCCAGTGCGCTTGAGGCGTAGATGTGGCCTCTAGCGGACTGATGTCTTGCACTTGGGCGGGTCCACCTATTAGAAATAGCCCTCTGGCGCGTCCCCGAAACACGAGTCACTTACACAGAGGCACTGTGGAGTCATGATCCCGGCCCCATCTCTTGCACATTGGTCGGCTCCTCGACTACTGCGCTCACGGACCTGGCGTGGCCGAGATAACTCGTGCTGGGGTCTCGACTCTGCTTCTTAGACTACGTGACCATGCTGGCGTGACCATTCTTAGGCATCTTCTTGGCTCTCCACGATGACTACCGAGTCCGACTCCTCTTGATGATTGTGATTTTGACTTCGGAGCGATGCATTGCACTCTGCTCACTCTGATGGGCGCCTCCACGACGCCATTATCTGGTATGTGATGCGGATGTCACTTGTGTCTTTTTAGCATGGTTGGAACACGCCATAAATCTATTGATCTTCTCTTGTTCATTCTGCGCGAAGGAACTAGGCGAATCGACTACGAGAAGCTTCTTTTCGTATGGGTGAGAATCCCCTTGTGATCTATAAAACTCTTGACTTTGGCATCTTTATAGCTTTTAGGAAAAAATATCTCTTGTAAATTCTCTCTTGAACTCGCCGGCTATGGCACCTACGGGTGTGCTCTCGATGCGCCTTGCTGCAGGTCAGCAGCCTGATCTTTAAGTAGGAAGGCGAGAATAGGAGGACCCTCACGCTCCTCGATTTTTGCCCGTCATCAAATCTCTTCGTTTGCCTCATCCGAGATAACGCTCTCTCTGCGGGTCTCACGTACCATCGTACGACTGGCGCTTTGAATTTACAGGCGCATTTCAGTAACCTCCAGACTCTCGCGAGGCTGCTTGAGAAGGGTCCTTCTTGCTCTAATGCCACATCTGTTCCATACCTTACAGAATGAGTCACAGGTAAACTCTGTTCGTCTTGTGCTGTGATGGTTGTGGGTGTGCGAACTCTGCGGCAGTTGAAGACGGACTACGTCGACCTGCTCTACAGCGGGTGTGGGTGCCTGGCGCACATGCATCCCTCGAGACTTCGACCTCGTCTTTGCATAGCTAAATGTGTACTAGTACACTATCTATATAGAAAACAAAAAGATTATTTCAAGTTCAGCCAGCAACTTCCCGATATAATGCGGCATGATAATTCCATGCAATATGTAACTCAAAATTTAATGCATATTCATAATATGTTGAATTCAATCTTATAACTTATGCTTTAGCTTATCTTATTCAGTAAAACATAACTCTTGGGGAAATCGAAGAAGGATGATGTGTGCATAGAATAACTTCATGCCTTAAGCATAACTTCTTTACAATTTGTGCGAAATAGTTGAACTTACTCTCTTAAAACTTTCTTTATTTGACGAGAGACACCTTTCGTGCGACTTGATGGGCCCTTCTACGGTAGCGAGTCTGTAAGTGGCTCCACGGTAACCTCCGACCAAACGTTCGTGACAAAATTTACCATGAAGTCAAGCCATTAAAACTGCTAAAACTGCCTTTGAAAATGTGGGTTATAAAAAAAATTTCACTTTTCTATCAAAATCACCCCTTTAGATTTAACGAAAATCGCGACATAGCATTGCACAATGGTCAAACGAAATACAAAATCACTGTAAATATATAAACTTCAATAATTTTCCAAAATCCAACTCTGATCATAAAGGACCTATGGTTCATAATAGAATATAGATAAGTATTAATCTGACAAATTTCATTTGCAACTGTTTCTCTCAAAACCATGCATGCATATTTGCAAAATAATTACAAATATACAAATTTAAAAAATCTAAATATATGTTGTTCAAGTACATATCCATCTCATACATAAGTTTTATCATAGGTCATAAATCGCCCACCTATATAGATGACAAAATGATTACGCCCTTTTAAAATTAGAGATAGCTGCAGTGAGTGTAAATAGCTACAAAATGAACAAACGAGTTAGTCTGACGAATATATCAAAACGCTAACATGACAATTTATCATTTGTTTTATAATTTCTGTCAAAACCCCACATGTATATCCTTTATTATTTGACGACCATCAGGCGATTTAATGCGCCAGCGTGAAGCTTGCTAAGTCACTTCAACCACTCGTTCGCAATTTCACGCCATGCGTGGGCGCTAAAGAAGCTTATCGCCCGACCTTCTGATGCGAATTTCTTGCATTGCAATTTGTAGTGCTAAAACTTTTAGGCAACTACGGCGAATTTACTATCGTCACGTGGTACCAGCTATACAAATAGTCAACTACGTGCGGAATTATACGCGCTCGCAGCATCGCGCTTATACTTTCTATGGCGAGCCTTCTGAGCGGAATTTTTACGCATGTCGCGCTGTTACTAAATTTATTTATTTTATTTATTTTTTGTGGCGACTATGGGCGGAATTTCTTGCATCGTCACGCCTTCATCATTATATCTTAAGGAATATACATGGGTTTAAAACTACATTTACTTAATTATCAACACCAATCTAACATTTTGAAACTTCCAAAACTCTCTTTTCAAATATTTTCCTTTTTTTACTTAACTCTGTGTTCATTACCAACAGCAAACCAATTACATGAAATTGGAAAGGATCTTAAGTAGCGAACCACTTACCTTGAATCAGCGTCACTCCCACAGTCAGCGTCTGAGGTTCGTGAGGCGTCGACTCAGATGCACTACTAGTGGACGTCGACTCGTTCTTTGTCAAGAAAACCAAAACTATTAATCATAACTCCATATAATCCACCATATACACTCATTTCACACTATATTCTTATTCCTCAGATATTTATAGGAGTGGAATCAATCTCCTTCGGATCATCTGACTTAAGTTATGACATTTTCATGCCAACTAGTCAAATTCACCGGAATTACACAAGGATGATTTGTATTAACTCATTTTTATAGGGTCTTAACTTCATGTTGACACTATCTCTTTATACTATTTTTAAAATCTAAGGTGCTTCAAAAGGTTTATTTACTCAAATTGAAATCACGCCAATTCGAACCCAAAAGCTCAGAGATACGTCAAACTTGGGCTACTCTCTGTATCCCAAGCTGGAACCAGAATTTGGCTTGCATGGCCCCCTTTGAGTGACTTTTTAGGCCATAGAGCCAGAATTTGACGATTCATATTCTTTGGGTTTGGATTCTCATGAAGTCTATTTTAATAACCATGAATCACTCAAATCGTGGGATAAGAAAGGAGGGAAGTTATGGCCCAATCTGGCTGGTCGAGTGGGAAGCCTGACAGGGTGTCTTAGAATTTTTGCAACAAGTGTCTTAGGTACACTTTTGTACAGTGGGGTGTATCGGTACACTCATTCGTAATACCTGTATACCTTCAAAATTGCCCAATTTTGCTTCTTTTTGCCACTTTGCTACGATTCATATTATAAACACATAATTCATGCGCTTTCGAAAGCATCCTTGGAAATCATCCAACATTTCATGACACTTGAATTGGTCTTTATGGAACCTCGAACTTACCTCAAAACCCTAGGTGAAAAATCAGAAGCTCATCACCAGGTGGCAATTCTCTTTAAAACCACATAATTTTGATGATTCCATACTTACTTTTTTACACACGATTGGGGAAAACTCTACGTAATCCTGACAACGCACTTGGGGTTTGGGTGATCTCTTCTTGAAAAACCATGAACGGGCCGATAATTATCAGCGGGAATCAATACGAACCTTAAACATCAAAATAGTCATGATTACATGCACGAATTTTTATCTTTTCTCCTCTTCTTCTCCTCTTAACTGTATTTTGATGTCTGTATGGCTCCTGCCCTCCTCTCGAGCAATGAACCACAGCCTTATGAACAAAAATGAATTTATCTTTACTCTCATGGCTATTTATACTCCCATATTCCTCATATTTTCAGTCAAGTCCTCAAACATTTTAAATTTTGAAATGCCAACATTTAATTTCACTATATTTTACATCTATACTTTGATTCTCATTTCCATATCCTTTTTTGCTAAATGACAATTGTACCACTTCTTTTAACCACCATAATTAGTTTACCAATTTATCATTCTTTGCAATGATACTTAAAATACTACGATATGACACTTGGTATTCTTTTACACCATGGTATTATGTATTGTACACTCTCACGGACGGGATTATTCTGATGAAGATTGACTCGAAGCGGGAGCTCCATTATAATTACCGGACTAACCGTGTCGAAGCGATAGAACGTGACACGTGAATCTGAAGATTCTATTAGAAAATGAATCCTAATGATTCATTAGGTGGGATGGCGGAACAAGCCGGACTCCGATTCATTTGTTAAGAAAGAGTAAATGTCCGCCCACAGCTTTATTTTTATCGAATTGCTCTTTATTTTTTTGAGTGCTCTGGGTATGATAAAAGACAAAACAAAATAAAGATTAGATTTATATATTATCATATATTTATATTATAAAAAAAATTGAATTTGATCAACTTTCGATTTTTTAATCATTACTAATTAGTGAGAATTTGGATGAGGAAAAACTCTCATGTCGGTTACGGAGTAGAGAGATGAAAAATTTGAAAATGACCCGTCCCTTTATAGCTTGAAAGAACGATTAGTAAACAACATAGAGAGAGGAAGAATGAAGGGAATATCTTATCGAGGTAATCATATTTGTTCGGTAGATCGCTCTTGACACTTGAACTGCTTGGATCATCTGAACTAACATGAAATAGAAGCGGAGGCGACGAAGCGATAACAAGCGCTCGCGGCGTGGTGGAAAAATCACGAGTCACCTTGTATTTCGGACAAACCAGTTTACTGTTAAGACCTACAGGAAAGCGGCGTATGGGTTGAAAGGATCTCCGAATATTGGGTAAGTATCGTTAAACCAGATGAATAGCATGAAATGGGCGGAGTGAAAGCGAAAATATAGCTAGAAAGCTATTTGATAACGGCGTCGAAATGCCTATCAGAACTTCGATTCATTATTTCGGGATAGGAATAAAAAGAAAAAAGGGTCTTTGGGATGAAAAAAAATAAACGATTTTTTTTTTTTTGGACAAACAATATTTACATTTTTCCTTCACATTCTTTGCATTGAAAAAATAGAATAAAAAAAATGATATGATTCGACCCAGGACCCGTTTGAATGGCGAGGACAAGCGGCGGGGCAGAAATTGATGGCCAATATTACGATGAATCATAGAACTAGTATTACCGGCGATGCGCTAATATTGGTGGCGTTATTGTTCTTTGTGATCAAAGCGATACCGTATACCTCTGAAAGATCGAAGTAATGACGTAATTATGCGTGCCCAGCAAAGAACTCGAAGCGTGACAACGGTATGATAACTGATATGATGACAATGCTGCGATTATTGTTGATCAAGAAGGAAACCGAAGGAACTCGAAATTTTGGCAGATGCGTCGTCGGGGTTGAGGGCAGTTAAATTTACTAAAATAGTTTCCTTAGCCCCACGAGGTATTATAAGGCGAGACAAATGATATATAGGTATAGTAAGTGAATGAAATAGATTACTTAGTAGAATTGTATTTGCATATACCTTTAATTTATTATTTAATAGAATTCATAAATAAAAAAGAAAAAAAAAAAGCATGTTGATTATATCAATTAGAAGAGAGGAGGCACGATAATTTTTAGTTCATCATGGGCGGGGACACTATTCTTGCGACATAATAACCTCTATACGAAATCTTGAGCATGGATAAAATAACGGTTAGATAAGCATCCTAATATCATGAAAACATTGTTAAAATACTTTTACGGGAAGGTTATCAGCGTGAGGAAACATCGGAAGCAACAAATATTTTGGTTTTAACCTGCGACATGAAGAATAGGAAAGGAACTTGTATAGAACTATTTTTGAATTTAAGCAGATGGGTCGACTGGTCTCTGAATCTATTCTATCAGTGAATTCCTAGAATTTTAGGTGGTATGGGATTGTAATTCTTTCTACTTGAGAGGGTATAATGACGGAGCAAGAAAGCTGCTAGAAAAGAATTGGTGGAGAAATTTTTGTGTTATATATGGTAGTCAACAAATATTCGAATTGGATCAGTAACTTACTATTTGTGAAAAAAAAGAGAGCCCGGGTTGTGTCTAATATCACTACTCCTCAGGTAATTAATACTTTAAGGGGTTTTACGGAATGAAAAGAACAAAAATGGATTCATGAAGGTTTAATTACTGAATCGCTTCCCGATGGTATATTTAGGGTGCGTTGAATAATGAAAATATGATTCTAGGTTATGTTTTACGCAGGAAGATCTGACGTAGTTTTATACGGATACTACGAGGAGTAAGTCAAAATTGAAGTAAGTCGGTTATGATTCAACCAGAGGCGTATAATTTATAGAATCAGAAACAGGATTGAATAATTAGGAGTTTTTCAACTTGACATTCCTTTTTCACGGAGATACAATTCGAAGTTAAAAATTTCAAGAAACTTATTTTCTTCCAAGAAGTTGATTCTTAATTAAATTAAGGAATAACAAATATGAAAATAAGAGCTTCTGTTCGTAAAATTTGCGAAAAATGTCGATTGATCCGTAGGCGGGGATGAATTATAGTAATTTGTCCCAACTTGGACATAAACAAAGACAGAATGAATTTTAAAGGGATTCTCTAAAGGGCAGTAATATGATAAAAAATCATGTTTTGACATGAAATGGATATATCCATATATCTTTACTCATTTATGAGATGATAAAAATATAAGTGAAAACCTATACGAATTGAGTTTCACTTTGTAGGAATGGACGTATTAGTTTCTGTGGAAGTGCGTAGAATACCAAAGGGAGTTATTCATGTTCGAAACAATTTTTAACAATACCCTTGTGGCGGGTGCAGGATATACTGCGGTCGGGTGGTTTCTTGGTCTCGGTGGTGCGGCCAGTTCGAGTGCTGAGAAGGGCGCCATTCTTTGCTCAAACCGCGATACTGATACCGTACGATGATGGATCAGGTGTGCATCGAGCGAGGGAAGTCATGATAAAGGGTCACGGTCTCGGAAGAGATGCGACGATACGGATATTCGTAGAAGTGGTATACTATTAAGTTTAAGTGCGGGATGTAACTCCTATGCCACATAATGTTTGTAGACCTCCTAAAAAAGAGAGCGTGTATAGGGATAGCGTGTAGAAATAAACATTGAAGAGATTTACGAGAGAATAAACCAGTTGATGAAATTTTGTCAGTAATATTACTATGGTTCGAGAGAAAACAACGATTATCTACTAGGACAACATAGTGGAAGTGTGTTGAATCAAGAGTGAGTGATAAGCGTCTTTTGTTATGGACGGCACATTAATCTCCACTTATTAAGGTCAAGTGACACAATAGGCATTGCGATCTTGAAGAGCTTTAGGAGAAATAGAAGGAACATGTATCACACCACGTCTGAATCACGAGGAAAATACCCCGTGAGATATTCTACCATAGTAGGTATTCAAGAATGTTATGAAATTTTAATGAATTTGAAAGAAATTGGATTGAAGTAATACGTATGGAACTGCGCGCGTTTATTTGTGCAGGGGTCACGGATAATATGGCGCTGAGACATCATTTCAACACCTTATACATGGAAATGCGTTGATAATACACCTGACGTATAGCTAAGGTAGCCAGGCAAGATTGATTTGTGTATTGGATTACAAATAAAGGAATCGGCGGATATAGATATAGTATAAAAAGACAAATAACTTTCAAGGCCCGGAAGTTATCCTATAGATGTTAATATTCATGCACATTGAAATACGAATCATAGTATTCATTCTTATGGGAATGGGAATGAAGAGCAGAGAGATACTTTTCTCGAAATATGGACAAATGGGAGTTTAACTCCTAAGGAAGCACTTCATGAAACCTCAGTAATTTGATTGATTTATTTATTCCTTTTATACATGCGGAGGAAGAAGAAACTTTACATTTAGAATACAATGAATCGACACAGGGGCGATTTACCTCCTCTTACTTTTCATGATAGATTAGGCTGAAACTAAGAGGAAAACAACAAAAAAAGAAATAGAATTGAAATATATTTTTATTATTGATCTAGGGTACCCCGAGTCCCATGATTGCCTCAAAAGGTGCAATATACATACATTATTAGACCTTTTGAATAAGAGTAAAAAAGATCTTATGAAAATTGAAGATTTTAGCATAGAAGATGTAAAACGGTTATTAGGCATTCTAGAAAAACATTTCACAATTGATTGACCGAAGAATAATAAATAGATTGAAATTTTTTCATATTTTTTTTTTTTTAGAAAAAAAACTTGGTTTTGAATCTTTAACAAATCCATATTCGAATAGATTCATAATTTAATTGAATAGATGTATCTAGGGAGAATTCACTTTGAAGCGACTATTCCATAGATACATAGACGGGATATTTTATTTCACAATGGAATCAATTTTTATTTAAAAAAGACCTAAAGTTAGGGATTTCTCAATAGGTAATGTTGCTCAATACCCAACAAGAGACCAGCTGCGGTACCAATCAAAAAAAACGGTTGGCGCCAAGCTCTTTGGGCCTTGAGAAATGGATTTTGGAATTTATTAACATTTTCCAAAAGGTGCACATTAATAATCCCATGATCTTTAGAAGAACCATTAAAGAACCTGATAACATTAGGCCTTTATGCAGTATTTGAAATACGGGAAAGAAATACCATTCGAATTAAAATTTCCAAAGGAGTTGCAAATAGATCTGGCAGTTCTGATCATTGATGGTTACAGAGCCACAGCTAAGCTACGTTATCTGATAGTACCTAGAATAACTCTTTGGAAAGATATATAAAAAAGATCATTGGGTATGCGGGTTCTCGTAATAGTTATGACCCATCCCTTTAGCTAATTTAGCTCTTAATACGGGATCGTTCAAGTCGGGTTTTTTTTTGTTACCCATTGGGATAGGTGAATTCTTATAGATCCATCCCCACGAGCCGGACGTGATAATTTTCATCGTCGGCTCGACAAAAATTAAAGAACAAATGGATCCATATAAAAAATCTATATGTTATCCATATCCCACACATATATGAATAATGATTCTATGTAAGATAAAATTTCTCGGATTACATTTCAGATTACAACTTCTCTATTGAAAGAACTTGAAGAATTTCTTTCGAATTAAGTCTTTCAGATACCGAAGTAAGTGGAGCTAAAGTCCATCATGATGCAGTGCTTTTTGGTTGTCTCAGACCTTGCGATTGGCGTTTATCCCCAAAATATCTCGAGTTTTTTTAAATACAAAGGATTTACTTGTTACTAATATAGTCTAGCCTCTGTTCTTCTTTAGATCCCTTGTTTCCACTCCGATAGTATCATAATCGGGCGGGTCGATGCAGAGAGTCTAATGATTTACATACTTACTATTAAGCAAGTGCAAGTGAACAGATAAAACATAACCGATCATGACGCATCACTTATTCTACCGGATCTTACGGATTCGCTCATACCCATATGATTCGGTTTGATCATATAGAAAAGATTCTCTTCAAGCCAACCAAAATTTATCCTTCTCGTATGGGGCTTCGCTATGGTTAGAACAAAGACAAATTTGGTTGTGAATTTCAATGTGGCGGATAAAGGTATATATCCTAAAGGCCCAATCAATAGTTCAAGTCACACACCCCATGTTAATCCATTTTCTCTCTGGAAATTCACTTCACCATCTGCTGCGATAAAAATACACATGTGAGTTGAAGGGAAAGATCCAAATACATGTCTTATTCTTTCAATAATCCATATTTGTAGCAATGAAATACTATTCTTCCTCCCGTAGTGTAAATGATTTATCATAAACATTATCTATGATCTGTCTTCATAAGATCAAAAAATACCTTGCTTACGTATCATTAAAGTAATAATACAAATACAAGAAGAAGAGGTAATATAAAAAGTGGTAAATCCATAAAACAATGTGTAGATTGTCCCACACTCAGCACTTCCGCTGCATTAACTCTACTAAGGGTGATCCTTATTGCAGAATAGCTTCAGTACACTGCTACAATTTTAATCGCCAATGACCAATTTGGTCCCGAGGTAAAGAATAACCAGCTACACCAAAAGATGCAGTCACTGGCAACAGAACCTCACACCCGTGAACCTAAGTCAATTCGCGAGGTTTTTAACCACCTGAGATATACACGAAATACATGAAGGATCATCATTAGGACCATCATACTTGCCGACCATCGATGAACTGATCGACTAACCAACCGGTTCGTCGGGCCATTATGTATTGAACAGAAGCAAAAGCCTCAAGAATCAGCTTCTGACGATAGTAAAAAGTCATAGTGAACCCATGAGCTACCGGTATTATAAAACAAGTGTTTAATTCTCCTAGACAATAAAATATGTTGACAAGGAGGAACATATTTTTACTAGTTATATCATCTCGCAATCGCCTGATCTATGACGCTCTTCGAACCAAATCATGCAGATTTTAATGGTGATAGGAAAACCAAGGGGGCTCCCCTCCTCGAGAACCGTGATATGAGAATTTATCTCGCATACCAGTGAACACTCCAAATACCGCGAAACAAATATATATTTAGAAAAGTTTCAAACTTCTTAACTTTCCGACAGATTCAATCGTATATGAAGATACGAAAGATTAAAAATATGAAAGCTCTTCTTTGTGATGATAATGCCAAAACATCAAGCTCTGCCAAGATTCGGCTCTTTATGTTTATGGTTGTGCCCTCAATCTTCTCTTTTCCTATTTCTAGTTATCATTTGATTTGTTATTTTTATTTGTGTGTAATAAAATGGACTATTGTATTGTTTTCTTTTATTGATAGGAATTATCTTGTTAAGACCCTATGAATCGATGAAACCTCATATTCGTACTAAAAACCACGGCGATTTAATAAAACCTTCAAGCTAAACCCAAAAGACTTCGAGTAAGAACCAGTTTGATCTATCACTAAAAATTTAAAAAATTTTTGGAGTCCGTTTAAGTAGGGGTTTGAATATTGGGTATGAATCATAGGGTCATATATTCAAGTGTTCCGAGTATCATATATTCAAGGTTTCATATACTAGAATGAATATCCCACTTAAGTAGACTCATCTCTATCAAAAGATGACAGAATTCATTCTCCTAGACTATCAATAGGATCAATTATAACAAGTCACACACTCATATTCCTGTAAACACGTAAACAAAAGAAATTCCATGTCGAACTACCAAAATAGAATGGGCTAGAAATCCGAGCCCTAAATGATTCACTTTGTATTGAAAAGCTAGGTTTCTCGTGGGTTCTGTGGAGCTAATTCGTTGAAACTCGTCCAATAAAAACAAGAATTATAAATCTCCAAATAATAGATAAGAATACCGCAAATAGAGCCATTGCATTGACCTCATTAAAGGAGTAGTTCCCCCATCCAGAGCTACTTTTCCCATATTCGACCACCTGCTTTTAATAACTCTCCTACAGAGTTTAAGTTTGACTAGATCTAACTACTCCTCAACTGTTTTTGTAGCCATAAATTCTATTGTATTCATCGAGATTCCTATGACTTTGTATACCATTCCGTTGTAAATAAACGATCTTATCATAAATCCATTGTTGTCTTGAAATTATATAATGATGGAAACAACAACCCTAGTTGTCATCTCTATATCTGGTTTATTTGTAAGTTTTACTAGGTACGCCTTATATACCGCCTTTGGGCAATCCTCTTAACAACTAAGAGATCCATTTGAGGAATCACCTTTGATCTAGTTTAGAGGCAATAAGCCTCCCAACGTGAGGCCCATTACACTCTCATTTGAGATAATGAAAATCACTTCATCTTTTTAGCTGAATTTTAAAGTATTCTCAAAAGATAGCTGGGCAAATTGAACCTGTAGTCGAGACTACAGTGAATATAAACCAATGCTTCCATAGATTCGATCGTGGTTTACAATTATAGATTCCATACCGCTTTTGTTTATTCCTGGGACCATCTCCTGATAAAGAAAGAGCAAGAGTAAAAAATCCAATGATTGAAACAGAAACCACCCATTTATATGGTACCCTATGTCAAATCACAAAGCAAATGTAGGGAAAGATACTGCTGAAATGTCAGGTTGCATCGCATCACTTGTCTTTCTTGTAGTCAGATCCCAATTTTTTTGAATGTTCCAATTTTACTTGAGCATCCAAATCGTCAATACCAACAAAAAGTCTCTCGAATAAGGTTCTAGCACCACAATGTGTCCGAAGAAGAAGAGCGTAGCAAATGAAGCATGTCCAAAAGTAAACCAACCCTTGACCGCACTTTAAAAACACCATCGGATTTCAAAGTAGCACGATCTAATTCAAAAATTTCACCCACCGAAAGCACGCCTAGCATATTTTTTCACAAAGAGCGTGATCACTATAACTCACTCCATCGAAGTTCGCCGCCATAGAACTCAACCAGCTACACCTACTGCTCGACACTATACTTTGATTCTCGCCTTCGAACGGAATATCGGCTCTAACACCCGTCTCCGTCTACCAAAACCACCGGAACAGCCAAAAAGGTAGGCATATCGACGACAAAAAGTTCACGACTTTTATCTCTAAAGATGGGGTGTCCTCTAATCCATCCAACAGCTATTCCGTCCCCATCGCCCATTGAACCCGCTTGGAATAATCCCCTTTTGCCGATTATTGCCATTGTAATCATAAAAAGCTACCTTTTCGGGAATTTTAGACCAAGCTTCCGATAAAATTTGATTTTCTGGCTAGCTCCGTTCAACTCTTCGATATATTTCTTTGTTGAAGTACTCTCGATCCCATTGATAACGAGCGGGATCAAATAATTCGACGGTGGCCACAAACCATACCACATAGTTCCAGCAACAACAACAAAAGCTGCAAAGACAGCAAATGATACTACCGGGACAGGACGGTTTCAATATTGCCCATACGTAATCCCTTTGTATAGACGTTGGAGGCGGCGGACACTAAGATGGAATATGCCCGCTAATATGCCCACTGTACATGCCGCAATATGATGAGAGAGGCTATTCCTCCCAAACAAAGGATCAAACCTTCCATGCCCCACGCCGGGATTTTACGTGATTGTACTTTTCCGCTTGTCCATAAGGGTCGGACACCCGTATTCTAGGACCATACAAGCCCTGTTAGCATGAAAGGCACCAAACCAACTGCCAACCCCTGATAGAAATCAATGACCCAAAGATCTCGGGTAAAATCCAAAGAAGTTTTTCTGTATGTTCATCACAAAATACTCGTATCCCAATACACCACGATATCGCTAAGAAGCACAAGCCGTAGAAAACACACAGCCGCCACACCTTCTCAGAACTCCAAATCTCGGATTCGCTATGGGCCCCGCCTCGTGGATAATTCAACCGCCCCCATGAATTAGTTGGTTCCCAACGAATATAGAAACTAACATACCTTTGCTCCACATTGGATCAAGAACAAAGTGGTCCCAGATAAAATTACTAATTCATAGAGCTCATCGAACCCGCCTCTAAATCCGAAGAACTTCTCGTATCGTATGCATTATATGGACGTAAATCAATCGACCGGGATCATTCAATACGACGTATGAACACGATACCAAGGCAAACCCATGGAAATACCTTTATCAAAGAAAAATAGACACTCAGAATCCTATTTGCATTAGAAAAACGATGCTATAGATATTCTCTTTTCTATGGATTATCTCACAAGGGTTACGTTAATATTTGTATTTGTTCAATTATGTTATACCAATGGAACAATTTGTTCAGAACAAAGATAAAACGCATCTATTCCTATGTACCCAATAAGTACCAATACGCAATGGGGGTTGATCCCATTTCCTATGCGTGAATGCACCCGCATACTGTTCTTCATCTTTGTTCATCATTCGAAGTTCTATTCGTAAAAAATTTGCCTTTATTCACCTGCCTTCTTTATGAACTTATCCAATCTAAGGATAAAAATATGATGGGGCTGCCACATATGAAGGCACAACTCACACACGCTTTCCATACCAAAGTGAAATATAGTACTGTATTTTTTTCAGATGGAGGTTATTGCGTTCCAAAAGTGCTCAAATCCCGAGAGGACGATCTATCTCTGATTGACGATAGTGCGCTTGTCGATATGTTGGGTCATATGGTATTTTCCTGCTTCCCTCGATCGAGATATCCCCTATTTCGCCAAGAAAGATTGATTGATCCAATAACAATTTGGAGCGAAGTGCAATAGATCCTCATTTTCGGGGGTCCAGATTAATATTATCAAATAATTCTACGGTTGGTTTAATCGATCAATAAAATGAAGTATAATGTGCTCGTTTATAAAAACCCAATTGGTAATATATGATTACTATATTGTATCATATAAATTATTTGATTTATAAATAGAGATAGGAGGACGTAAACTCGTTAACTTCACCGAATATCAGATGAATAATACGTCAAATATTTGACGAAGACATGAAATAAAAAAACGGTTGTAGTAAAAGAAGGGCATTGGGGCATTTGTCCTATATGTGCAAATCGGTTTGACTGATCTTTGACCCGAGTAGAGCATAAACTCCAAAAATTTCAAGGCACATTTAGAAACAAGAAAATTACATCGTGATTTGGATCAGATCTCGATGAAACAATACATCAATGATAAGTTAGTTCAATAAGTTTAATGAATTCTTCTTTATTCTATTTCATATATTTATACATATATTATATGTAAATATGGAAGGGTCAAAACTCATCTTTCTTGAAATGGAAGAAGGAGCTCCCTCCTTGTATGAACTTGCTATGAAAAATAAGAGGGCTGGAATCTACATTGATTCTTTTTCGCGATTTTTTTTTTTTTTTGAACCGTATGCATCAAAGGCATGGCTCTGCCTCGAGGGATACAATTTTTATCCTAATCAACCGGTGTTTATCTGAGAAAGATTACTTTTTTAGGCCAAGAGGTTGAGAGCTAGATCTCAAATCAACTTATCGGTCTTATTTATTACATCTCGTAAAGATAGAAGATGAAAACAAAGATTCTGCATTTTTTATAAATTCTCCGGCGGATGGGTACTACCCGAATATCTATTTATGATAATATGCAATTCTGTGCCAACGGACATACATACAATATGCCCGGGATTAGCCGCTTCAATGGGATCTTTTATCCTGGTCGGAGGAACAATTCACAAACGCTTCCAAGATTCCCTCACGCTTGGTGCCAATGAGTTTTTATTTGATAGAAAAAAGCAGACTATGCCTTCGCCATATGAAATATGAATATTAAGTAATAATAGCATGGCAATCGCGAACTGGAGCATGAGAAAATTCTTTATTCTTTTTTTTTTTTTTTTTTGCAAAACATTGCCAGTGTATCGAAAGAGGAGGCGCAGATAGCGTATTTCCGATCGTATTCATCTGGGTCCGTCATTTCTTCACAAACTTTTTTTGTTCACACCGTAAGGCTCTTAGCAATCTTTATGTTATGAAAGGATACGAAATAAAACTTATTTCTTTTCTTTTTTATTTGGATCGGATCAAAAGAAACTTTGGGATTGCTGAATCATGAGGAAATAAATATATACAACGTAACGGAGCCATCATAGTATTTTTTTGACTCCTCCGAAAGGAAGGGTGGTAATTGATCAAGCGATCGATCGGGATCCGATAGATCCATATTTTTCGATGAGAGGCAAGTCAATTCCATTGTAGAGCCGCATGCAATTAGCAAAAAGATGCCTCGTATCGTTGTTCACCTTATCTTTTTTTTTTCGTAGTTATTCTTTATCTCTTCGACTCATCATACGAGATAGAGAAATCATTTATTATGTTATATCATCGTAATGATCCATCAACCCACGCTGGTTTTTTATGAGGCACAAGCGGGAGAATTTGTCATGGGAAGCCAAGAACTACCGAAATCAAGGCAAATCATCACAAAGGTTTATGTACAAAGAACGGGCAAACCCTTAGTGGGTCGTATCCGAAGACCCGAAAGGGATGTTTTTATGTCAGCACCTGGTCCAAACTCATGGAATTGTTGATCTTGTAGTGGTTCAATGAAAAAAGAAAGGATTTCATGCAAATCCGTGATTTGATCTTCTAATGTGTTTCATTAAATTAAATAAAATGGGGTAATTCATAATCATCCAGGATCGATCTAAACTGGGCCCATTATGATGCGATCTCAAAGATGCCAACTATTAAACAACGGCCAAAATTACTATGATTAAATGCTTGGGTCTGGCAATGGCACAAAATCCCCGCTGGTAAAAGTCCGTCATTAGGAACATGTACTAGTGGTGTATAGGCGACTGCTCAGATCATGACGAAAAACAACTCTTTTCCAAGATATCATCGATCACTGAATAGAATCGTTCACCATCTAAACTAAAAAAATATTAAAAGATCTATCATATTCTCATTGCGTATTGGGGCATGAATATATCACCAAGAAAATACAATCACCTAAATTTAAGATGATAAGAAATTCTTACTGCAAAAGGGTTATCCATTACGTAAAATCACAGAGATTAGGCTCTACTCTTGCATTGCAAGAACGGACTAATAATAGGGTCGCCTACTTAGCTAACCTTCTCATCATTAAATACCGCTATCAGATAGGTGATCTCACAGAGCACCAGTTTACGATAATTCGGGTAGAGCCAAAGAAGTGCCAATCTGCATGCTGTCAAGATTAATTTTGAAGGAGCTCCTAAAAGTAAAGACCTACTGCTATTAGAAGTGACCATAGAAACTGATGGAACCCACTATTTTTTTTATCTATTTAATTGAAATCACTCTTTTTTTTTTTATATTTAACTTGCGTTTTTATTTACACTAAGATATCAATACAATTTTATTTCAGGCATAGAAAAAGAAAAAAATCGTGGCTCGAAGGTTATAGTATAAGTTTACTGAATTTACTCTATATAATAAAATAAATTGCTTGTGAGCCATTAATAAAACCAGAAAGGTACAAGGATAACCTAAAGAAAGGAAATCATTGCTTATTCATCAAAGTTTTCATTTATTTCAATGACTGTAACTAGACGAGAATATATAGCTCGTAGACGAACAAAAATTATTTACATCAAGCTTTCTCGAGGAGCCCATTCAAGACTTACTCGAATCCATTACTCCATCAGAAAATCGAGTTTTGGTTTCACTCATCTGATAGAGATCGACAAAGAGAGATTTTCGCTGCCGGTGGACTCACCGATAAATGCAAGAATTCAATGAGAATAGGGCATCCTATAGTTATTGTAGATTTATACACGATCTGTACAAGAGCTAGTTACTTCTTAATCGTAAAATACTTGCACAAATAGCTATATTCAATAGGAATTGTCTTTATATGATTTCCAATGAGATCATAAAATAAAGAGATTGTAAAGAATTCAACGAATGATTTTCACGATTTAAATAAATGGAGTTCCCGGAGAATGAACTCCTGAAGGTAGATTATAAATTAGTATGATATGATAAAGTCACTAAAATGAATGGGAATATGTTCAAAAAAGATTTATCTTTCCTCGATTATTTTTGTTTTCAGCAACACAACAATCAAATCTTTGATTCTAGATTTTTTGAACAAAACATAAAATCCAAGGCTTGAGTTGGAATTTTGATTCAATTAAAGAGGCTCATTTATTTCTGGGTTCTAAGACCGCAGGTTCTAGCTGGCCGACTTGTTTTTCAAATTGTTTCTCATTATTACAGTGTAACGAAGATAAAATACGAGCTTGTTTTATAGCAATGTAATTAATCGTTGTTGTTTCAAGTCAATCTATTCACCTGCCTAGACAATATTTTTCCTTGTTCACTAATAAATCGACTAATTAAACTCATAAGCTATAGGCTCACCCCATCCTACCTGATCTAGCAACCATAAAAGATTGCTTGATTTAAGAAAGGGTCGCTTGGATTTATCCATGGTTTGTTTATTCTTTATTCCAAAAATCCTATTTTCAGCTCGAATTAAAAATGAATTAGAATTAAGAAATAGGATTTTTTATTTTATTAAATATATTTATTTTATTTCAAGTTTAAATATATGTTATATATAGATATATATAGTATAGCTTATTATATATAATTATATTATTTTAGTATATTATTTATATTATTTTTATCGTTTCCTTAAAGGGTGACACACAGTTCCTCAGTATGATCTATTTTTTTATGTCCCCATGAATTGTATGTTTATAACAATAGGGATGTAATTTTCGTAATTCCAATCGACCGGTATTGTGTCAATTTTTTCGCACATATCTCGGGAATGCCTGCGATTCCTTCTTTATTAACACCGTCTCGCATAATAACTAGTACATTCCAAAGAACCCTTATTCGGCATCTTTACTCTTGGCCATGAATCTCCTTTGTTTTTTTTATTCATTCAAGTTTTCTATTTTCGATCCGAAGAAAGTGGTGAAAAATGGAAGCTAAGCAACCCAAAATCCTAATTATGTTAATTATGTTATGATATGAAAGATTTCGTTGTAATCAATAGAGTAATAGTAAATAATAAGTAATACAATGATTTCTAACTCTATTTTAGAACTATATTTCTAATCGCAAGACAAGATTTAATTTAAGGATCTTGTATGATACACTCTACTGCATCCTCAACATTTCAGATACTGGTGTTTTCCCTTATTCTAATTTAATTCGAGTCTCGACCTGAAGCCACCGAGGTTAAACCACTTTATTCTCTCTTACCCTCCTCCCTGATAAATATAAAAAGAGAAAAAAGAGGAGGGAGAAAGGAATTAGTCACAGAGCACTGATCAGATCTCTAATATTCGCACCCTTCTCATGTTAATTAAAAGGAATGTCAACGCATCCGGGAATAAACGACACTTATCAATAGACCTGCTAAGGACCCAAACCATATAGTACTTAGTACCTGTTTGGTGGAAAGATATGTTTTTAGATCTCGCATTTAAATCCTCTCATTTATTGTAATACATAATGGTAATACATATATGACTCCATGCATATGACGGATTCCATTTTCTTCTTTCTTCTTCTTTCTTCTTTTCGTAAATAATAAAATTCCCAATTCAAATTGGAAGATTCGCTAGATATAAGATTTCTACTTTCTTTTTCTTAAAACAGAGCAGTTTCTTTACTCGCATTCCCTAAAAATATTCATTTATTTTGGATTTCATTTTAGCAGGGTTTCATATTTTATATGTATATAAGTCTTTTGTTATTATATGCTATGTTATTATATAATATAACATGATAAAAAATAAAGAAGAAATGGGAAGAAAATTGTGCACAATGAAATGGAGGCAATAAGGGATGTGGAAAACAAGATGCATTCTACAATGACATCAGACTGAGTTTAGTATGGGATGTAGCTAGCTTGGTAGCGCGTTTGTTTCAAAGTATTAAAATGTCACGTTCAAACTCGGTTTATCCCTACCTATTACTTCTCCTCTGAGCAGTAACGAAGAATCAATTGAGATCGTGGATATACATAATTTTTCATTTTATGATACTATATTCATTTTATGATACTATAATAGTATATGCATACAAGATGTGTTGGAGTTACAAAAAGAATCCTTTTCTTTATAGTCTTATCTATTGTGATGTCTCTTAGTTCAGTTAGAACGTGGGTCTCCAAAACCAATGAAGTTCAACTACAAAGCTGATTCGTTTTTGTTAGTTGAATTACACTGAACTAACTTCACTTGCTTGAACAGCAATCTGAATTTGACCTCCTGTGGATTAAAGAATAAAGAAAAGAGGAGGTCAATCAAAAAAAGAGATGTTAATTAATCAAAGGTCCAACTGATCGCCACGTCTGTATTGTAAATATGGCGCTACGCACAATCCACCAAAGAATAGGAATTATATTCAAGATCTGCATTCCAAATAGAAAAACTTCAATCATTTCATTTGAATTTGTTTGAAAAGGGGAAAAGAGAGGTAATATCTATTCCTAAATATTAATCACCGCCCATGAATCACAATGACCAAGAATTGGCAAGGGACACGGTAAGGAATTCATAGAATACATGGAATCTCACGGAAAGGTTTCTCTTTATGAGTTGCTTAGTCGACACTTCAATAAGGTAAGTCAGATCTTGCTTAGCGTCTAATAACAGGACTGGTTATAGTTGAAGCCGCTAAGAGAAACCGAAATAACTAGTTATAGTAGGCATGAAGCTGGAAGCAATGAAATATGTTCTTTATTATACATATGTTTATAAAGCACTTACCTAAGTTTCAATTTTTGCGAGATATGAGGATAAACAAAAAATACCAATTGAAAGAATAAGTTCAATTGAAAGTTTTTGATTCATCAATCAATTATTATAGATGGCACTAACAAAGATAGAGTGACAAAGATATAAAAAGAAATTCGATTCATTATCTCGCGGCATCTTACCCATCCCGTGATTCCGAATCAACATTGATTGAGAAACTTGAGTAAACTATCAATAAAATAAGAATCGTGCTGTGTAACTTCATTCAAATGGAATCTTTATGCTACTATGAAACAAAATTAAAATCATTTCATTTTCATCATTTCTTTCAATCAGATTAATCCATTTTTTTATAAGCCTGAATGAAGAGGCCCTTTATAAAATAAAATATTTTCTTTGACTTTTTACTTTAATTTTAACTCATTGTTCAATAGTAGGTTCATTCACATGGTATCTCGAATGAGTAAGAGCAGTCGCATTTATCGTATCACTAAAAAAAAATAAAATCTCAGATTTCAAGTTCACTCGATTCTAAACTAGTAATTCCTATTATCTTTTCCTTGAGTAGTTCTTCATATTTTGTCTTTCCATATTATAACTTCTAGTTAGAAGTAGTTAGGTCAGAAAGAACCCTTTTGGATCTAATACACTAAATGCGCGTTTCAAGTCATCGATTGTTCCCATTATTTTTATTGTCTTTCTTTCATCGAATACTATCTACTACTTTTACTTGTTATTGGATAACTAATAAATTCTTTAAAATGAAAAAAGATTCCCCAAAAACCTCTTCTACAACCACGAAAACGAAAAGACGATTTCTAGATTTTCAGACAATAAAATTGTGGAAATATGGATAACTTTCATGAATTATTAAAATCAATTACGATTCACATTTACCCGATCTCATCTAGTCCAAACCAATAGTGGAGAGAACCCTATACTACAGGAATTCGAAAGAGATTTTCTATTGAATGACACATGGTTCTACATTGCTACAACAAGAAAGGAAGAAAGAACTTTTCTAAACACCTGCTTCGATACTAATTGAAATTGTCAGGGGCGTAAGAAGGATAGCTATACCGATTCGGTATACCTAAAGACACCCTAGCGATAATAGTTGACGATCTCACAAATATCCATTTTCAAAGTGAATTTATTTTTACCGACTTCATCTTACTTAAATCGATTGTCCTTGACTGCACAAGAATATGTGGAGTTCCTGCGATGCCCCGTGCAGCAACACAGGAAACGCTCTTTTTGCCGACATATTATTACCTGTGATTCGACATCAATATTCATAGCATTACTATCCCTTCCCTATCTATCATGGGTTGCTGGTCGTCGTACATTGCGTTTAGCTTACGATGTGTTCGAAGTCCTCGCCAAACGAAAGACATTTACAGAGAGTCGACAAGAATTCCATTAATGGGTCCCGCCGCTTTGATCCTTTGAAACTCGATGAATTTAGTAGACTTTCAGGAGGCCCCAATGACCATAGATCGAACCATCCAATTTTTACAAGCATGATGGTTGGTCGCTCTACCACTAGCCGCACTTCCACCGCTTCTTTTCGTGGGTCAATATCAGCAAATGCAAGCCATCCAAATTATAAACCTGCATCCCGACTATAGAGCTACTTACACAATCAAACCCGAATGAACAAAATGTCAATTGAATCGTACTAGTCTCTTTACTAGTCATTACTCATTTTTGTACTTGTCGTTTATTTTCCAATTATTTCTTCAATTAAGAATTGCTTAACTTTAAAAGAGTATTCATTGTAAATAATAATAGTAGGAATTCTCTTATCCCATTAGGAAGGATCTCATCTCATAATTATCCATGACTGTTTATGTCTCTAGCATGACCACTTGATGAAATGTGGAGGGGAAGGTAAATGGTCGATACCATCGAAGGGATTCCTCTTTGGATACAGGGTAATCAGAATCGGTATTCCCGTGATCTGCCATTTAAAGCTTTTCGCGGTCTCACATATTCCGGATCGTCTATCCCCTCAGTAATTTTGATGAATCGAAATGCCGATATGAAAGCTTGAAGAACTCAATGGGACCCACTTCTTGGCTGGGCTTGTCTGATTCAGAAGGTCCCGTTGAGTTCTTAATAATCATAAGATTTTATTCGTGATAAATGCCGACAAAAACAGATCTCCTTTTACAATGTTTAAAAACTCCATTTCATTTTTTTCTCATGATGTTTTTGAAAAACGAATTTGATGTTTCATAAATCCACTGGATCAGAGTCTGTTTCTGACACCTAAACCCTTCTCAAACTGTTTTTCTTTTAAGAACCAAAAAGATTTGTGCCAAAATAACAGAAGCCAAGAAGAACAAAAGGCCTCGGATAATTAATGGATCTCAAGTACTATTTCAAGATCTCCCCGACCAAATCCACCCACGTTAGGGATTACTCGTTAATGGTTGATCAATTTTAATAGATTCACCGAAACAAGTAAAGCTCTGGTCCTGAGGGATAATATCAACCACTTGACTCCGGCCATCCGATGCATCCGCTATGGTTATTTGCACCCTTTTCTTTCAGACATTTTGCTTACTATACCAAGGCCAGAGTATTATAAATCGTATTGTTACTTTGCCTGTCAGGTATTAACCCACCCTTCCCTGCTCCCGCCACGTGATAGCGGATATTTGAAGTGAACATCTTCTTAGTAGTGGGACCGAGAAAGAATAGAAAGGTGACTTCACTATATTTTCACCAGAACAGACCTATCACAAGAGAATATTTTTTTATTTGAGCATAGGTTCTGAAAAAGGAGGATTGCCTATCTTTTCTCTTCATCTCAGAATATAATGATCGGGTGGAGCAATTCAAACCCCTCATGTAAAATAAGAATAGCCCCCACATTCCAAAGCCCTCTTTACCATTAGCAAGAACTGTTTGCAGACATCATAAGGAATTCGAACAACGGCTTCAAATACAAGATCGGGCACCACAGGATCCCTCAATATCCACGGGCTTATTAGCTAAATGACAATTGGCACATACAATATGTCCAGTCGTCAGGATTTTCATGAACCTCGTCAGGTAAAATGGATATGCATTTGAAATGGATGTCCGAAAGGTTATATACTGGCGTTTATACGTGAAATGGATCGAGTAATCGTCTTTATCCAAGAAAAGGTATTTCTAGTTTCTTGGTAATGGTCCAACTATTGATCCCAAAATTTCTTACAATAAATTCTTAGGTAGGTCATAGTATAGTTCCTATCCACTATTTGCCATTTACCTAAATAATTTTATTAAATATAGGAGGAATCCCTTTGATGGGTAGAACATAAAAAGTAAGTACTTTATTTGAATACTTGCTTATGTAAAGTAAATGTAAATATTTAATTTGATTTAATATCAACAATGGATCATTTTTCAGTCATTCATTGAATGATAAATCACTACAAGTGACTCGAGATACACGATTTAAATATCGAAGATCCAATATTTAAAAATTGTATTTAGAATGACCTAAAGTGGAAACAAGACCAGATATAAATTTCTTACTCCGTTATATAAATCCAAAATCTTTTGTAGACAAAGCTACTAATAGTTCCCAACCATGGGGCGAGTGGAATCCGATACATAAATCAGTTAATAAAAGAATAGAAAAAGCTTTTATTGTGTCGCTTAAGTTATATAGGAATTGCTGAATCCAAGAGTTAAGAATAAGAAGTTCATTACCCCAAATAATAACCACTTTTAAAATAACGAACCGTGATTATACTGTTTAGAAGTAAATCGTATATAGACCCTTCATTGTACATCTTGATCAATTGATAGTTTCTTTGTGATTCCCATACTAAGCTTCTTTGTAGATGTGTTTCCCGGGCATTCCTTAGCATTTCATCCAAAAGAAGAGCCTCTTAATTCTATGTGAATTTTCTGGGAATACTTTCTTGAATATCATTCAAAAAAGTTTCAGATTGCTTAGTATTCCACCAATTAGTAACCCAAGATTCCAGACTTTTATTAAGTGATAGAGAGATCCACCAGGGCAAAAATACTATAGATGCAAGATATAGAAGGAGGAATTCTTTTTTTGTCATTTTTTCATTGTGAATGTTTAATGAACCCAATTCATTCGGTTTAATTTCGATCTAATAGTTCTATCAAGCATGAAGTTCTATTACAGTATGACGAGCCGATGAATCTATGCTCGTTTTTTATTTGCGATTCAGCGCTATTCCTGAATCTAGAAAGAATACAGAAATAGAATAAGAGTCCACTCGAATGAAGAAATAATAAAAATATTGTTTCCAAATATCGCAATTGTTCAAAATCTAAGCACCCCCTTTCGATGAATGCCAAAGAATGCCCGAAAGAACCACTTTTTTAATGAATTGATTTCAAGATCGAAGAACTCCTTCTCATCTATTTATATCAAAATATTTAATAGTTCAAAACTTCACCGGCCACCTAATACTGAGAGAAAATTCTAAAGAATATTGTGATAGGATGAAGTGAAGTGATAAAACAAGATAGAAATTTGATAGTTATCATTTAGTCATTAAGGAACACAAAAGAAAGGATAAAAAGAAACGCCGCTTGACAAAAAAGAGAGAGAATTTACAAGATATGATCTATCTTCATCTAGCCATCAATTCCAAATATTGGATTCAAAAGAAATTCTTCGAAATGTTTTGATATATTGGATGGAATTTTTGATTTGTTACTTGCTTTGTTACTCTATAGATTTACACGCATAAAAGACCATTTTGTTTTATGACAAAAGGTTTCCCTATGATTGTTTCTCTGCATAAGTCTTTGGTTCAAATGAGCGCTTTGAAGAAACTTCGCTTGCTATGCTAGAAAAGGAAGGGCGGATTCTTGAATTTTTTTCCTCCCCGCTAGCATAAGAAAGAATCAATTCATTTCAAAATACTTCAATTGGTACAAGCAAGAAATAGGCTAATTCAAAGGTTTTGTTCTATTTCGTGGCGCCACTACCGCACGTAGTCAAGGGAAACGCCCCGGCCTCTGATTTCCATATAAAGGACAAGGATACCTAATTTTAGCATAAATATCCTCTTTAATCGGCTATTCTCGATGGACCGAATATCTTTCATAAGTAATTTGATGTTATCCTGATTTTTTCCAGAAATCCTCAACGTAAAATACACACTATTCCTTCTTTTCTATCGAATCGATCATAACCACTACCTACATTCCACAAAATTGTGCACCACAAATAGGAGCTAATAAAGAGACCGGCAATCCCATAGAAAGACATCACGATCCCTTGTGGAAAAAAAATTATTTGCTGAGACGGAAATAAAGATATCAAATTCCTACCAAGATAACTGGAAGTTCCAACCAATAAGAACCCTAATGAACCTAAAAGGATAAAGGCCCAGCATAAATTACTTGTTTTTCGAGAATCTCCCAAGTATAAGTTCCCATCCATATATGTTCGATCGCTCAACTCATAATTAGATCCGGGGCCAGAGATTTTATTGTAATTGAGAGAATAACCCAAAATTTCACTCAGACTTACTCTCTTTTTCCTAAGTAACGCCTCATCAACTAGCACTATTCGATGTGAACCTTTAGGCGAATTCAAATGACTCAAGCTAAATCTAAAATAATAACATCCCCTCATCCCCTATCGACATCACACATATAGGATTTCATTTCGTATATCCCATGATCCTGATCTATTTAAAAAATAGAGGCTAAAATTGATTTTACCTATATATCATGGTTTCCACATACCATACATAAGAGTCACGCATTTTATGTTCGAGGAAGCCACATGTTATACCATATTCCACTAAATGGATATCTGTGTTATGATCCAAGTCTAAGTCTTGAAAAAAAAAAAAAAGAATGGATAGATGGTTCCATCGATCTAAAATCTTGTTTTTTTTGAATATGAAGTGAAGTCAATTAAGCCATTGCAATTGGTCGGAACACAGTGTAATCTCACTAAAGGCACGAAATAGAGGGTAAGTCACATTGTCATAGAATGGGTACCTCGATTTAATATTTGTATAATATTGTACCTGTTAAGGTGATATTTTTTAGAATAAAAATAATTAGTATAGAATTTCAGATATAATTATACTAAGTATATCTAAGGAGTATAAATATAGAATAAGTGTAAAGGAATAATCAAATAAATGTACTTATCCCTAGCTTTCACATATAATAATATTATAAAAAATATAACTAATTTTATTATTCCTTTATTATTCTTCTCCTATTTTTATCTTTCTAATTTCCATTTTATTACTCAATTTGAATTAGCATATTAGTATTCAAATTTAATAAAGAAAGAGTTTGAATTCCGAAAATTGGCCCGACTTAAAATGGGATTCTCATGATATAGAAAGATGCAAGACGCTATATCTATAATCTCTATTTCCTTTTATTTTCTATAGTTATATATACATAAGAAGGGAACATGAAATTTTTTTATTTGCCTTGCCTCATCTAATTTTGCGGAAGGAAGATTTCGTTCTTTTATCTTGTCGATAGAAGCTTCCCCGACAATACTAATCAAAGAATACGGGTAAAAAAAAAAAAAAAAGATCTCAAGAAAAAAAAGAACTATTCGTAACCTTGATTTGATTCTTTCACTCCGCTTCTATGTCAATAAAGAAAACTCCATTTTTCTGATTTACTTTAATTCCGATAAAATAACTTCTTGTTTGACACAAATAAAATAATTGAAACTCGGGTGCTCTACTTGATTTTTTTTGGATTCAAAGGAAAGAAAGCATGAAGCTGAAATAACTCACTCAGAACACCCTTTAAAGTATTACGTGGTACGATTGGATCGAATAAGCCCTTATGGAATAAATATTCAGCCTTTTGTGAACCCTCAGTTATTGTCTTTTTTAATGTTTGTTCAATTACCCTTTTACCCGCAAATGCAATGTAGGAATTGGGTTCGGCAATAATGATATCTCCCAACATACCAAAACTTGCCGCCACCCCACCAGTAGTAGGAGATGGGTGATTTTGATACATAAAATAACTTTTTATTTGATTGATAATCATATAAAGCAGAAGATATTTTAGCCATTTGCATCAAGCTCAAACTTCCTTCTTGCATGCGTGCTCCTCGAAGAACACATAGAATAGAGGTGAATTATTGGTGGTATATTCGATCAAACATTTTTTCACTCTACTACGATCCCATACTACCCCCCATAAACTGAAAATCCATAACCCCAATTATTACGGAATACCGCTTAGTCGACCAGCCCGCTTGAACTCGCTAATCCCGTCCTTTGATAAAATCAATACGCCCTTTATAAGGTTCCTCCCGAATGAAATGCAATAGATCCAGGAGACTCATGCCTCATCCATAGATCCCACGTGTGACCCGGATCAATCGAAAGTTCATCTCTATCCCAACTTACCATTTTAAAAATGATATCCGCATTGTTCGCAAATATTTATTTTTGACTTAATTTTTTTTTTATAATTTAATCCATAACAATTTTCGCATTGAATCCACAAATGCCTGTATTTTTGAGCTACATATGGAACATTAGAACTTTTTAAATCACTACCCTTCGTGCTAGTTCGCACTGAACTCCTCGCTCACTCCTACTCTGACCACAAATGTAACTATAAATATAACTGTCACTGTAATTGTTAGCGCCCATCAAATGTAATGTATTACTAAATTTATTAATGTGTTTATCCCAACTATATTTAGTATCATACATGTAAATCGATCATAGTGGGGATGATTACTCTTAGATCCATTATTCGATAACTAGAACTTCACATTGTTCGATAACTAGAATTTACATTATTCGTATAAATAGAATTTATACTATTCGCATAAATAGAATTTACACTATCTCAGATAACTAGAATCGACATTATTCGTGATAACTAGAATTTACATTATTCTATTAACTAGAATTCGAGCACCATAAAAAAAAAAAAACTTTCTAGTCACCTTAAAAGACTGATCGTTATCAATCTCAAAAACTGATTTTCAGTTATCAAATATATGAAATAATCGACCCATTCCTATCCCCTTAATCCAAAAGTTTCATCGTAGATGAAATCAATGTCCCCGATGTCGAATAAATGATCAACATTACTATAATTGGAACTCTTAATTTGACTCCAATTATTAATGTTTTTATCCGTATTATTAATGTTTTTTACTCCTAATTATTAATAAGCTTTAGATCTCATATTATTTACAACCTGTCTCACTCCAATTATTTTCTTACCAGGATCAGACCTGTACATTAATTTACTTAGCCAACACCTATATTCTAACTTCTCGTTAGGCAACATCGAATTGAACCACCATTTTTCCCTAGAGCTTTCTTGCCCCCTATTTACATTAAAATACAATAGATGAATAGTCATTCGATGAAAAAAAATTTGAATATTGCATTTCCTATCACAATAAGCATATAGATCCAATCAGTAGGATTATTAACTAATAACGAGTGAGTATTGAAAGAAATGATCTCTATTCTCATGGGAATCCGAGATATAACTTAACTTCACTATACGATATTAATATGGCTAACTCTTTCAATTATAAATATGTTGAGTGGTTTCTCCTCATGGGGTGTCAAATTCGAGACGAAAAAGAAGTATTTGGTTCTCTCCGATGAACAATTTTTCGTAAAGTATCATCTAATAATATTTATTCCAATACTGAAATGAAGTAAAGGACAATATATTGCATAAGTGTATGAGTTGTAATACTTGGCTCGATATATGGCCGAAACTACAAGATATAAAAGAATACTTAAATCCCAAGTGGATCCATAGGATAATTGTGGATCTAACACAACAATAGAAAATTTGAGTTGTTTAGCCTTAGATTTTGTATCAGACATCTAGATGTTTATATTCGGCCAAAATATAAAGGTATACACTTTTTTTTTGTATTCTACGCTCAATCCTTTTTGCAAAAGATCAGCTGAGTTTAATGCACCACCACGGAACAAACAATACCATCGATTACAAAGTATCCATTGGTCGGGAATTCAAATTTGATTTCCCTTCCATACTCACAAGCGCCAGCCTAGTTCAAGACTCCATTTGCTAGTCGCACGATAATTTCATTACCCTCACGAGCAAGATCACGCCCTCATTACGTAGCTTTCTGTACACATGCTTCAAGAGCTACCATTTAGCTACGCACCCGGTGCATTTCCGCGGTGTCCTAAAGTTCCTCCAATCGAATCGTAGCACGGAATCATCTCCAAAGATCTCGGCCGAGTGCATATGCCAAACGCGAATACCCCTCAAGCCACGGCAAACACCTAAGAGAGATACCTAATTCGAGTGAAATAAATACGCGATCATGGGTCTTTTTTCAACAAAATCATCACGTAATAAATCACAATGAAAGCCCAAAGTGATCTCTTTCTCCTTCAAGTTTACCTACCACGGTACTCACGCGAATATGATCTCCATCCCATTACTACGTGAAGGCTTTAGCTAGTACACGAAAGTGCGTATACCATGATTCTTCCGTTTATTATCAACCGCATTCATTGCACGGCTGGATGTGAAGAAGTAGGCTATTATCTCGGCACGAGCCAAGCTAGTATTTGCAAAGGAATCCCCCGTTAAATAGTCATGCATTACTATGGTGGAACCCCAATTCTCTGGCAAATATAGCCCTTTTCATCATTTCTTCAGACGCACGTGCGTAATTCAAGTAATGCCCTTGATTTCAACTGCTTTCAGCCTCGTGATTTAAAATAGTTTCTGGCACAAAATAAGAAACGGCTCCTCTCCAATGCATAAATGGTTGGGAGTTTACGTTCTCATCATCTTTAGTGTAAAATCAAGTCCAATATTTGAGACATTCATAAACTCGCTTCTACCATAGTTCTTAGCGATAATCCCAATTTAGGGGTTTACAGTACATCCTATCAGTGGGACCTAATTGCACTTGTTCAATTTATCTCTTTCAACTTGATGCCAGTGAGGCTAGCCTCAAGTTTTAGTACAAGAAGGGGGATTCCATCCTCTAGACGTAGAGCACGTTGTAGCTGGAACCCAAAAACACATTACCCAATGGAAGTGGTAAACATGTTAAGAATGCAGCCTTTCTTCAAAAAGGCCCAAAGGTAAGCCACATAAGCAATATATCATTTTCTCTCCACACAGAACCGGCTCGATCCGCGGCATCTGTCCTCATATAACGATCAAGGCCGGTGTCCATCGCCCACACAGCTTGTCCAGTGTACCCAAGAGAAGATATCCGCCAGCCTACCGCGGCCCCTCTGAACCCTGCCGAGAAGTTACTCCCCACGTCGCCAAGATACTCGGGACAGGTTCGGGTCTCATATTCAGGCACAAGTTTCCAATTTGTAATCTTTAACACCAGCCTTTGAATCCAACACTTGCTTAGTCTCTGCTGTGTGACATGTCCCTCCTACAACTACTGAATTAAGAATTATCACAACAACAAAACAAGGTCTACTCGACATGAATTAGGAAAGCAATGAAACCTTTCACAGGAATCTTTCACAAAATTCTCAACTAATATTATCAACTAATCATGGTCTTTATTAGGACCAGGTATTTAATCGCCAAATACATTATTATTTTATACTCTTCATATGTATGATGAACTTTAATCTTTGTTTTTCAAGTTTTAATTCCTTATTTTTAAACTAAAATATCTAAAGATAAACTCTCGACAAAGGATATAGTGTTGTATAGTGTAAAATCATAGGTGGAAAATATAATTCATCCATTAAAGGAAAAGGTATAAAAAGAAAGAACAGGCTAGGTGAAAATCGATATGCTGAAATAAAAAAAAAAAAAAGTCAACACGAGAAATGATAAAACAACAACCATAAATAAGTAAATGAGTTCGGGTTCGACCCATATGGATGGGATTGTCTATAATGATAGACAAATGGAAGACTTTATATCTATTCATCATTTTGAAAACGGCTTATTGAACTTAAAAATTATTTATTGCATAAGTAAACAATTGAATTTGAATTGGATTCTGGCTGGATGATACCAAGGAAACGAAGTGCTAACTCCCATTTCATTAATTAATCCCATCAACTTTCCATCGAACTTTTGGATTCGATAATTTTCAGAAAAATTATTAATTTTACTTTATTATGAGAATAAATCCTACTACTTCTGGTCCTGGGTTTCCACACTTAAAAAAACCCGCGTATCGCTTCAAACTGGTCCGTCCCCGATGTAGTTTTTCCCCAAGATGCCCAATATTTATAATGCGCCTAGTAGTTAAGGGTTGATATCTGGGTCAACAAATTAATGTGACTTGTGAGGCACAAGAATTATTAGGAAATAATCGAAAGAAGAGTCAGGGCTATGAGTGCTACAGATGGTTCAATGAGAGGAATGGGAAGTGATTGACACTGAGCTCCTCTGGGCAGTTCCAAATTGGTGGAGCGACTCTCGGATCTAATTCAACGCGGCTTGAGAGCCTCCGTTGATAATTTAGGTCCTCAGATACTCAAGTATCAACATCTCCTATTCATAGATCTGTTTCAATCTTTATACGCTAGATACTAAATTATCTATTTTTGAAACAGAATTAAAGTAGTGGATCTTTAGCTCCGTGACGCTGTGGAGGAAAATCGACTATTCGAGGGAGCCGGAGTGGGTAAAACAAAGCACTACTATGAACCGATCAACAACATTGCCATGCTCCATGGGGTGGATTCAGATTTACGGAGTAGGCGAATGTATCAAGAAGGAAATGATCTTTACATGGAAATGAAAGAATCCGAGGATTAATGAACAAAATATTTCATAATCAAAAGTGGCTCTTAGTCTATGGTCAAATGAATGAATCCGGGAGCTCGTATGAGAGTTGGTTTGACTGCCTAACTATGGCGGAATATTTCCGAAGATGTTAATGAACAAGACGCATTTTATTTATCGATAATACCTTCCGCTGGCCCAAGAAGATCCAGTATCCGCCTTTATCGGGCGCATCGCCTTCCGCTGTGGGTTATCAACCTATCCTTAGTACCGAAATGGTTCTTTACAAGAAAGAATTACTTACTCAAAGAGGGTCCATAACTTCTTATTCAAGCGCTTTATGTACCTGTCGATGATTTGACCGACCTCTACTCGCTACAATGATTTCCAGATTAGATGCTACCTACCGTACTCAAGAGTGATTGTCACAAAAGGTATCTATCCCCAAAGAAGCATCCTTTAGGATTCAACGCCAACCATGTCTAACCCAATATCGCTAGTGAGAACATTATGAAACTGCACAAAGAGTTAAGCAAACTTTACAACGTTACAAAGAACTTCAAGACATTATAGCTATCCTTGGGTTGGACGAATTATTCGAAGAGGATCGTTTAACCGTAGCAAGAGCACACAAAATTGAGAGTTTCTTATCACAACCCTTTTTCATAGCAAAAGCATTTACAGGTTCTCCAGGGAAATATGTTGGTTCAGCCGAAACAATTAGAGTGGTTTCACCTGATCCTTCCATTTAATTAGATATCTTCCGAATTGTGCCTTTATTCGTAGGTAACATCGATGAAGCTGCCGCGAAGGCTATGAACTTAGAATTAGAAATGGAGAGCAAATTGAAGAAATGACCTTAAATCTTTGTGTACTGACCCCGAATCAAATTGTTTGGGATTCAAAAGTAAAGGAAATCATTTTATCTACTAATAGTGGACAAATTGGCATATTACCAAATCACGCCCCTATTGCCACAGCTGTAGATATAGGTATTTTGAGAATACGCCTTAACGACCAATGTTGCTTGATGAAAATACGTGGGTGGTTTTTCTAGAATAGGCAGCAATGAGATCATTGTTTTAGTAAATGTCTCTTACGGAGAAGGGGTAGTGACATTGATCTATAAGAAACAGGCCAGAAGCTCAAAAGCAGGAGCTGGCAGGTGGCGGATACAAATGATTGAGGAGTGTGAATCTGAGCTGTGGGCAGAGCCGGGTTGGATGAGGCCTTCGATGCGACTTCATAACTAGTTATGTGCCCGAAAAATCAAAGAAGTTCTGTTTATACCCTATACCTGTTTTGATTAGGCCAATTGAATACAATCAAATAAAATCCCATTCATTTATTAAATGATGCAGCGAAAAAAATTAAAGCCAAAAATCAAATAGAATAGGATGAAAAAAATACAATTGGTATCTAATAAGATACCAGAGTCAATGGTATCTAATAAGTTCTACCTACTATTGGATTTGAACCAATGACTCCCACCGTATGAAAGCAATACTCTAACCACGGAGTTAAGTAGGTCATTTATCTCCTAAGGAGAAACAAATGGGACCCATCACATCGATGGATTATAAATAGAATATTATTTATAAAATGCCCGATCAAGCGAGATCAAAGGCTATCATGTTGTATCATGGAATATTCATCTTGACAAGAAATTATCTACATGATAAAATATGTATCACAAGTACAAGGGCTAAACTCGATTAGGTGAGAGCACACCTACCGTTTACACGTGCGCCAATGCTTTTGAGAGTCCATCATGCATTGATCTTATTGATAAATTGATGTCTTACTCCACACACTGGCTTTGAGGAACAAGAGAACAATATTAGCGACAAGCGATTACGGTCCGATTTGGGTGCCCGTTTAATTTAAGGCGCCAAATAAGACCCATCATTTGAGATATTGATAAGGTGAATTCCTGATCTATTCAATGCTGAAGCAATGAGTACCTCAGGGACCTCAAAAAAATCTCCTTTAGATCACATAGACCTTTAAGGTGTATGAAATTTCATATTTTGATTCTTTGAATCGAACGATAGAGACTCAGGTGCCTTAAGGTGATCTAGGCAGAGGCAGGCTACGTCAAGATAACCCTCTTTGAAAAACTGGTAGTGCTCTTTGGATCGAGACTCAAAATAATGAATCGGAGCACATGGAGCCATCTCTTTATATCTTTATGTCGAGAAAAAATATAGGCGAACTAACTATATTTATATTTATATCGAGTTAATGAAAAGAGCCCAATGCAAAAAAAAATGCATGTTGGGTCTTTGAAAGCCGATTCAAATCATTTTGATGATAATCAGTTTGATCTGTTTTTGCAGGAAGGTCTACGGTTCGAAATAAAATTATAGCCCTATTATAAAAAAATAAACCCTAAAAAATAAGCCCTAAAAAATGAAAACAATAGCGTTTCAATGGATCAATCCGTATTTATTTTCAGTCTCAAATAAACAAACAAATTTTCTTCATTTTGTTTCTTCGTATTAATCTTTTAAGTAAGTACATATGAATTTTCCACACATCCCATAATCAAAGAGTTAGTGATATTTCTTTTCTTTTGACTTTGGTATACCTACCTAATCTTAGTAAATTTTTAGATCAAAATCATGACATAGACCAGTTAAAAATAAAAACTCCAACCCAAATCAAATCTAATAGAAATCTAATCTAATAGTAAGTCATGGATATAGAGCGACACAGGTACAAACCAGGGTTTGAAAAACGAAAATCTTTGGTAAGTTTCATTGTAAACATTCTCAACATTGTTAAATAGGTTTTCCTTTCTTGTTCATATACCTAGTAAAGCACTGCAACAAAAATAAGTAGTCTTCTTCTCTTTAAAGGTATCAATTAATACAAGCTCCTATAAATCAGTTCTAATAAAAGAATATACCAACACCAATATCTAAATACTAAAATGTAAATTCCTAGACATTCTCCATGTCATTGCTTACGCTATTCTAAATCACTAAGAAAAGAGACAAAAAGAAGACTCCTCTTTTCTTTGATAATTCTAGTGATAAACATAAAAAATAGAAAATAATCAAAATAGATTTCCATTTTGAATATTAATTAATTAATATTAATAATTAATTAATATTCAAAAGAAAATGAAAAGAAAAAATGGAATTCGAATTTATAAACAAAAACGAAAAATTCTATTTGTTGAAATTCTTTTTGTTTAGAGAGGGTCCAAGGTAAGGTGAAAGTGAGGAGGTTTTATTTGTATAAGAGCAATATATATTTATAATATATCGAAATCAAATCGAAGATAATGGAAATAGGATTTCCAATCAACAGATATTCAAAGGAGATCGTACCACAGCAAACAAGCAGGAAATAAAATCAGTTGTCAAAAATAAAATGAATTGTTGTTTTGACTAAGCAGGTTATGGATGACTTGACAATTCTAATTTGAGTTGGCTAATCGATTATATTTTCCATTCATAGGGTACTTCTGTAATTTACGCTACGAATATGATATTTTCACACCTGGGCTTTTCTAATATCAAGTGTTATTCCCATTTTGGCATTTTGATTTCAGTTTTAGCTCCGATTAATGAGGATCAAAAGGAAACTTTCTAGTTATGAATCGGGTATAGAACCAATGGGAAGTGCTTGGTTGCAATTTCTACTAACTATATCATTTGCTCTACAGTTTTTGTCGTTTTTGATGTTAAAAAATGGTTTTTCTTTATCCATGAAGCGTGAGTTTCGATGTATTGGGTGTATCGTGTTTATAGAAGGCTTTAATTTTAATTGCTTATCCTAATTGTTGGATTTCAGTTTATGCATGGCAAAGAAGCATTGGAGATAGTCTTAACTCTAGATATTGAGACCCGATAAAAATCAAAGGAAAAACAAATAACATTGTCAGTTATGAATTCTATTAAGTTTCCCTTACTTGATCTGAACAACGAAATTGATTATTTCAGCTACATCAAGCGATCTTTCAAATTGGTCCAAGACTCTCCAGCTTATGGCGCTTCTCTGTAGTACGAGTTGTTGCTTCGTATTGAATTTGATTAGTTAATAGGATCGCGATTGAAGCTTGCATTCGTTATGGTGGGTACGAGATCGGAGTCTAGACAAGCCCGGACCTAATTTTAACTTAGGCCTTGATGTTAACAATGAAAATGAAGCTCCTTCTTTAGTGAGATTATGAGCAAATGCAGACAAAAGTATATTATTGCTATGTAGGGCATGCACAATTCTGGGGGGGATGTTCGAGTACACATATTCTTATAAAATCTTGTTGGAAGTCGATAGCTTAGCTACCTGTGGATATATTTGTAGGGCTGTCCACCTAAGTGAGGAGCGGTTATAGTGCTATAAGGCACTGTAAGAAAACTATCTCGAAATCTATGAAAATAAAATCAGGAGTCTCGTGGGAATGGTTACTGCAATCTGGATTAGGTGACGGATGCCTCATATTGGGTATGACAAGGAAGTGCTCCATCAAATCTATCTATTAGATCCTCTTAGACATTTTTAAAATACCGAGATTCGATTATCATTTATCAGTTGTAGATTAGTCAAAATTCTTTTTTAATGTCTGGAAAAATTTTTATACAAAATTCATACGTAAATGCGAAATACTTATCAAATAAAATCAGGAAGTTACAAAAGATGCGAAAGTCATTTTATGCAGCAGCTTAGTCAAGCATGAAGCTGGATTCTCATAGATCTTTGGGTTTCGATTATCAAGGAATAGAGGGCTTTTAAATAAAGCCCGAGGATTGGCATTCCATTGCTATCATTTTACATATGTATATGGTTATAATTATCAGCGCTCCTGCAGGTATTGCATGATGCCTTTGGGGAGGAATCTGATGAGCTAGTGTGTATCATCTTACCAGAATAGAGTATGGTGTAGATCAACTTGGAAGAGGTATGCATAAAGTATTTGCACTCAGGAGGGAATCCTAGAATTCGTACATTTCTACGGAGTTTGGAAAGTTCGGATTACTAAGGCAGAATCTTAGCATATATTTAGGAATTTTCTTGTGATAATCATCCACGCTGAAGCGTATCTTAATGCCTGAAAGTTGGATAAGGATGGCCCTTACATCAAAGATTATATTGCACCTAATTTTATATGAAATACAAGATGCTCATTGAATGATAAGGAATAATCTTCACTTCTATAACTCAGGATATTCAAGGAAATATTTATACGTTTTGAGTGCAGATCAAGGAATAATTAAAGTCTTATTCGTATTGTATTATGGATTAGACCAAATAAATAAAGACTTATTGAGATTCTCAAATTGGAAATACATAGAACCTAACCCAATAGAATGAACTAAAGGTTCACCATCATGAACTTTGTACCGCACATAACTGAGGGCTCTAGAAGGCTAGAAAGTAGAGGAATCGAAAAGCCTTAAATGGGTATGAAGAAAATACAAAGAAATAAAAGGGGATCGGGATTATATTTATCTTTATATACGAGGATAGACCTTATCTATTCCACCTTCAACTACTCTAAACTATAAATATATACTTTTGGAGTCTTTCAACTAACTAATTTAATCTTTCAGTGAATATGTATGAAGTATTCATTTTTTGAATGAGTAGACAAGACTTCAGGAAGTGAACAAAATAAAATAAAAAAGAAGAGGAAACATATTTGAATTCTTTTCTTTTACATATTTTATATACTTTTTATATACCTAAAAGATGGAGGAGTATATGCCAGATGTACACAGAGGATAAGTATATATATATATATCATGATCTAGACTATTAATGAATGTATGTCCATTCATCTAAACATCAATGAATTTGTAGAATAGATATTGGAACAAATTAATCATATGGGAACTGATTTGGGCGGTGACCGGGGATTTTCAGTCCTGCTGCTCTACGAAGCTGGAGCTGTCACGGCTATTCCCGATACCATCATCCTCATTTTACTAGAGGACTTGGTCTATGTCGATTAAAAATAAAGACGAAGTATTACAAAGAAAAACAAAGTATTATCCGAGGACTGGAATTTTCTTCTTGGATCTTAGAAAAACTTTATGTAAGTTTAGATACGCGAATAATGATATATGCGTAGATCATTTCAAGCGAAGGGATTCCTTGCACAAAGATGTTTGTTTATGCGCGTATCATATATATATACCACAAGACTTGCGATAAGAAAAAAATTCTTAGCGGATCCCTTTGTATGGTCAGTAGAGTGAATGATACCATAGAGATTTTGAGCCGGAGTAATGAAAGGGGATAAATGGTTAGAAGTCAGGAGTAGGCTTTTTGGGGATAAGAGGGACTTGAACCCTCCACGAATTTTTAAAGTCGTAGTTTTCCTCTTACTATAAATTTCATTGTTATCGATATTGACATGTAGAATGGAACTCTCTCTTTGTTATAAATCAGGAGTGTAATCAGTTCCTTGGAAATGATCTATCGGACTATGGAGTAAGATAGATTTGATCAATGAATATTCGATTCTTTTCTTTCTTCAACTTGGAATCGGTTACAACAATTCTTTGTTTTGTATAAAAAAATAGAGATTCGAGCCATCATTAATCATTTGATATAATATTTCAGTACTTCATATGTATATGGTTTATCCTTCATCCTTTCGGGTTCTGGAGTTTTGATGGAAGGATCGTTTAACATCGTAACATAGTCGACTCCATTTGTTTTTGTTAGAACAACTTCCATTGAGTCTCTAGCATCCTATCCTTTTTATTAAGATTTTTTGGTTTCGGAAAGCGAGTTTGGCCTCAGGATTGCCCGTTTTATTCAAGGGTTTCCTGAATTTGAGGATTATCACTTAGTAGGGTTCCGTAGTAAGACTTGATCAATTAGAGGTAAGTAACGTCTGCCAATTTACGCCATATCCCCCTTATTTTATTTTGAGATTTGAATCTTCCCTTTTCCTTTCATTTATGCTTATCCTATTTCTTCCAGATTCATTAGATGCCGAATCCTAAGAAAAGTCCTTCCTCCTTTTCTTGCCTATCGCTCTTTCATCTCATCTCTATCGGGGGCCAGTATTTTTATTTGGTCCAATCGAAATGATTATCATTTACGCATCTAATTATTCAATAACCCTTGAGATATATACCACACATATATGCTTCCCTTCTTCTCATGCATCTCTCATACAATTTTAGCATACTTTCGAGCGGTCGATTCTTTTTTTTTGTCTTTTTATGCGAGCTTCCCACCTTTAGAGATGAAAGCGGGGAATGTCTCATTATGATCTAGTGCATTTATACAGTTTGCATCTTTCTATTTCATCAGCTCTTATCTTTTCCTTAGTCCTTACAGCCGTGAGGACCCTCTACACTTGAAGTAAATTTCATTAATGATTATTTAATGATCACTAAACATTAATATATTTCAAAAATGAATAAAATTATATTATAGGAAATTCTAATGTATATATGTATATTAGAATAATAAGATTCATGAATCTAATAATTAGATGAAGAATTTCTATCCTAGATGAAAAGTATATGATATATGATATGTAAATCATATAATATATGTAATAATATTATAATATAAAATAACAAACAAAATAAAAGAATTTCATAAGATATTGATTATTTTTAAACATAGAATTGAAAAATAGATCGAAATTTTATATTACTCTATTCTATTAATTGTTAATATTCAATTTTTTTATCTATAACTTTATTTCTTTTATATATTCATATTAATTATAGATAGCTAAGAAGAATAGTTAATAGCTAAGATACTGGCAGTTTACTGAATTTCTATGCATGCCTGGCCAATTTACGGTGAGGCCAGCAGCTCGAGAGGATTAGAGCATCGCATTTTATGTAATGTGATGGTCATGGAATTCAGATCCTATAAAAATTTATTTCTCACATTTCACTATTTGTTGATTATTGATAATGTCTCTTTTAAAATCAAAGAATAAAGAAGATTATTCTCCTTTCTCAAAGCGAATCTATTATATCTACATTGGAACACTATAACTATTAAATCAAAATATAAGGAGTTAAGATCTGCAGAATAAATAAAGAACAATACAAAAGAATGCGGATATTGAGACAATTCATCTCAGTATTCTTTGTAGTACAATACTTAGTAGATTTAAGCTTCATTTTATCATTTAGTTCAGTTTGAATTTCAGTTTTCTGTAAAATGAAATTTGATAAAATAAAAAGGAGTCTTTTATGTCGCGTTGCAGAGGCCTCGTTTCAAAAATCTCGTGGGAAACTTCTGAACTAACTAGTAAAAGGCCTAGGCGAGTGATTTCTGCAGAAACAAATCGCGTTAGGGAAGATCTCGTCGTATTAGATCTGGAAGAAAAACAAAATTGTGTTTCATTGTAATGGTCTTACACCTGACGCCAATTACTTAACTGTTACCGTATCGCGGAGGAAGAGAAGCCAAGGAGCAGCGGTGGGTTTACTCAGTTACTCGGCTATCTTTGGATAACATCACTTTTCGATTGGGTATGAAGCCTGAGTATTCCTGGAGCCAGCCAGTGGTTGTCATGGGCAGCATATTTTGGGTGTGAGGCCATTATAGTAGATATGCCAAGAGTTATCGCTGCAAACCCGAGATATTAATGCAATGAGGATGGACAAAAATCCGGGCTCGATTCAGGTACTTGATTCATCACTCCGGCAGGAATTGCCCAAAACATTTGACTTTTCGGCTCATTCCAATTTAAGGGTTGATCAATCAAATGCTTAGATAATCATTTGAGAATTCGGTTTGAAAATAAATGAATTGCTAGTCGTAGAATATTATTCGTCGGACTACCAAACCTAACTAAAATACTTGAGGGTTGATCGTTTTGACCCCCCTCTTTTTTTCGCCGATGTAAATTGACTACGGTAAGGGATTCGAATTTTCATTCATATATCTCATGTAGATCAGCGGGGATATTTTTTTATTCCTTGGCCTCAGCTACGGTATTTATGTACCACAGCAATAGAGAATCTATATCAAAGAAAGGTCCTAAGCTGATGGAATATTTGTTATTTGATACGGTCAGGCGATAACATTGGTGAATTAGGTGAAATACGGAAGAGAGGGATTCGAACCCTCATTGAAACAAAAACCTATATATGGGTTTCAATGATCCTTGAACCACTCGGCCATCTCTCCTACATAATGATTATGACCCGAGAGCCGAGTGAATAGTGATCATTCATACTAGATTATTGGATGGGTATGACAATCGATTCCTAACTCTAAATAGTTGAGTATAAAGAAACTTTTCATCAAGAGGTCTATCTTCAGGCTCGGGAGATAACGATGAAATTTTTTGTCTTGTGAAAAATTGTTAAAACAATATAAAACACTTCGCAATAGGAGTATATATCTATTCGGGTTTGCGAAGATGATGCTCACGTCTTTTCCTCTTTGGTTACAATTCAATCAAAACTACTGAGTTCTCTAATCTCTTCTCTAGGAAAAATTCCTTGAATTCTTCAACCAGAAGTAAGAAATTGAATGATTCCTCTTCATTCCAGTATATTTACTCCCATTTGGATGAAATATAATCGATTCAAATGTTCTTATTGATTCATCCAAAAGAAACAATTTGAATAGAAGATCCATATCTTTTTTTGTTAATGATTCTTTTTTATGTTATTTAAATCTTGTCTGATTCCTTTGTTTGTGGATTCTTTTCTAGAGGTAATAAGAAAAGATTATAGAATGGATTGCTACCTATGCCTAGATCGCGGATAAATGGAATTTTATTGATAAGACCTTTCAATTAGCCATATATCTTGTTTACGAATAATCTAGTTCTTGCTTGCATGTTATTCTTGGGCCCTTTGTCTTTGGCACTTTTGCATGTAGAGTATGATCACCATGATCTTCTTGATATCTTTTCGTGGGTTGGAAGGGTAGTTCAAGATTGCCTTAGTTGTCTACATTTGGTTTCAAAATCTACTTGTCTGCGAGATTCCTTTTCTTCTTGATTTCGATTCTCTAATTTAAAAAGTTGTTTTTAATTGAATGAGTATAAGATTCTCTGCTTTCTATTGCTTATTTCGATTTTATTCTGTTATATTAAAATTTAAAGAAATAATTTGATTGGTATAACCAGTTTCATTTTATATATTATAAAGTAGCACAAATTAGGAAGAACCAAGATTCAATTCGAGATGGAAGGATTTAGTATTTCTTCATCCATCCCGTCGATCAAAGGTCTTTTTAGGATGGTTGATTTCTTGATCTTGTGTGAGATAAAAGAGACTTTCTTATCAATTATTTGATAATTATTCGACCAAGTCTTGGTATTTTTATTCTTATTGTCACGGTATTGATCAGGACATAATATGACTTTGTTTTTTAAAAGCAAAAATGGAGAATTTTCCAGTCAAAATATTTTCTATCGATTGTTTTTTTATATTCTATATACATAATATCATCTTGATACAGTAGTGTGTGGGGATATCTCGACATATCAAAAATTTAGTTTATGTATGTTCTTAATTATAAAGACTATCTTGGTTATTATTTACTTGTAATGGTGATCCATAAATATATGAGTCATTCTTATCTTCATAATTAATACATTTATATGATAAGGTCGTATCTATGGATTTTTTAAACTTCTCTTTTGTTTTTGATTCATTAATGAGTACCTTCGAATCATTTTGTTGTTATAATGAATTAATTGATCTTTTAGAAACAAATTCCATTTGTTTAAATCTTTATTACATTTTGAGCCACCTGATGTTGATTTCTTATGTTGTTTGTGGTACTAATCTAAAGACCATATAATCGAGGATAAATATTTATATTGATAATGACCTCTAACCGGTTTTCCATTGATTCATTCGGAATTACAAGAAATCTCAATAAGTCCCTCTTTGGATACATGATATATAGTCACTTTGATGGAGCATCGGATTACCTTCTTTGTAATGGCGTGCATATTTTCATGGCATGTGGTTTAATTCGATGCAAGCGAGACGCTTACCGGATTGACATGCGTGAATCCTCTTGAAGAGAGGGGTGCCTTCGGGAACGGACACGGGTGGTGCATGGTTGTGTGACTGTTGTGGGTGTTGGGTTAAAGTCTGATCTTGAGCGCAACCTCGTGTTTAGTTGCCACCATTAAGTTTGGAACCACAGGTAGGCGCGGTGATAAGTGGGAGGAAGGTGGATAATCAAGTCAAACCATGCCTGTCTGCAGGCGACACACGTGCTACAATGGCAGGACAAGGGTGCGCGATCCGAGGTGAGCTGCTCAAGGCTTGTCCTCGAGTTCGGTTCATAGCTGGGACTCACCTGATCAGAATCATATCAAATAGCCGATGACATTGATGTGAGTGGATCAAGACCTTGTACACACCGCCAGTCACACTATGGGGTTGGCCATTCCAGTCGTTACCTTAGCAAGTAAAGTGGGATCTGAAGCGAAATTTAATGTGGAGTGAAGTCGTAACAAGACCAGCCAAATCTTGGAAGGTCTTGTTTGGATCACCTCCTTTAGGGAGAGCTAATGCTTGTTGGTATTTTGGTTTGACAACGCTTCACACCCAAAGAAGCGAGCTACGTCTGAGTTAAACTTGGAGATGGAAGTCTTCTTTCGTTTCTCGACGGTGAAGTAAGACCCGAGCTCATGGGCTTGTATCCTAGGTCGGAACAAATTGATGGGACCCTTTTACGTCCCCATGTCCCTCCCGTGTGGCGACATGGGGGCCGAAAAAAGGAAAGAGAGGGATGGGTTTCTCTCGCTTTTGGCATAGTGGAATTTGGTGGGAGGCCCGCACCGCGATAGGCTATTAACAGGTAGTGCGGCCTTACGATAATTGCGTGGGTTGTGCCTAGAGTGTGAGGGCTCTGACCACATGGATAATATTCAATGTGCTCATCGGCGCGACCACTGAGATCTTGGATCATCCATGGCACATTAGTATGGCGTACTCCTCTTGTTCGAACTGAGGTTTGAAACTAAACTTCTCCTCGAGGGAGGGGATAGATGGAAGCCGGGTGAGATCAATGTAGATCCAACTTTCTATTCACTCGTGGGATCAGGAGGCGATTAGGGGGACCCACCACGGCTCCTCTTCTAGAGATCCACATCCCTTATCGGTGTATGGGCGTATCTCTCGAGCACAGGTTTAGGCTTTCGGTACTCAATGGGAGAAAATAAAGTGGAGCACCCCAACAACGTCTTCACGGACAGAACTCTGAGATCACCTTTCGTGCAGGGTGACGGAGGGATCATTACCATTCGAGCCTTTTTTTCATGCTTCCGAGTGCAGGAGAAAATTTGCCAATCAATAGGATTTTCCTAATCCTCCTTCGAAGGAAAGAGCGTGAAATTCTTTTCCACTCCCACGGGGACCGGGAGATTGGATCTAGCCGTGGAAAAGAATGCTTGGTATAAATAGCTCACTTCTTGGTCTTCGATCCCTGCAGTCACTTCTGAACCGCCCCGATCAATGCAATGGGATGTGTCTATTTATGTATCTCTTGACTCGAAATGGGAATGATTTGAAAAAGGATCTTAGAGTGTCTAGGGTTGGGCCAGGAGGGTCTCTTAATGCCTTCTTTTTTCTTCTCATCGGAGTTATTTCACAAAGACTTGCCATGGTAAGAAAGAAGGAAGGAACTACACTTGGAAGTGCGGTACAGTAAGAGTTATCTTGCGTTAGGGAGGGATGAATCGCTCCCGAAAAGGAATCTATCGATTCTCTCGGACCGTAGGTCACGATGATTTACTTCACGGCGAGGTCTACGGTTCAAGTCGGGATATTGTGCGAGGAAAGAATGAAGAAGCATCTAACTCCTTCATGCATGCTCCACTTGGCTCAAGGGGATATAGCTCAGTTGGTAGAGCTCAGCTCTTGCAATTAGGTCGTTGCGATTAGGGGTTGGATGTCTAATTGTCCAGGCGGTAATGATAGTATCTTGCACAGACCGGTGGCTCACTTTCTAAGTAATGGGAAGGACCGAAACATGCCCAGCTGAAAGACTCTTGGGAGCAAAGATGGGGTACATAAAGAGCGTAGAGGGGTAGGATGGGCGGTTGGTGAGATCTAGTATGTGGTCATTACGCGGTGAGTGGTTGGTCGGCGGCTCTCTGAGTGAACCACCTCATCTCGAATCCACAGGGAAGAGGATCAAGTTGGCCCATGAAACGACTTGATGCACTATCTCCTTCAACTTTTAGTAGAAATAGGCAAAAGGAAAGGAAAATCCATGGTCCGACCTCGTCTCCACCGTAGGAACTCTGAGATCACCCCAAGGGCGCCTTCGGCATCGAGGGTCCATGGACCGACCATAGAACCTTGTTCCAAATAGGAGTGGAGCGCATTAATTTGTCAGCTCTCAGGTTGGGCAGTAAGGGTCGGAGAAGGGCAATCACTCATTCTTAAAACCAGCATTCTTAAGACCAAAGAGTCAGGCGGAAAAGGGGGGAAACCGTTCCTGTTAAAATAGGCCTAGAAAACTTAAACTTCGGGTAATGATTGATATTGGAAAAAAAAAAGTTAATAGAGATTTCAATTATTTTAGAAAAAAAAAACAAAATATGTAAAGATTTGATGACAAATTCTTAGAGAATAATAATAAACAAATATGACAAGTTTGGAAGCTAAAGTTTTATAAATATATGTATTTAAAAAGTAATTGATGATATGTTTGGCAAGTAGATATTTGCTAAGATTTGAGAATTTATTTAGATAATATTATGAGCAAGATAAATATTGAGGGATAATATGATATAAAATATACCAATAATGATTATTTTTTGTAGAGTAGGTGAATTAATTAAGAGTATAAAATAAATAAATATTTGAAATTATAATCGGAAGGAATTAGACTTTTATAAAAGTTTTGAAACTCATTAATTAAATTATTAATAGTTAGGATGTTTAAAATATTATTAAGATTAATAATATTGACAATATTACATTGTTAGGATTCTCAAACCTATAATTTTAGGTGAATAATTAATTATGATACTTCCTCCTTATTATGCTAAGGGTGAAATATTCTTTCGAAATTCTTCTAATTAGCTTCTTCAAAATTCTAAATTACTCATTTGAGGTAAGGGATATTAATGCAAATTTTCTAAAAGATAATTATTTGTTTTTATTTTGATGATGAAAAGTTTTGAACTGAATTATATATGATCTTGGTTTATGAAAAGTTTTGCTTTTTATTTATTTGATTATTCATAGATCAAACAGTGATTTTGAATGAAAGTACCTTTTAGAATTGTTTTGTTTATGATAGAAAATATGAAGATATAATATTTTTTTATTTGAATTTTTAAATTAAATATTTGACTTTAGTTAGTTCGAATTTGTCAACGGGGATAACAGTTGACACTATTCGACCCTTGTCAACGAGAATAATATTTGACCTTTACATTCCTTAGTGACGAATGTAATTGATTTGAACCCAAGCATCTAGGGATTTCGATTAGAGGTTACTAGTACTAGTAGTATTTGGTTCCGTCCACCTTAAAAGGAACAATTTGCGGCTAGCCACCAATTTGAAAGTTCGACATGGTTGGGCACCATTTAATATTTGATGAATAAGGAAAAATATATTTGAATTGTATTTGATTTTAGACTTTGATATGAAAGTGTTTGAATCGAAATTGTTTGGATTACATTTGATATGAAACTGTATTGAAATGGATTTGAGAATGTTTTGAAAGAAAATTTTGAATGTTTCAACTTAGCACCACTGAATCGAAGTTTGATGAAAAACATCTCCTATTGTTATATGATTAACCTTTGATGTGAAGCGTAGTAGTATTTCTTGTGAATCTTAAGCTCACTCTCATTCGTTGACATCTTTTTAGATACTTTTAGTGTCCGTGATGAGTGATGTCTAGGTTGGGGATACATCATCATTAGGATTTGATTAGAATTTTATGTTGGATGATATTGAACTAATAAGTTCACGTTTATGTGGAATGTTTGGTTTTGGAAGTTAATTGAGAAATTCACTTGAATAATAACATTCATTTTATATTAGTTCAAAGTTAGATTTAGAAGATTCAAAATATTGTTATATTCTAAACAATTTTATTTGATATTCGTATTTGAGATTGGAGATTTAGAAATATATTTTTTGTCGGCATGAAATTCTGAATTTGGAGAATTTATGAATTTAGAAAGTTGAGCATTAATATGAACAAGTGTTTGGTAATTGAACACAATTCAGTTACAAGATGAAAATTTATATCTTTTCACATTTTGAGTCTTCGGACTTGAGGTATAAATTGACTGTCATGCCTCTAGTATGTGTGTGTGTGTATATATATATATATATATATATATATATATATATATATATATATATATATATATATATATATATATATATATATATATATATATATATATATATATATATATATATATATATATATATATATTGATGATACTTTCATGGGCTAAGAATTTGGAGCGTGTAGAAGTGCGTTGGGAATTTGGACCGGTTGTTGATGAGGTACAGGATGCGGCGTCTGGTTAATGCAGGGTGAGGTAGGATCGCTTCCTTTGTTGTTTTGCGGGCTCTGGACATATCCACACCTCTACAAAAGCTGAGGAAGAAGGGGGGTCGGCGGGGGTGCCGTGGCGCTCAGATGCCCCAGTAAGTTTCTTCAGAGAAGAGAAATTGCTTGGGGCGAAGGTGCACAGCAAGAATGCGCGTATGGTGTTGTCACTTTGTGATGGGGTGGCCGTATTTATAGTAGATGTTCGACCCGATTGGATGGTAAATTAGGAGTCCTTCCCGTTGGATGGGATATTTCTTATTTTAGTTCATATCAGTTTGAATACGGGATATAGAAAAGCGGAGTTTACTTAGGATAGTCTGCTGTAACTGATAGGATCGATCGACAATGTTTGATAGTCTCGTGGATTATCTTACTTTCCTAACTGATAATGTTTGATCTGATTGGCTAGATAGCATGTGATTGGGGATCGTTCGATACTACGCCACCTGTGGGTGCTTCCCATAATCGCTGCAGGCCGATCTTGGCTTGGTTCGTGATCATGGAGCTCTTTGGGTTATCAAAACTGATCTCTAAGCGGGTGGGCCTTCAGCACGGGCCATGTTCGTCCAAGTGATGCAGTACTCGAATGGGTATGTCGGTAGGATCGGACTTTTCCGCCTCAGTTGATGTCTCTCTCTTGGAGGCTTAGTAGGTGAGCTGCGTGCCTATTTTCAAACCCTATCGGTTTTGGCCCTTGGAGTCACGGTGTACGTGGGCAAGGGCTGTATCGTTTCTTACATCGGATGCAATTTCCACGTGTCTATTTGGGGGTGGGTTAGTTAAGGCTTAGTCGCCGTCATATGTCTTGTGATAATGATGACTCTTGGGTTTTCACGCTCGTTTCCCCTACCCCTTCTAATTTCTTTTAGTTTCTTTCGCAGACTTCCTCCGTCACAGTAGCCTCTGGTCCTCCAACACTCTTCAGCGATTTACCGTGCTTTGTTGCTCATAGTTCTTTGTTCAGACCTTTGTGTAGAGTCTTTTACGCGTATTTTTGCGAGGTAGCTTCTTTTCGTCTTATCCACGGGACCGGTGCGTCTCTACCTCTTTAGTTTCTCTTGACGGCGCTAGAGATTTGAATTAGTGGATTTCGTTTTATTATTATGGGTCAGTTCGTTTCTTCCTCTTCTTTATTGGCGATGACTCTTGATTGTTCTTGGCTCACAGACGGAGTTAGAGATGCTTAAGCGGATTCATTTGTAGTTGAACCGAAGCGTTGTGGGCGCCTCCTCTTCCCATGGATAGGGTAAGAAAATAAACCTAATTCGTATCACAGGGGTCGGATTACCTTAAATATATGTCATTCAACATCTTTGTATTTGTGGGACTTAGCAAGGTCGGTCAACCGTATGGGTTACCTTTGTTGAGCGTTATCGACCTCCTCACGGCGATCGAGTATGGACTCGGCGTCGACTTGCATCTTAGCCGGGTGCACAGGATAGTATGCTTTTGTTGCTTTTGAGAATGGTCTTCGTTTTCCGATGCATCCCTTTATGAAAGAGGTTCTACAACATTTCAATGTTTGTCCTTCCCAACTTGCTCCCAACGATTGGGGCATTTTGGTGGGCCTATTGGCCTTTTTTAGGGACAGGGGGCTCGGTTTCCTAGTGTGGTTTTGCTCCTATATCTTTTTAGCCCAAGGCTACAGAACTTCTTATTTCTCGGGCGCTGCAGATATAAGTGATCATTGATCTCCCTTAACTTCCCCTGGGTCATGGAAGGGCGTTACTTCTTTGTTAGTGGTACCCAACTAGGAATACGATCCCCTTCCGACAGGGACCTCGGTCCAGGTGGCTTGGACCGCCCCCGATAATCTTCGTGAGTGTTTGCTCTGTTTTAAATTTATAACTTGTGCGAAGGTTCTTTGTAGATATTCCGACCTCATTGTTATTCTCATGCTTCCAATTTTCGTCTTGACCTTAGTCTTTGGAGATAATGTTGTAGCTCTGGCGTTGGCGGAATGTCTTGCTCGTCCTTATGCGGAGCTGATAAAATCGGACATTCCTGGCCCATCGAAATTAAGGTCTGCACGTTCTACCGCTTCGAGGCCCTTGCCTCGGCTCCTTGTGAGTCCCTCCCGCTAAGGCTTACATGACAAGTTCCAAGTTCCCGCTTGAGGCCCTTGCCTCCTTCCACTGTGGGAGTCTCTCCCATTAGGCTTACCGCGTACTCCTACTAGGGGAAATTTTGGTCCAGTTGGGAAACCTTTGTGCCAGAAAGCCAGGAGTGCAACGGAAAAATCAGGCTCAGGAAGATGGCTGGGTTTAGGTCCAAGGTTCGAAGTGGGAGTCTCAGGCTTCTCTTGCTCGAGCTTGGATGGGGCCTTGAGTTATGTGAGGTTCTGATCATGACTCTCAGCCCCATCTAAGCTGCTGGGTAAAGTCTGGATTGGAAGTAGTGAATAACTGGATTGGAGGTTGTACTTTATTCTGTGCGGGATCTACCTTCGGAGAGTGCTAAGCCACCTCCTCGAAGGGTGAACGAGTTGAAAGGGAAAAATTTAGAATCAAAAGTTGGCGAAGATGAAGTTCTTTAACCGCCGATCTTGAACTTGGCGGAGTGCGATCTCGTCAGTCATGAGTTCTGACCTTCAGGAAGGTCGAAACGCTGCCCGTTGATGAAGACCTTTGGCTCTATCCCTTCAAGGGTTGCCTGGTAAGTCCGCACCTTGATGATGTTTTGGGGTGATCGTGTTGGATGGTAGCTTCATGTACGAAGTGCGAGTAGCTACTCATTGAAGGGTCGTAGGTAAGGCCAAAACTAAATGAAGGCAAGTAAAAATCGCCGGATTTATAGAGCTGAAGCGACTCTCTTTTCACTTCTAAAGCGGACCGGTACATGGAAGCGACAGTATATTGAAAGTGGGAAGACCATCTGATTTAAAGCCTCTTCTTGTCGGCTCGTGCTCAGGCGGAAAACTAGAGAGGATGAAGTTCGAAGTAACCCAGCGGCGAGGTTGAAGTGAAACTTGGAAGGTGGGAGTGACTCATGTTCTTTGAATGATCTAATCGGGAGATCAAGGGATGGCTGCAGTCCCTCCAGTCTGAGACAACCAGTTAGGGATGAACAAATCACGTCGAGAGGGCGGCTGCGGGTCTCAAGAGGAGGCTGCGTGCGACTTATTGGTGATGCAATGTGATAAAAGTAGCCCACGGGCTGGCAGCTCGTGGCGGGGCCTCAGGAGCCGAGGCCATTTCTTGGCGCAGCTGTCGTGAGGCTTGGGCATCGTCGTGGATAATTTGAATGAAGAGTGTCGCGGATTGCGCGGGGATATTCACCAACAAATATCCTTGGTTTCTCAGAGGGATGATGTTATTAGCAGATTGAGGGACCAAGCCAGTGCTCAGTGGGCCTCTGGGTGGCTCACTTTTCAGCGAATTCGTTACGTCTACCATGATTGGACCAACCCGATCTCAGTAGTGAGATCTCAGGAGAGTCTTTCTGATTATCTCCCTGGGTGGATAACCTGTGACCTATTCTCCTCTTTGGCCGATCTACTCCTCTGCTGACGCCTAGGTTTAATATTCATTTCTACAAACGTCTCGACTTTTATATTTTCTTTCATGTATACTTGCTGCTTTGTGAACTGGGCTGGGGGTGCCTATCAGCTCTCCTTTCAATAAATATTCATTATTTATGAGTCGTGTTATCATAGTAGTATTTTGCGTTTCTTCATGAGTTATCTGGCCTGGAATTGAGGGGTCTAAGGCGGGCAGTTAGCTCGTCAAACTAGAGTGGGTTGAGGCTTCGTGAAGGTTAATTAATCTGAGGCCCGCTTGATTCACAGTGGGCAACTGACACTGTTGACTTGTGTTTGTGTGCTGAGGCGATGGTGATTCATGATTCCATGACTTGTTTTTGGCTTAAGCTCGTCAATACGGCTGACCTCCATCGGTGACTGAAGTATGAGTTAGGCAGTTCGGGGCTGTGAAGCGTGAATGGATGAGCTCGTCAATTGGTGGTGGACTTCTGTTTGGCGAGTTACGGAGGTGAGTGAGCTTCTTTAGAACATGCGGTCTATGTAGGCTAGTGGAGCTCGTCCATGAACTGTCGGTCAAGACCGCTAGGAAGAGCTCGTCGATCTGACGATTTGGCGGAGGCTCGTCCGTAGCCAGAATCTTGGGAGGAGCTGTCAATCACGAGCGGTTGGGTGAGTGCTCGTCCATGAAGTACTGGGGAGGCTCGTCGATGACAGTTGGGCCAAAGTCCGTGTAATGAGGCTCTTAGGAAGAAACGTCAATGCGAGCAGTTAGGCGAAGGCTCGTCCATGTAATCTGGGCTCCATTCTTTGGATTATGGGTGAGATGTGTGGCTCAGCAGGCCGCTGACACAATGCGAGTAGATGGCTCAGTGAGGTGAGGCTACTAGGCTCCTGGTGTTGTGGCCTTGAGTGGTCATTCCAGTGAGGTGGTGGTGTCACAGTGCGGTCGATACGAGGGCAACATGGCGCATCAGAACAGATGAGCTCGACCAATGGTGGCGATTCAGTGATTAAGCGATGGCTGGTGGTGACTCCTGACGACGTGGCACAATGCGAGTGGATGGGCTCGTCAATGGTGAAGGCGTTCCAGCCGGTGGCGTTCCGGTAGAGTGGGCGTTCTAGCCCGGTGGCGTTCGGCCAGTGGGCGTTCGGCCAGTGGCGTTCCGGCCGGGTAGAATGTAGCTAAATTTGATCGAGCTCTTAAGGCGTGGCTGTCTGAAGTAGATGAGCTCGTCAATGATGATTCGGTAAGAGTGGCAATGTTACTGTGGGTCTAATGCCCGAGGCGGTGTGGCCTATCACAGTCAGATGACCGTCGATGATGGCATTCCCAGTGGTGGCGATCATTACTGGTGGTCGACTCCTGACGTGGCTGTGCGGTGAGGTGAGCTCGTTAATGATGGGCGTTCGGTGAGTGGCATTCGGTAGAATTGGCAATGTTACTGGTGCAGTGATTCTTGAAGCGGCGTGGCACGTGGAGTAGATGGGCTGGTGATGATGGCGTTCAGTAGGTGGCGATTCGGTAGAGTGGCAATGTTGCACAGTTTGGTGCGAATCTTTGGCTGGCGTGGCTGTGCGGGGGTAGATGGGCTTGTCATTGCATACGGTTAGGCGGGCTTTATCAGTGAGCTGGGCGAGCTCTTTGCGGGCGGCCATTAGACTTAGTTTTCTTGAAGGTCTGACGTCTTTAATCTTTGATTAAATGGAGGAATTTGGAGGCGTTCGCGCGGGTTTCGAGGCTTTGATACCTTATAAATGGTGGCTTCATAGCTAAAGAGATTGGTGCAGATCTTTGGCTTTTGGCAGTGCGTGGCCAGGTCTGTGTGTGAGATGAGTATCAAAGTGGTGGTCTTCACGGGATCTACCTAGAGATCCACGGGCGGAGTCCTGCCTGCTTCCTTGCTGGGGTTGTGTTTTCCTAGTCTCCCCTTTATGGAGTCATGTTATTCTAACTGTCTTTGAGATGCATCCGAAGGGCGGTGCATCTCTTGTTGCTCTACATTTCCCAATTCCTTTCTTCTCTTTTTCTTCTCCTTCTCTTTCTTTTTCATCTTTTCTTCTTCTCCTCTTTTCTTTTCTCCCTTTTTCCTCTTCTTCTCTTTTCTTTTCTCCCTTTTTTCCTCTTCTCCTCTCTTCTTTTCATTCTGTCTTTCTCCTTTACCCCCTTTCCTTTTTATTGAGGGAACTGTTTGTACTGATTGTAATTGAAGACATCACTGATTGTAATCGAATGTAATCCGATTGGAATAAAGAGTGACTTTATATGAACTTCTCATTATGTCTTTTCTTGTTTCTTACATATCAGGCCCATTTTGAGATGTCCACAACTAAATAATCAATGAAACGCTCAACTTGTCACATAAGAATCGATAAGGCTTTATTAACATGCAAACCGATACTCTTGGTAGAAACGCTTAAGATGTTACGCATTCCATGTATCTTTGTAGATTTTCCTTCCTCTGTCTAGAGCTCTGAATTGTCACAGCTGACTGACTCGAGATCGATGGGACCTTCCCAATTGGGGCCAGGTTTTCCATGCTGTGGGTTCTTCACTTCTTGGGTGGGAGTTTCTTTAAGACTAAATCACAGGCATGTAGCTTCTAGGTTTGACTTTTTGATTGTAGTACCTCGCCGTCTTCCTTTGTAGTCCTCTTGTGCGCTTTAGGACTTGCTGCGCTTTTCATCTAGGGTCTAAGTTGGAGACGAAGGGCCGTCATTCTCTTCCGCGATCTTGCTTCGATTCTAGGAACTTTATTCCGACCTCGACGGGACTCTTTGTGATGCCAAAAATTTAGAGCAAATGGGGTTTCTAGTTTGCTAACCGTGTGAATCTGTAGGCCCATAGTACCTTAGGGAGGTATTCTACGAGTTTCCTTTAAGGTCTTCCAGATTTGATTCAAAGGCGGCTTTAAGGGTTACGATGGTGACGCCCGGCATGTCGTTGTTTGCGGTGTCTTGGAGATGAGTAATAATTTTTTTTATTCAGAGGCTCGACACGAGAAATCTACAATTTAGGCGTTGTCGATGTTTTCCGTTTATGCGATACCGGGGCTCTTGGAATACGAACGCACTGCATGATGGCTCGCCACCTGAAAGTGCGCGTGTATCTTGATTACGTAATTGTGGCTGGGAATGCGACTTCCATGTATTGATAATCTGCGGTGAATTTGCCGACCCTTACCAATGAAGTACGATGGTCCCGAAGGGCCAAGGGCTTGTGATCGACGTTAAGGGTTTTGACGGGAGGCGCGAGATCTTGGCATACGCGGATTGCGTTCTTGACTAGGTGAGGTCGCATCTTTGAGTATTGTAGGCTGATAGTACCCACATACCGAAGACTTTCTGCTAATGCTCGAGCTCCGATATGATTCCCGCATATGCCCTCGTGTACTTCTCTCATACTGCACCAGTGTTCCTCTACCCAATGCATTTAGGAAAGGTGTAGAAGAATCCTCGCTTGTAGTGAATTTGGTGGTGTTTAGTAATTGAACACAATTCTGTTACAAGATGAAAATTTATATCTTTTCACATTTTGAGTCTTCAGACTTGAGGTATAAATTGACTGTCATGCCTCTAGTATGTGTTTCGGGACGTGATATATATATATATATATATATATATATATATATATATATATATATATATATATATATATATATATATATAATGATGATGCTTTCTTCAACGGGCCAAGAATTTGGAGAGTGTAGGGTCATTAGGTTGGACCAGTTGTTAAAATTCAAGTGCGGGATCTGACGTCTAGATTGTCTGGGCTGGGTAGGATCGCTTCCTTTGTTGTTGCGCGGGCTCTAGGCGTGCACCTCTGCCAAAACAAGGAAGAAGGGGTCGGCGGGGGTTTGTGCCCGTGGTCGCTCAGATGCCTAAGTCAGTTTCTTTCTAAGAAAGAGGGGCGCCCAGAGGGCGGAGTCCATATGAGTATGTCCCGAATCTGTGTGAATGCGTATGAGTGTCATTACCTTTCACCCAGTGAGGTAGCCATGTTATAGTAGATGTTCAACCAATTGGATGGTAATTAGGAGTCCTTCCCGTTGGATGGGATATTTCTTATTTTAGTTCATATCGGATTTGGTACAGGATATAGAAAGAGCAGTTTACTTGGGATAGTCTCTTTTCCTTATTGGTGATAGGGGATCTGATCTGACGGTGTGGGGTCCACACCCTTCGTGACCCCTCGAGGTGTGCCTTCGGGTGGGAGCCCACTCCTTGATCTTGTTGCTTGGGTCCCAGCGGCCTTTTCTTTCGCCTCCATTGAGAGCTCGAGACCCATCATAAAGGGACTCTTATAGCAATGGAGGCACTCTACTGCAGTGGCTACTGGCTCCGGTTGGTAGTGGTGCTCCCCAAACCTTAAAAATCCTTTGCCTGTTCAGTATGAAGCGGCTCACTGGTTTGTCACTTTGACCACTGTAGTGGGACCCCAGAAGGTTTAGTCTTCACAATATAAGGCCTTTTATTGTGAGTTCCCTTCCCCTTCGTGACCCCTCGGAGTACCGCGGTGGGAACTCCCGCTCCTTAGGTCTTGTTTCGCTAGATTTTAGCGGCCTTTTCTTTCGCCTGGAAGGCTCAGACCCATCGCAAAGGACTCTTACAGGAATTGTATGTAATCTTTTCACATAAAACCAATTTAATAATGTAGATGTTATATATTATTATTTGAGCTTTAAGAATAGGTTAATGAATTAAGAATAAAAGATATTAAGTAGCCTTTTATATTATTAAACTTAATAATTTAAGTTTATATGATTTAAATCTTTAATATTTTAGTGAGTCGTTAATCCTCAGTGGCCCTTTCGGATTTCATTAAAAATGATTTAAATAATATTTGCAAAAATGTTTATTTGATATAGCATCATAAATGACATTTAAGAATAATAAACATTTAGTTATTAACATGTAGTTATACGATTACCCAAGGTAGATCTTACTCATGTTAATAACAATTGAAGTAGGTTATGAACCTTATTTAATTAATATATGGTATACGTCAAGACAACATATGTTAAATTAAATTTTGTGATTGACCTTATATATGTTATATGAATTATATCATATTTGGTGATTGTTGGTTGTGTTAGATTTAGCCCAAAGGTAAATTTAAATGCAATGTTTTGAAACATATATATTATAGTCTGAATTGTGGTTTAAATTCAAAGTAATTAATATGTGAGATGTAAATGTTCTGGCCCGATCTCCTAATGAAGGCTGATGGTATCAAGTTTAATGGGCTGACTATGATGGCTGGATCGAATATGTCAAGCAAATGCTGGCCTTTTAGGTTTCGATTCAGCTCTAGTTATGGATGAACCCACTCATAGGCGATACTAGTTTAGGCGAGACAAAGAAAATGTAGGAGAGGTGAATCAGTGGCTTTCTTAAGCAGCATAGCCTAATGTTAAAGCCTTCATACCCCAGGCGAAAATGTGGGGAATTTGTGGCTGAAATTAAGAAGTGTGACAGACATTATGGATAGTCTATTGTTGCTGCTCTTATTAATGATTTATCTAATAGAGAGTACACCATAGCTCGATCAATGGAGGAACATATTACTCACGCCGGTGAATACACTCTGACCGGCTTAGAGTTTGGATATGGATCTTGGTGAGAGTGTTGGTTGAGTTTTACGTTGAAATCATGTAAGGGTGATGATTTCAAACGAACGGAGAACACAACCAACAGGAAAAAATGGTCTCTTTAGGATACTAAGGCCATGCTCATGCAAGAGGAGGCAAGGCAAGGTAAGACCTTAAGGTCAAACTTCCCAACCCGACTTGCCTATTATGGTAAATCAAATCTTTGGTTCCTAGTGGCGGCAAAGCTCAAGTAAGAAATGGAAGAACAAGGAAAGCAGCCATTTAGGTGCAGCTTTGGTAAAGGGAAAGGAGGTTAGAAAAGATTAAAATGTTTCTTTTGCCTTTCAAACACAGGCCTGAAGGCTGGGTGCCAAATAGGAAGGCATGGTTTGAAAGAGAGGTATACATTTTGTTTAGTATGCTTTGAATCAAATCGATTGAGGTTTCTTCTAATACTTGGTGGCCATTCTTTGGTGCAACCACTCATGTTTCTAATGTTATGCGGGGTTACCTAAACTTCCACCAAATCTTTAGGAAAGTGGCTTTTCTATTTATGGGAAGCAGGGATAAAGCTAGAATTGAAGGTGTAAGGACATATAGAATTGTATTTAGATAAGAACTATTGCCTTGATCTAGAGAAGTGTTTATATGTTTTCAAGTTTATACAGAAAATCTTGTTTGTTTCTAGATTGGATGTTTTAGGATTTGATTTTAAGATTGGACATGAATTTGTTTTCATTTGTATCATGGAACAAACCTTTGTGAAATCTTGGTTCGTTATCGGATACTTTATATTGTTTCATTAAATTCTACTTTGTTTTAATTCCACCATTTAATGTTGATGTTAAATATGATGTTGGTATGAAAAGTGCACTTAATGAGTCTTCCTCTTGACTTGTGGCATAAGGCTCGGTCATATATCCAAAGAAGGATTTTGAGACTAATTAAGCCAGTTTTGCCTCAATTGGATTTTACCGATTGAATAATGCGTAATGGATTGCATTAGGGTAAGCAAACCAAATGTATCAAGACAAGCTGCCCGAGGTAGTGGATTACTTGATTTAATACATCACGGATATTTGTGGTCCTTTCGTGTACCATCTTGGGGCGGTGGTATTTCATCACCTTCATTGATGATTACTCTAGAGTCTTTATTACCTTTATTTCTTTGCATAGAGAACTCCAATCGGTTGATGTCCTTGAGACATTCATTTTGAGAGGTTGAGAGGCAGGTTAAATAGAAGGTTAAGGTATCACGGTCCGATAAATTGGTGAATATTATGGAAAGACATGTCAAAGTTGGACAAATTCAGGCCCATTTAGAAACTCCTTGGGTCCAAGGGCATTTGTCTTGTGATATACAATGCCGGATCGCCCACCAAATAGCATAGCCCGAAAATATCAGTATTGATGGAAATGGTAAGGAGTATGGTGAATGATAGTTACATTACTGTTTCATTGTGGATGTATGCATTAAGGACATTTATACATATTAAATAGGGTGCATAGTAGCGGTTCCTAAGACACCTTATGAGCTGTGGACATCTAGGAAGCCTAGTTTAAGACATCTTCATGCGTGTGAAATTGTCAAGCGATGAGGATATAATCCACATGAAAAGTTGGATTCGGGGCCAATTAGTGGTTATTTCATTGGATATCGGAAGGTCCAAAAGGGGTAGTAAGATTCTATTGTCCCCAACAAAGTACGAAATTGTAGAGTCAGGGAATGCTCTTCATTGAAAATAAATGTGTCGGTGGGAGTGTGGGAGCACGTGATGTGGAGATAAGAGAGTCATTGATGGACGAAACCCATCAAATGATCCATCTGAGGTGAAGTTCCTATTATTGTATACGACCCGCAGGCATGAATGTGGAACAACAACAAATAAGATGCTCAATCCAATTATGGATGCCATTGTTCAAGAAGGAGGAAATGTAAGTTAATGAGCAAGTGCGACCTCAAGAAGAAATAGTATGAAGGGGATCTACTAGAGAGAAAAAGATCGGCTATTCAGATGACTATATAGTTTATGCTTGAGCGTGACTTGAGCATTGTGTGGCCGGTCTCTTTCTGACTAAGCCATGGCGGAAATTGAAAATTATGATAAGTGGTTAATATGGCCATGAAGGAAGAGTTAAATCCATGGATGACAATAATGTTGGGAAATAGTGAATTACGAAGGATTCTAACAGAGTCGGCTGTAAGTGGGTCTTTAAGACCAGCCCAGGACTCCCAGAGACGATGTCGAGGTACAAAGCCGGACTTGTTGCAGGGTTGCATAAAGGATGGCATTGACTACAAAGAGACTCTCTCCGATTTCTAGAAAGGACTCTTTAAGGATTGTAATGGCTTTAGTGGCTCATTTGATCTTGAGCTTCACCAAATGGATGTTAAGCAGCATTTCTCAATGGAGATTTGGAGAGAGAGAGGTATAACGGATCAACCTCAAGGTTTTGAGACCACAAGTAAAAGAAATCTGGTATGTAGGTTGAAGAAATCAATCTATGGATTAAAACAAGCTTCCAGACAATGGTATTTGAAGTTTAATGATACCGTATTGTCGCACTGGATTTAATAGAAATGATTTGTTGACCGGTGCATCTACATGATGGTTGTGGGAAGCAAGTTCATAATCCTTGTGTTGTAGCATAGATGATATTCTTCTAGCCGCTAGTATTCGTGGGTTGACCATGATGTTAAATTACACCACAAACAGCTTTGAAGGTAGAGGATGTGGGTGGGAAGCCTATGTGAGTCGGAATAGAAATATTTCGGGATGAATCCTGAGGAATTTTGGGATTATCTCAAAAGGCTTACATCAACAAAGTTCTAGAAAGATTTAAGATGGAATCATGTACACTTAGTCCAGTTCCCATCCGAGAAGGAACGTTTAATTATCGATGTCCCAAAAAGCGATTTGGAGCATAAAAGAAATGGATAATATTCCTTATGCTTCTTTTAGTTGGGAAGTTTGATGTAAATATCAGGACATCTTGAGTCGGATAAACTGCGGTCGGTATGTTGGGTCGTTATCAGTAAATCCGGTTATTTCATTGGAGAGATTTGCAAAGAAAGTTTTTTGAAAGTACTTGCAAGGCACTAAGGATCACATGCTTACATATAGAAGAACTAGTAACCTTGAGGTTGTTGGTTACTCGGACTCAGACTATGCCAGATGTAAGGATACCCGAAAGTCCACATTTGGCTATTAGTTCCTTCTAGCTGATGGAGCTATCTCATGGAAAGTGGTAAGCGATCACATCATTTGCTACTTCCCACTATGGGAGGCTGAATTTATAACTGCTTTGAAGAATTTATAGTTCAATCGATTTGTGGTTCTTGTGATTTCTTTAAATAGTTTTAAAATATCTTCAGTACCATTACTAAACAAATGAGGATTTATTGTGATAATCTTGGCCCATTTGTATTCTTCTCTGGAATGATAGATACACCAAAGTTGCCAAGCATATGGATTTAAGTATCTATCATCAAAGAGGGTGCAAAATCAAAGAGTTCAAATAGTGCACATTGGCACCCATGATATGATTCTTGGATCCGTTGACTAAAGGATTTAGCTCTAAAACATTTATTATATTAGTAAAATGGGAGTAGTCGCGGGGAATCCTTGTATATCGGATGATTGGTCATACATGTATGAATTTATGTTTAGCACGTTTATGTTTGTGATACTCTAGATATCGATGTTTGTTTGGATTTTCAACATCTATGAATCATATTTCCAGTTATGCATATTTTATTATGATTATAGATATTAGGTCTTATTTAATACATTGTGGGATAAGGTATTTTCGAGATTGTCTACCTTATCAAATTGTATTTCATTTTGAATTGAATTGACTTGTGATACATGGAAGGAATCGAGGCGTTTGTCGGGCTCGTGACCTCTATGGTCAGTCGTTTGAGTTCTTACAGTTGTGACTTATATATAATGTTCTGAAATTAATCAAATGGCTTGAAAACTTGTTAAAGCCAAATATAACTTGTATGTTCATAAGAAAAATAATTTGTCACTAAACTCAATTAAAGATTTAATTTGGTCTTAAAAACTGCAAGTGCACATGTCGTACAAGTAATAAAGTGGACCTAGAATCGGACTCCGTTCTACAAAGATTGAAAGAATTTAAACTTCAGCTACTGACTACTCCAAGAGTTCTACACTATTTGAGCGTGAGTTTAGAAAATTATCTTTATATCAGAATTTTAACAACTAGAATCCTACATTTAATATAAAAGGAAAAATTTAAATCCTAAATATAAAATAGGATGAACGGATTATTCTTTGAGTAGACCTTTGGGATTTCAACTGTTTGTGAAATTATACATTCCTGTATCATAATCTCATTCTATTTTCCCCTGAGTTGGAATCTGAATTTGTCAAGAGACAAAGTAATATAGTTTGGATTCCTCCTCTAACCATACTTTTCACTGAATAGAGGTTCATGTTCATTTCTAAATCATGATTCTAATCAATTACTTGTAATTAGAATTTCTCTATAAGATCTGTGTATTTTTATTTTCATCATCGCACTATTGTATATTTGCTTGATTTCTTGCTTCCTAAGACAGGGCAGTTGCTAGATTTCTACAAAATGAATGATGTCCCATCCTTAAGATCTGAAAGAGTTTTCTCTTTCCTTGATTAGATCTCATGCTAACACGGGATCAAGATCATTCTTCCAGACCAAGAATAGACCTCTAATTGATTAAATCGATATATCACTCAACCCATTCTCAAACCATGAGCAATTTGAGGATTTATCTAAATAACATTTCAGAGTTCATTAGTTCTTCAATATTAGTCTAGCATACCCCCAAGTAACTAGTCTATGCTCTCAGGAATCTCTATCTCTGTGTCACTTAGAGGACCTCCTGGAAATCAACGCCAGACAATAGTCCTTTCATGGGTATAAGCTACTAAAATTGGGAACAATTAATTTCAAGAACAACACCATTCAAATGAAGTTAAAAGTCCAACTGGAAATTTTCTATATTTATAATTTGTGAAAAGACCATAACTATCATCAAATCTTTCCCAACAAAAGTTGTGTTCTTGAAAATTGGATTACAATATACCCTTAAATACTAATCAGGAAAATTCCATTGTAGCACCAAATCAAAAGCTAAAAGAAATGAGTTCTAAGCTTTTGTGCAGGTTGACAGATTTAAGCAGTAATATAAATGAATTTCAGCATTAATTTCCAACTCAAAACTTAAGACAATTTCTTGTTTGAATCTAGTAAATGAATAAAAATATCCTACAGTAATCTAATCTCTAGAAAAAAAAGAAAATAAGAAAGAAAGAAAAAGTATAGTATTTAGTGCCAAAACAAGTACTCTGGTTCGTCGATCTTGTGATTGCCTCTCGCTTTACTGCGGTCGTTTCTAATTATAGAGCCTAAAAGTTTGAGGCTGTTGAAGTGTGAGGCTATGCGTGAATCCCTAAAATTTATGGCCCAGATTTGCTTTCTCTGTCGCGACCTAGAAGTTGTGTCGCGACAGAGTTTTGTGTCTTTGTTGCAAGTCTTTGTTGTAGGTATGCAGTCGTTTGTCGCGACTTGAACATCTTATGCTCCTTCTTGCTTCAGTTGCGACAACGTATTTTTATTGTATGATCTTCTTTCTTTTCGATTATGATAACTGCATGCGACAAAGTTCCTTTTTTAGCGACAATATTTAATGCATTCCTTAAGCAGGTTATGTGCAACATCAATAATCATGTCGCAATACAGTTCCAAAGTAAGCTACCTGGGATTGGTGTCCTGACGAGTTTTCCATGTGGAGACGGCATCTCTTGTTCAGATAATGTTGTAAATTTGTCTTGTATTATCTGTATTTGTAGCGACCCATAGCTCATATGACGGAAGGCATGCCTCAGGCTTGACTTCTTCTGGCATAGCTTTGTTACGATGATCGACACTGACTTCTTGGTGTTTGTGATATTTGTTGGTGCATCCAGGTTCATGCCGCATTAAGATATACATTGCTTAAGCTTAATCATTATGAGACCCGGTTTGTTATGTAACACAACGATTTCTTTGCATTTTGTTTGCGATCTTTCTTCGCGACATATAAAAGTCTGTCGCAACCTCGTTTCTCTGTTAAAAACATTTACGTGTTCGACATTAAGATCCATGTTGCGACATAGACTTATTTCCTCGCCTTAGTATGTTGGCGTTGGGTTTTCCTTTGTTCTCGACCGAGACGGTTAACAGTAGCGTCATTTGTCGCAATTAAATTTCTTATCGACGAATTTCTTCTTTCAATGCTCTCTTCTATCTTAACAAGCTCCTCCATGTTGCAGAGTCGATGTATGACATAGTAGATACCATGCGACATAGGTCTGCGCCGATCTTTTATTATGTTACCTTATAACTAATCTTTGTCTCGGGCGGCTTCTTCCCATTCATGTTGAACATCTTTATCTTTTTGTTGTGACCTAAGCTCAATACATAGTTTCTAGATCTTGTGTTCGGCATAAAATATTATTCTTGTGATTTCTATCTATTTGTAACGTTGTGCGACCATTAGATCTGTGTAATGAGAGGCTGCTTTGCAATTCTTTGTTTTTCTCTTCTTTCTTGTTGGAAATCTCTTTTTTTAAATTAACTCTCTAGCTTCAAAGTTTGTAAATAATCCATAATTTGGCATTAAACAACTCTAAAAAATACTAAAAACAAGCCAGAAAAATGGATTAAAAATATATGAGTTTAAGACTCATCAATCTGACAAACATCCAGAAATAGTATAGGCATTGGTGATCATATCTTCATTGTTGTATTCTAGGTTGCATCACGTCATCTTGCAAGCAATTTTATGACCCACTTCAAAGATAAACTCTTGAAGAATTTTTTATGCAGATCAGCTTTAGCGACTAAACAACGCAAATTCAATAGACATATGACTACAATTGGGAGAATTAATTCTGAAGCACAACAATGGTTAGAGGTGATCCCTCTTGAGATATGGGCACTTTCATATGATGGAGATCGAAGATATGGGATAATAATTATCAACATGTCCGAGGTATTTAACAGTGTTCTTAAAGGAGCTCATAACTTACCAGTAACATTGATTCAGATTGACAATTTCATGTATAGTTGCTGTTTGCAGAGGAACAACGTGCTAACATTTTGGCATCTAATGAGCAGTACACTCCTTATGTTGATGCTCAGATTAAGGCCCGTGTGGTTAAGACTGAATCAATGGAAATTGTTCTTTACGATCACATCCAGTGATGATTTCATATCAATGAAAATGAGTTGAACCTGAATCCTCAACACACTGACCAAAAATGCACATGTGGTAAGACACTAATATATGGATTTCCATGCAGTCATATCATAGCAACATGTCAACATCAATGTGTTGATTTACAATTATTTGTTCAAGGCTACTACATTACTCAGTCGTACTATGATACTTAGACAAGCTTGTTTCATCTTATATTCAATGAAGAAAATTAGCCTCTTTATGATGGTCCTACAATTGTACCTCCTGAGTCAATGAAACACATAGGCTGTAACGTTCTGAATCAATCCGTTTACATAATGAAATGGATGTTAGGGAGGGGAAAACTAATATCACATATGGATTATGCAAACAATCGGGTCACAATCGGCGCTCTTGTAAGAATAGAAATCAAGATTCGATGAAGATGATAACTTTTTTTTTGAGGCAATTTTCACATCATGTTTGCAATTTCTTTGTATACAAGACTTATGTCTGAATGTTTTATTTCTTGGATTATAAAATACTTGTACCTTATTTAAGTAAAGAGACATCATTCTTAATACGTGGTTTTTTGATTTCATTACTTAGTGTTCCAGTAAATTGCATTTCATGACTATGATGCTAGTAATCTCGATGTTTTTGTTAAATAATTATATTGTCTTCAGTGTTATCTATTACGAGATATGGGTTCGAGAGGCTTCATGATCAAGATCCTTACGATTCATCTGTCTTGGTATTCTTGGGGACGGACATAGGTCGCACTTGTTAGATATGGAGCCAGTATGTATTTTATTAAATATCTTCTATTGTATTTGTTGGTGTAATTTATATATAATCAATTATAAAATTTGATTTCGATTATATAGTTCGAATTACTCCGCGCACGGCGGATAAAGCCTTTATCGAAGTGGAGGATGGATCTACGTATTCGTCCATACGTGATCCGTAGGGATTCTATGGTATATACCGCATGGACCACATCATGATCGATTGGCTACTCATCACTTGTCTCGTCGAGAGATGGTGGCCCGAGACACACATGTTTCATGTACCCGTCGGAGAAATGACGATTACATTACATGATGTTGTTATCATCCTTGGGCTCCGTATCCACCGACCAGTAGTCACCGGGACATGTGTGTTCGATGTGGCGGAGTTGTGTGGGGAGCTACTCGATGTCACCCTACCCACTAATGCTCTCAAAGGATCCGCTATCTCCTCCGTGGTTTACGTGACAGATTATCACCGGCCTTTGGCGTAGATGAGGTCACTTTAGAGCCGAGTGTAGTTTCATCTTGGTGCTGATGGGATCCTTCTTGTTCAGGACAAGAAGAGGTGCATGTCCATCGTGCTTTCTCCCCTTTATACAGTTTGACACAAGGCGGGGTATAGTTTGGGGTAGTGCAGTACTAGCACAGTTATATCAAGAGTTATGCCGAGCCATGTATTACACTGTTACAGGTATCCATAACTTTATTTTATTACATTCACATTCATATACACAACACATCATTAGTTTTCTTACTTTTTGTTTATTTTGTATTCAACTATGGTCTTGGGAGAGACTTCACGTGGGGCGACCCGATTTTGGCGACCAGTAGCACCTCCAGTCGTTCATGCGCCCGTAGTGACGATAAGATATCGTCGATGGGCATCATTGAAATTTGTTCTGTGGATTGTTTGAGCCTTGGTTGAGCGAGCAGAGCTCTTTCCATTAGAGTTTGGAGTGGGCGTTGCAACTGACACGGGCGCATAACCCGTCAAATTTGCTCCACCTGCACTATCTTTGAGATCAACTTCGATTGCAGATACTCTTGATAAGGTAATGGTATATGTAAAAGTATATGGTTCTATAGTAATTTCATTCATATTCACATCAACATTATTGACGTCAAATGTAAATGTGTAGGTCTTATGGCAGCCATACATCGAAGAGTTGGTTGACCAACTACCAGATATCTGCTTATCTTATCAGGAGATTTGGCAGACGATGTCACCACTTATATGTTTTGGGACTGTTGAGTGGCATCGTCTAGAGAGAGTCTTGGCCAGTGTGGGTTACAGCAGGAGATACCTTCATTTTGCTCTTATGAGTAATAGCTACATAGAGTGGATGCACGTGGACGACTTCAGAGAGATTGGGTGATATATCATGCTTCCCTTACATTTGCATATGGGATGTCTGGCGAGGCGAGATCATCAACTACACTTCTATGGTGCCGTGTATTATGGACTTCCATTATCCATATATGCAGTGGTATCGTCGTATTACATGACATTTTATGAGGGATGATATGAGTCTGGGGCTATGGCCCGATGCTACTGAGGCTTTTGGTAAGTTAGAGTCTTGTGATTCTAAAGTATTTTTTTCAAATTTGAATCAATAGATTATGTATTTATAATTGTTTGGTTGGTTCTTTTAGATCTCTGCCTTTGCTGACATAGCTAGTCGATTGCGTGGGGCAACCACAAGATTGGTGTACGACTTATATCATATTGCTAGATCAATGTTACACCAGATCAAAGAGGAGCATCGCACCATTGGACACGATCACCAGGCATCTACTTCACGTGGACCATCTATTAGACCTCCGGTGTCATCCCCTCCAGTTCTTATGCAGCCCATTTGAGGTAGAGGGAGAGGGAGAGTTGATCGGCAAGGTCGTGATCGTGATGGTGGGAGAGGTCGTAGTTGAGATGGTTGGCGAGGTTATGGTCGAGATGGTGAAGGAGGTCATGAACTGGCCAGGCATTGCCACCACTATCGCCTCCCATATTTTTGATGCTTCGATCGCCCAGTACTTACGAATTACCAGTGCTTCCTCGCTCATACTTACCAGTCACTCGACACTTTTATACCCCCACAGACTTACACATCACCTTCCATACCCCCACAGACTTACACATCAGTTGCGACTTTCGCTCCACATGTCATTCCACCATTATCACCCACATCTCCCCCTCTGCAGACCACATCTTTACCATCTCTGATGTCGCTAGAGCCAGCTTTCATGGCAATAGATATCACCTTATCATCTCCGACTTTACCATCCCCTACATTGCCTCCCATCAATGAGACCGATGAGACCATGATTGACCTTGTATCAGAGTTGAGTGCACTTCCACCTAGGCGACCTCACGCTCCACATATACGTCGAGTACTTCATCCATCAGCTCCCTCGGCTCCATCAACTCCATTTGAGATTGCACGGGACCCTATAGATCAACTAGTTGTGTATTATAGGCTTCGTCCTAAGAGAAATATAAAGACTTCATCTTGTGGCACTCATTGATATATGTTGATATTTGTATATATTAATATATGTATACAATTTTTTATATATTTATATGATTTGGTTTATCTATGAAATCAAAGTTTCTTGTTTACTGAATTTGTTATAATTTGGGTGCATGTGGGTGATTATTTATATATATTCTTGTTCTCGGTGTAAACTTGCAGGTCTTAATTGAGCTTCATACAAAAATTCATTGAACATTCCATGATTCTATATTTTAAAATGATAATACACAACTGGATACAACTTGTGAAATAAAAATAAACTTCTGAATATTTTAAAATAAACTGAGTTTATTTGGGATTTAAGGCTACCTTGGATGCGCTTGTTGTGAAAATTTAAAAATATTTACATTTATTTGAATTAATAAATAACTTGTGTGCTAATTTGTATTGATAAATAATATTATTTTGAATATCAAATAGTAAATATATATTTTTTAAATATCAATTTATCAAATCTTTATTCGAACCCATTAGTTTATCAAATCTTATCACTTCATTATTTTCATATTAATAATTTTTAAATAAGTTGATGTCAAAAATAATAATAATAATTTTTTATTTTAAATATTTTAAAGATAATAATAACAATAATAAATCAAAGTGACATTAATTTCATGTTTTTAAAGAATTACTGTCACTTTAATTTTATTATTATTATTACTATTACAATAAATCTTCCCAAACACAAAAATAGTACCAATAGGTGAATCAAGTGAAATATCATTAATTATAATAATTTGTATTTGATTTTTTATTAATTCAACAAATGTGTAAAAGTGGATTTTTTTTTAGATAAATTATTTAAACTAAAAAGATTATTTATACTAAAAACCATATAAATTTGGAAAAGTTATGATTTTTTATATCGAACGTAATATTTAAAATCAATATTTATAATTTCATATAGTTTTGGCATTTCAATTTTTTTAAAATGATAAAGCTATTGTCACCAACAACGACATTTTTTTTTAAATGATAAGTCGTTGTTGTTCAGGACAACGGTATTATTTTATTTATAATCTAGGTGGCCCAAACGTATTAGATTTGACAATAAGTTTAAATACAAACTATTTTTAAAATTTATTTTTTTAAAAAAATAGTATTTTAATCCAAGACTCCAAACTCCCCACATTTAGCTAACCAAGTACTGCCTGTGTTGATGTCCAAAAAAAAAGTACCGCCTGTTTAAGACAGTAAAGAGTATCTTACCTTCTTTTTTTTATCTTTTCCGGAAAAAAATCTTTAGGGTTTAGATTTTTTCCATTCAAATAATTATGATTAGTAACTAATTATACTTTGAAAAGTCATGTGGATATTTTGAAAGTTAGAGACCTATTTTTGTCATACCTTGTTTTTATATAGAAAAGAAAGCTAAAGAAGAATAAACTAGATTCCATTTGTTGGAACTTTCCTTTTAGTTTTGATTGGCAAGTAAACCCCAAATCCATAAAAATTTCAACCAATAATAATAATAATAAAAGTTCCATTTAACAAAATTATAATACTTTTAAGTTGTGTATCTTGACAAATTGTGTTAAATGGACATAAAATTTTATCTTATCAAGTTTGATCGTTTCAAAAACCAATTTAGGGACAATTTAAATTGTCGTTAAGATATACTTCTTATTTTATGTTTTCTATAATGAAATTATAACAACCCATTTACTCTTGTAGGCCAGAAGGTTTGTGGTCTCTGAGATTAAGTGATGAATCGTCATTGATTAATAAATCATGTGATCTGGTAGCAACACATAAAACAAACACAAAGGCGGCAGAGGCGTCAGTCGCCCCTCCGTCTTAAAGTTAGCCTTTTGCGGAAGATCTTAGATTAGAAGCATTTGATTTTCTTAGATTAAGAATGCGTACCTTTTTTTGTCTGATTTGTTTCCCTTTTATGGAGGGAGATAGGAGATCCAACTTTTCCGGAGGGTGGACGATTTCTTCCCCTAAAGGTAGGATAAGTTGGCTCTTATTTCGAAAAGGGGGATTTGTTTCTCTTATATGTAATTGCTTTCCAGATAGGGACACCATTTAAGAGTACCTCCCTATTTCTTCGGAGGCGACGAAGTCAGTTCATGAATGAGTTTAGCTTGTAGATAGAAATCAGGCGGTCGACAACTTGGGAATTAAGGCATTTCCGGGAAAAGTAAGCGTCAAAAGCGTCGAGAGCCATAAAAGTTCCCAGAGTGCAGGGGCGGCGAGATCAAGCGGGCACCCGTGGGGCTAATGTGCGGACAATCATGAAATATCTGGATGGAGGGTTGGCCCGACATTCGTGGGGCAGCAGGGGCCTGGGCCTTTTCCCTTCGAGACCCTTGGACCAGTTTGGCCCGCTATGGAGGTTGGGCATGGGCCCAAGGTACCCACAATGCCCCCCTTTTCCTACCGGGGAGGTAAACCATCCCCCGGCTGGGAAAAAGAGTAAGATTGACCGTCGTATCATGGGGAATGGTCTATTATTAATGTAACTTAATTCTCAGTGTGAATTTTATAACTTTTATGCAATTGCATTAGATGTTATTGGACCATCTGGATTGATCCTGAGAAATAGGAATGGTTATAAAAGGAGAGAGCGACGAAGTTCGTTATCTCACTGGTTATCCAAGTTTTTCTGGTAGAGAAAAGCATCAGATCGATGATGAAGACTCTGTGGCGAAGGGACTAGAGGATATGGGATAGCTATCAATTGGTTGGCCATGCTGTTCGGGCATGGGTTTGTCAGGGACTATATGGTTTGAGCGGAGTCGGAAATATTTGGGGAGGCGTTTGGGTGGTTCTAAAAATTGAATGGCAGCCTCCGCACCGGGGGCCACCTCCTGTTAAATCATGCAGGGTTCGGTCAAGTTCTGGACCAGCCTCATCCTCTCCTTTTCCTCCTTCTTAGCCCTCGTGGTGGCGTGGGGGATTTCTGCTTCTCGTTCAGCCCCATCTCCATCTTTACCTCGGCGGCAGTTCGGGGGCTTTCTGCTTCTTGTTCGGTCCCATCACCACCTTCTTCATTTTGGCCTCGGCGGCATCTTTCATCTTGGATCCAGCATGAACGCTTCGCTTACTTCAGATGTCTTATAAACGAGGAATGTATCGTAAAATATTGCTTGTCAACAAGCATTGCTATGTACTACCAAACACCTTTTGGTGATATTAATAAAACTGTAGTTCCTTATTATTTTTGTACGTTATTGCGATTATGTACTAGTATTCTATAATTTTATAAATACGGCTGCTCGGCCATTACTAATTAGCTAATGGGTCGGTTTATGAGGCTGAGAGGAGGGCCTTTGGGCTTAGCCCATCGTAATCTAATGTGCCCTAAGGTACGAACCGTCGCGTCGGTTTAGATCTTTCATGTGCGAGTGATGGTCGCCTCCGCGTTAAATCACGACTCTCTCCTGCAAGCGGAGGTATATTAGATAGGCATCATCATTTGCACCCTTTTCGTTTATTAATGTGATTTTAGTTCATGCCTTTTCTTAAGGCAGGCCAGCTTGGTTCCTTTCTTGCGTTAAGTTCAGGAGTCATTTATGCATAGAGTGCTAGGTACATATCACTCCACGGGTACCTTCGTAGATCTTTTCGATAGTGTTAGTCCTTGGTGGTGTGACTCTCAGGATTGTTAAAAACACAGGAAGAAAAGTCTTACAGATATTCTAAGGCACTCCTTCGGTACAGTGGTATATTCTTATACCCCCTTGGCATGCCTAGAGGCCTAATATTCACCTTTTCCTCTCCTTTTTTTGGTACTTGCGGAATGGTGGGGAGGAAACTTCCACGAGTGGTCGTCAGGAGGCAGAGCTGGCGAAACATACGCAAGCAATATTCCCTTAACTATGACGATGGAAGAATTAAAGGTACATTTGTAGGGTGCGTGCCTCCAGTGCTTGAGTTGATGGAGGCGGATGAGTCCATATTTGGGTGGGGAACCTGATGAATTGTGTTTTTACTGCGAACATTTAGTGGCGGGGCCCATACTGTGCGACCATAGTGGCTCAATTTCTACACTTTACCAGGGCCGCGACTCTTATCCTACGAGCAGTTCGCATCGCGATTGGTTGTTGCGTGTTGAACCACTTGTACCAGCTTGATCTCACGTTGGTGGAGCTTTTTATCATTTACCTTTTAAATATAGAGATTGGTGTGGGATCCGTATGAGTTTTGAGTCCCGACATAGATCGTGAATGGGCTTCTGCGACTAAGCCCAAGGCGGAGTGAAAGGAGCATTATTAGTGAGAGTTATGGGATGAAATTGGGTTCCTGAGTTGCCTTTAAATATTAAGCGAGTCAGATCTTGGTCCGTGATTATCTGAGTCTGTCTGTGTTTATCTTGGTCTTTATAATGTACTAGCTTGTTGGTTATGCATGTAAATTAAGGCTTGGAGAAGTAATTTGGTGAAATAGATTGGAAAGTCGGCGTTGAGAAGATTAGTGACTCACGATTTGAGAAATGGGGTATAATTACTAAAATGCGCTCACAGGATAATATATCCTGTAAGGTACAGAGAACAAGCCAAAATATATACCTCAGTCATCCACAAACCCTGCATGACATCATGGAGGAGGCACTGTGCTTGCGGATGTTCGATCTGGCTTGGCGGGTGCTATTTCTCTGAATTTGGTAGTCGGCATGGGTTAGGTTCAGAGGGCAGGAGTGCATCAGGATTAGTTTGCTTCTTCAAGCGGGGTCCTGGTTGTTGCCGGTCGGGGAAGCTAGTGGGCACGGTCCGAAACTCACTCCCTCTTGGTGCAATCTTGGCTCACGGAATGGTAGATCAAGTGTAGAGGTTCAAGCGTCAGACGCCTGAATCAGTGTGAAATTTTGCTCTGTGGGTTCTAACCACGAACGGTCAGGATTAAGAGGAGGAAGAGAGGATGGAAAGGACGGCGGGGTTGCTTGATCGATATGCCTTTCGAAGAAGCGGCAGAGTCAGGCCTGCACGTGGATTTGACCGATGCGTGACAAAGATCCGGTCTGTATGGCTGTGGCGGTGGTCGGGGATCGAGCAATCGCTATCTTGCTCCTCACTAATTGGGACCAACAGTTCAGGCGAGGTGGAATCAATCGAATTGAGGTGAGGATGGTCCATCCACGGGCGCACAAATAAATCTGCCAGATTGATGAGGGCGACCAATAATCAGTTCTGTGATGGGTTCCATTACTCAGTCAGGTTAATTAACTCTTAACTATATTTCGCCGTAGTGGGCCCCAGTGGAGATATCAGCCCAGTGGAAGGGTAAGGATATCTGGTTATGAGACCACTTCCATCATTGAGGCATCAGTAGCTAATTAGTTAAGTGTTTAACTTTTAGCCAGTTGTGGGTGCTGTGTGACACTTCGTGGCATGGGCCTCCATGAAGATTACTCGGTGAACCTCCCATCTCGAAGGAATCATTGATGGGATCACAGTGAGGTCGTAATTTTGTGTTAAGATCCATGAGTTCAGTAGATATCACGGTTCTTGGTGCAGGTTTGTCGTTGTCTAACATTATCTCTTCACGGTTTGCTAATGGGGTTTCTTCTGGAATTACGTGTGTTTGTCGTAACATGGCACTCTGGCACCATGAGTTCAAGCAACCGGGATGCAGCGTTTGCAGTTGTTGTTCGAATGAGGTATGTGGGCGGGAGATGCGAGTGCCATTGAAGCAAGCGAGCCTGGCATATGTAGTCGCTTGGAAATTTGGAAGCTGAGATCATTGGAAATGCCCGGGCGAAGACTAAGAGAGGGATCTGGTAGCCATGAGCGACAGATGGCCGGCCAACGGCAGGGAGCCCTTAATACTCGAGCTCAGATAGAGTCAGAGCTTGCTCGGGTTCAGAATGCTTTGGCGCTTGCGGAAGAGGCTCGTCGAAAGGCGGAGTTTGATTCTGGACCTTCAAGGAGCTTGGTGGCCGCTCACAGGAGGCTTACGAGAAGGTAGAAGAGAAAATAGCCGGTGGCGAGGAGAAAGATTCAGCGCCGTTTATAAAGGCTTGGAGGCATCAGTTGTTTGCCACCTTTCGGGAGAAACTCACATCATGAGGAGATGATGGAAATTTCTGTTTGACTCAAGCGTGATATGCTTTTTAATTATGGCTATAGTTATTCACTTGCGCTTTACATTGCAGCATTCAGATAAGCAAATTCGGATATCTGAGACCCTCAGTTCCCTTGTGTAGTTTCTTTAATCCAGCTGCCGGGCTGTGTTTCTTACTTAACTTGAATCTGTAGTTGTTGGGGAGATTGTTGGGAGAGCCGCCATCTATTTGGTGAGGCGGCTCTTCAAATGAGCAATTCTTCAGTGGATCCCAGTGATGTGAAACTTTTAGTTTATGGAAGACATTTAGTGCTTGACACAGACAATTGCTTTTCTCTTGCTGGCCCACATTTTGATTGTTTAGACATTTCATTTTGGATTCTACTTCATTTCTGTTTCATGTTTGCCTTGAATATATGTGTTGTTAGAATTTTCCTCTGAGAGCTAGATTAGTAAGTTGTGCGAATGCTCAAGATTTATCGGTCGGTCGGGCGGGTTGTGAGCCACGCGGGACTAGTGGACAATAGCGTGGCCTCTTTGGGCCGGGCGGGCGATGAACTCGCGTGGGTTTATGGTGACAGCTAGGCGTGACTATGATGGCAGGACGGAGTCGATGGCTAACGTGGCTGACTATGTTTTGACAAAATGACGGCATTCATTTATCTTCATTGAGGCGGTCGGTGGTGCGCGCCCAGGACTTATGGTGACCCGGCTAGGCGATGGCTATCTTTGGGCAGCGATCAATGGTGCCGGACATGAATTGGCCAATCGGCGATGGCGCTATCTTCAGGCGACTGAGTCAAATGGCGCCGGACTTATGGTGACCGGCTGGGCGTAGCTAACGCTGTGAAGAATGGGTGGTGAGCTACTGTACTTCGGACTTGTAATTTGACCTGGCTAGGCGACCATTTATGCGTTGAAATGAGTGGTGACTAGCCGTCCGGACTTGTATTTGGACCCTGTTTTGAATCGTGAAGATATGCCAGTAATGGATAATAAAGATGTTCTTTTATTGATAATACCTTTTAGGTGTGGCATTCCATCATCTGAGGATTCGTCGGTTTGTCTATAAGCATGGACGGGTTCTGACCGTCGACTATATGGGCCTTTCCAGTTCAGTTGGAATTTCCATAGCGTGAGATTCTGTGAACATTCTCGCAAAAGCTTTAGCAACCTTTGGTGTTTCTGGGTAAGAACATTGAGCTACTCGCTTGGTATAAGAGTTAAGCTTGACGTGATGGGATAGCATTCGGTTTATTTGCGCTTCGCATTCATCACTAGTGTCTAATTCTATGATCATAGATTCTTCATTCGCTGAGTCGGGCGTTGTAGTGAATTGTGGGTGAAGCTGATTTCGTTAGAATAAAGCACATCCGTAAGGGTGATACGAAGGAGGGAGCTGAGTTGGATTTTAGACGATGATCTGTATTGAGTGCCGGAACAATTCTCTTGATTTCCTTCAGCGAAATCTAAACGCTTTGAGACGATCATGAGGTCTTATTGGAAACTGACTTTAGCCACATTGCTTTGAGATCAGTGGGGGGTGGAATGCAGGCTAATTACCGAGTTCTGAAAAAATCTCGATATACCAATTTGTCAAAGCTGTGGCCCCGTATCGTCGATGATCTTGGATTACAGATGGCTTGGGAGACGATATTAACATATGACAGGGTGACATCTGTCTTTGGTAGATGAAGGAAACGACCTCATCACATTCTGAAGTAATGTGGAGCCAGGTAATAGTTTTTGTCTTTGGGCCGGTGGGGAATGGACCCACAATATCAGAATTCCCCATTAATACGAATGGCCATGAGACTAGAGATGAAACGGATCACCACTAAGATTTCAAATGGAACTTATTTCTTGGCGGGGTCACATTCACGTGGTCGACATCGACTTCATAGTTGGCGGTATGCACACAGTGTGTGATCTCGGTGAGCTGTTCTTCCCCACAGGTGGTTTTCTCGCATATACCTTCATGTACTGGATCTTACGTGCGGCCTTGTTCAGGGTTGAGCATTCAGTATGATCCACGAGGATCGTTTATATGATTGTCAGTCTCTTATGGAGAACATGGGTGAATCCCGAATTTTGCATGCATTGTTTATGTCGTGAATTGGTTCCACGTGGCTATGTAGGCCAGTATGGGATCAGTCGGGATGGGGGCCTCCTGTATCTGGCCTAATTGGGTATGCAATATGGATGAGTCTGGTTTATAGTAGATGGGAAGGTATATCGTTTCCTTCACCGACAAAGAAGCGGCAATAACGGCTAAGGCATCGGCCCTCTCGTTGCGGTCCCTAGGAACATGTTCCAGTTTCCAAGCCGAGAGGGTACTTAGTCTCTGTTTGACTAAGGAAGCATATTTCGTCATTCGGGGTTCTCTGGATTCAAATTCTGCATTAACTTGTCTTACAACCAACTACGAATTGCTTCGGATTAGGAGGTTGTTAGCACCTTGCGAGCGGTTCGGCTCTGCGACGAGGAAGCCGTACTCTAACTTCGTTATTAGAGGCATATTCATGTGCATCTTTCGATCCTTTCCTCGGTAGGGAGGTTAGCTGTAGGCCAAGGCTACGACTGATTGTCTGGAGGCCTGATGAGCTTAAAAGTCATCTATTTTTAATCCATTTTTCTGTTTGATTTTCATCAGAAAGGAATAATTAATATCTGAGGAGTATGGAAGAAACTCTTGATGTGTTATTAGCGAGGAGTGAAAGAAAGAAGAAAAAGCAGTAGAAAAATGCAGCAATCGGTGGAGTAAAAATACAGAAAATGGCAGGCGAGAAATAAGCTTGTTGGGTAACTAATGTTGCGATTTTCGAGCTTGCATTGTCGATTATGCAGTGCGACATCGAGTCGAAGGAAAATTGATCTTGGTCGCGGCGGGCATTCTGATGAGCAGCGGAGCTAACCAAAGACTTAAGAAATGATGTCGGCTGGTGGCACGTGATCATACATGAATCGATATCGCGACAAGGGATGGAGGTCATGACAGAAGCACCTTTATCTTTGTGGGTTTGAAAAGATGAAAGCGATGTGATTTAAAAGTGTAGTGACGGTGGCGTCGCGACACAAGCACTAACAGTTTAAGGTACGCAAGGCATAATATGATGTCGCGACAAGAGATCGAGGTCACGACATGAGACTTGCTCAGTTGAAAGTTGCAATTCCATAAAGTGATGTCGCGACAAGGGATTGATGTCGCGACATAAGAAGATACCAGTTCACAGTTACAGTTCCTAAAGTTGATGTCACGACAAGAGATCGATGTCGCGACATAGAAGACTGGTTAAACCTCAGTGACTAAAGTTGATGTCCACGACAAGAGATGCGATGTGACATAAGAAGACACAAGTTCAAGGCTGCGAGGGCTTCGAGCGATGTAAAGCGACGAGAGATGCGATCGCGACCCAAGACGACAAATCAAGGCGCGACCATAAAGAGTGATGTCGCGACAATAGATTGATGTCCGACATCATAAATCATCGATGAAGAATTTGCGAAGACATGAGGCGATGTCCGCGACAAGAGATCGATGTCGCGACGCCGAAGCAAACGATTCAAACTGTGGGCCATAGAGCGATGTCGCGACAAAGATTGATCGCCGGCGACGCCGAAGCCATCATTTAAAGGTTGCGAGAATAAGGTTGATGTGCGGTATTGGTTCGCGGCCGCGACGCAAAGCGTTACTTCGCGCGAAAACAAAGATAATATGACTTCTTGATAAATCTTGCATGAGTGCCGTAGCGATGTCGCGACAAAGACTGGTCGCGACACGAGCGATAACATGGGCGATCCATTGGGAAATCCTGGCTTTGCGTGGAATTAAGACCCAGCAGAACCCTATAAATCTGTTGCTATAATCGAAAGCGACTCTTAGCGACAGAAAGAGAGATGCAGGTTCTTTGAAGGCTCACATTTTTTATTTTCTTTACTTTCTTTTCTTTTCTTACTTTTGTTTCGTTTTTTTCATTTATTTTAAGATTAGATTAGTGTGTATTCGTTTTAATTTGGATTTGAGCGTTAGGCTGTAAAAGTTAACATTTGAATACGAGATGTTTATTCTTAAAATTCTTGTCACAAGTTTGTTTAGATTCGGACAAAATTTTAGGATTCGAGCATGATTTCCGTTTTGGTGGTTTTCTTGATCGACAAGCCATTGTAGGTATGTCGGTAATTTAGAAACCAGCTTCCATTGAATTGGCGTTATTGTTAAATAATGCTCTGTGATTATTTCATTCATAATAGTTTGAACCGGATGTTAAATCGACTTGCTGGTTTTGCGTGTTCTTGGAATTGATCCCAATTTGGTCTACGGTACCATAACCGAGGTTGTTTAAACTACGATTTCGGCCCTTTGGGTGACACGGAGAAGGCATTCTGAGAGTAGAAACAATTTCGGAAGAGAATATTGGAACTTTGATATTAACGATCTAATCGCTCTGTATATTTAAATCAAATACATCCTCTTAAGCATGTAGAGAATAAGTTGAGTAGTTATCAAATCCAGTGACGGAGAGTTCCACCCTCAATTTGAATAGTGAATTGATCCAGTGTTAGCAAGGATCCTAATCAAGGAAAGAATGAAAATTCTAATTTGAGGGTGAGGAACCGTATAGTGCAACCTAAACAATGACTCCTTGAAGGAAGGGCTGGTCTGGATCATAATAATTGGAATTATAAGTATTGAAATAAAAATACCGAACAAAGGCAACTAGTTTTAAAGTAGTTATTCACCCCCTGTGTTGAGAGAAGCAGTTAAGGTGAGATGATGAGCGTAATGGTATGGAGAGAATCGATCCACTTTATTAATCCCATGGATAGTTTAAAGATGCAGCGGATTGAAAACCAAGATCTGATACGAGACTATAGAATTGATTCTTCACAATAGTGATTATTCAATGTGTTCTTTAGAGATAGCTTGTTAAATCTAAATTTGTTATTTTGATATTTCAATGTCAATTCATTTATTGTTCATTCATTTTTCTTTGTTATTCAAGCTTTCAAGCAAAAATCTCATGTGTATTATCGTCCAAATAGTATGGAGCTTAAGTAGTTGGGGTAGTTGATTGAAAGATTCTTGAGATCTACGTAGGATCGATATACGGACTTAAATCCATTTTATTACTTGTCGACCTGTGCACTTGCAGTATACTGGATCAAACCACACGAAAATGGTTTACTCTTAAAATAAAAAATATCTTTGCTAATCAAGTAATACTTAAGGAAACTCACTTTAAAATTTAATGGTTTATTCTTGAGGATTAGACAATAGTCCTTGGGTAATAAGTCTGAATTTGAATAGGTGTTTGATCATAACAATTTATTGATCTATGGTCTTAACGAGTCTTATGGTGTTGTTGCCATGGATTAGATAATAGTCCTTAGGTGATAACGTCATAAATTTGGTGTACATCAAAGTCAGTCAACAAGAAGTTTGTAAGCTTGTAGATTCTTGGATCGAAAGAATTTAAGTAAATCAATATTCAGACGAAGAAAGAAGGGAAATCTTAATTTGGACATTTGAAGAACAAAATAAGCTTTTCAAGCGTGGTTGTTTTATATAATCTTTAACAAACCATATTGAAAATATTTGTTGACAGGACTCATCTATTAATATAAGTGTGTTTTGATTTCGGGAGACGAATTTTAATGCATAGAAACATAACAACGATCGATTCAGACCTGAGAATTAGAGAACACTCGAAGCTTGAGAAAGATAAGGAAAGCGAAGAAACTCAACCATAGCGGATGAAAACGAAGATCATAATGAAGCACATAGAGACGGCTAGAAGGTCTCAGTGCTTGATACTATGGAGGACCTAAGGCCAGAGTGTGAATGAGTACTCTGCGTCAGACGGCCCGGCTATTGATGCAAACAATTTTGAACTTAAACTGACACTAATTACCATGGTCTAGCGGCATCGAGTTCTTGGTCATCCTTTGAAGACCCAAGCGAGCTTTTCAGGAAGATTTCTCGGGATGGCTAATCTGATGAAGTTGAATGGGGTGAGACCCGGAAGTCATTCTTGCATCCTATTCCCCTTCTCAGAATCTGTGACTACATGGTAGCTCTTTACCATATGGCTTTGATGCCCAGGAGGAGTGTGGGAGCCTGCCAAGTAGATTCTTTCCCGGCCCTCACCTCGAGAGAAGGAGGGGAAATCATTGTGTTTCGAAGCGGGGGGGAAGATGAAAGCTTAGTAATGTAGCTTGGGAAAAGGAATTCAAAGCGGGTTCTTTGAAGATGTCAATGCATGGGATAGATCGAAGACTCGGATGGACATTGTATATCATGCCTTGAATGATATATCAAGGGGATCATTGATACTTCATGTTGTAGACATTGGCGAAAAAGTCTTTGAAGAAGCGAGAAGTGATTGTTTGGCTAAATGCAATATGAAAACTCATACGAGTTTCAAGAGGCAATGAGAGAAGGGATCATGGAGCTAAGCAAGATGACAGCATGGAGGCCAAGTTGGATGCCATTATGCCGCAATTTGGACAAGCGAAAGAAAGACACACCTTTGCTCGGGAGATAGGGCGGTTGAAAGGATTATTGAAGGAAATCTTGAAGAACAATTCTATGGCGTGAAGAGGTTAAGTATGCGGGTGAGTCAAGGAAACTACCATTTCAAACCCAATACTAACACTTGACACATTATCACCCGGCCAAGCGAGAACCGGCGGGAACTCATGGTGTGGATGGAGCTTCACAAGGCCTGAGCATGGGCGGAACCCTCAACGGGGTTATCAACAACCTACCAAGATTCAGACAGCGGCAAGGGAAATGAACACGAGAAGCCAGATATCGGGGTCGAGAGGAGGGCCCAAACTTTTGAAGCAGTCTTGCATTTCATGGGGATAATAAGAAGCTATTGAACCTTCATGAATAAAAGTTTGCGAGTTGGGAGGCTTGCGCTGCTACAATTCTCGAAATTAGAGCACCGCAATGCATCCACGAAGAACTGGAACACAGTGAGGCATTTGGCCTAACCTGCAAAGCAGGAGGAAAGATACCTTCCTAAGTGACACGAAAAGAAGAATCGAAAGGATTTGCATGGTTGTGCGACAGAAGTCAGGGAAGGTTGAAAGAATGAAAGGAAAAATGACGACAAGGGAGAAGAAAGCCCGAAAGGAAGAAGCACTAAGAAGGAGGGACAGGAAGGATATCAAAGGCTCTAGGACTCGCAAATCCCATTTCCACAGATCGCAAACTAAGATAGAGGAGCAACTTGCAAGGTTTTTTGAACCTTCAAGCCAGAGATCGCATGCCCTTACAGTAAGTGGTGACTCGGGATGCCACTCTATGCAAAAATTCGAAGGACATGCCGAACAAGAAAAGAAAGATAGTAGAAGAAGGGATCGTGACCACCGCCACTTGCGCGGCCGTGATAAAGAAAGAATTGCCGTAAAAGATGAAGGGACCCAAGGAGCTTTACAATTCCTGCATCATCAAGGAATTGAATCGTGAAGCTCTGCGACTCGTGAGCCAGTATAAACTTGATGCCTCTTCGCTGCCGCTAATTAAGTTTGGGGGAGGTTATTCCCACCACTGTTACTTCTTCAAATGGCGCATGATCGATGAAACCTCAATGAGTCTTGAAGATGTCATCGTTGGTAAATTTGTTTTTCCGTAAGACTTCATAATTGACATGGAAGAAGATTCACAAGTACCCTCGCTCGGGGAGACCATTCCTAGCTACTCTGAGCGCCCGACGACATGCAAAAAGGAGTTCTTACTCTCGAGGGTTTGGAGAAGAAGCCGGCTTAACTTGATCAAAAGCATGCATTATAGATATAGACAGAAAAATTGTACGTAGTTGATGATGTCTACCTACAACCTCGATGTTCACAAACATTGTAATGCTCAAATTTTTATCAATGAAAAAGAGATGAATTCCCAATATATTGAAGATGACTACTCTGATTGTCCATACACAAGTTTTCATTCTATAGAAACTGTGTTGAACCTGAAGCAAAACAGAAATGACAAAGGGGAAAATAATGAAAAAGGGGAAATTCATCAAGAAACCAGCTCAGAGGGGCTAGTGTTGAAAGAGTTGCCAAGTCATTTGAAGTATGCTTATTTAGAATCACCAAAGAGAAGACCAAGCAGACTTTTCATTCTCGCTAGACTTAGTAATGATGTAGGAACAAGAGATTGCCGCAAATCTTAAAGAAGCATAAAGAGTCTATAGCTTGGTCCATTGAAGAATTGAAGGGTATCAATCCATCAATTTGCATGCACAAAATTGCTAGAAGAAACTTCAAAGCCATCTCGTAGAACATCAAAGGAGACCTGAATCCAAAGACAGAAGTGGTCGTGAAGGAGGTACCAAATTGTCGCACGTCAGGTTTTATCTATGCACTTCGATAGTCCTTGGGTGAGAGCCCCACCATGTGGTTCCAAAGAAGGGTGGGTTTATCGTGATCCCAATGAGAAAATGAATTGATTCCAACAAGAACAAAGGATGTGGATGGAGGGTATGCATTGATTACGTGTGAAGCCGAACACAAACATACCGTAGTGCCACTGCTTTGCCCTTCTTCATAGATCAAATGTTGGACAGACAGCGTGACACCTCATTTTTGCTTCGATGGGTATTCAGGATACAATCAGAGCCACAGCATCGCACCTCGAGACCAGCGAGAAGACCACTCACATGCCCCATTCCGTACCTTGTCTTCGTATGATGCCATTTGGCCGTGTAATGCTCCCGCTACATTCCAAAGGTGTATGATGTCATTATTCTCGTGATATGGTTAAGAAGTTATGGAAATTTTTATGGATGACTTACCGTATATGGATCCAGCTTTGATCAATGTTTGAAGAACCTCGAAACAAAGGCTTTTAAAGATGCCAAGACAAACAAATGAAGACCGACCGGGAAAAATGCAATTTTATGGTAACATAAGGTATTGTTCTTGGCATAAAATTTCAAGCATCGGATCGGAAGTAGACCAATCCAAGGTATCCATTATCAAAACTCTTGCACTCTACCACGTAAAGAAAAGGGAGCCGGTTTTGGGGCATCGGATTTTAAAGGAGATTCACTGCTGACTTCTCAAAAATAGCCGCACTACTCATGCAGACATCGAGAAGGATACAAGGTTTAATTCTTGATGACTCCAAGGTCGCTTTTGAAGATATCAAGATCAATTGGTTCAAGCACTTATAATGGCTGCACTGCACGGGATCGTGATTTGAAATAATGTGCGATGCCGTTGATTTTGCAATGGAGCCGCCCTAGGGCAAAGAAAGGAGAAAATATTCGTGACTATATACTATGCTAGTAGAACCTTCAATGAAGCACAAGAAAATTACCAAATAATCAGTGAGATGCTAGCCATAGTATTTGCTGTGGAAAATTCAGTAATACATTTGGGATCCTATGTTATCATTCATAATCGATCATGCAAATAACTGGCACCATGTCCAAGAAGGAAGCTTAAGCCAAGATTTATAAGGTGGGTGTCATATTGCAAGAGTTTGACTTGGGATCATGATAAAAGGGTGTGGACAAATGTGGAGGCTGGATCACTTGTCAAGAGTAGAAAGAAGCACTACTGAAGAAGAGAAAATAATATTGACAGAGAACTTCCCAGATGAGCAACTGTTTAAAGTTTCCTTCCAACTTCCATGGTATGCTGATATTGTGAACTATTTAGCTTGTGGAGTAATTCCTTCATAATTCAAATTTACCAATGTAAGAGGAAACTTAACCGATTGAGCAGTATTATATTCGACGATCCACTATTATTTAAAAGAGGTGCTCGATATTGATAATAAGTAAAGACAGGTGCGTAAATGAACAAGGAAAATTCTCGAATGAATGCCATGCATCACCATATGGGGGTCATTTTTCAGAGAAAGAACAGTCATAAGATACCTAACTGGTTTTATTGGCCCACTATCTCGTGAGATCAGGCCATGGGTGAAATTAGCGATGATGCCAAAAGATTGAAATATCGCCAGCAGTAATGAAATGCCCTAAGAGGTATAATGGTGGTGCAAATCTTTGATGTATGGGGAATAGATTTTATGGGACCATTCCCACCATCATTTGGGAACCTATACATACTGCTAGCAGTTGATTATGTTTCCAAATGGGTGGAAGCTGTGGCTTGTCCAAGGAATGATGCTAATACAAGAGGAGCTTCTGCAAAAATATTTTGAGTAGATTTAGAACACCTTAACTCATTAGTGATGGGGGAAGTTTCATTTTGCAAACAAAATATTTGGTAAAACCTATGAGCAGTGTATGGGATCAAGCATGTAATGAGTCTAGCTTTATCATCCCTGCACTGAACTTAGGATGCTGCAAATTTCCAACAGGAGATTAAAAGAATACTTGAAAAGACCGTGAGCTCAAGCAGGAAGGATTGGTCTTCCAAACTGATGATGCACTTGGGCCATGTAACTCCATACAAAACTCCCCATTGAATGTCCCTATACAAAAAATACTACAAGCCATGTCACTCTACCTCCGAATTGGAACAAAGGCAATGGGCTATCAAGAAGCTGAACTCCCATTTTAAACTCGTAGGGAAGAGAGATTGTTCAAGAACCGTCCGAATTGGAAGAATTGAGAAATGAAGCCTATGATAATGCTAGAATCTACAAGGATAAGACAAAGAAATGGCATGATCAAAGGATCCCGAGAAAGAGTTCTGAGCAGTAACAGTGTTCATCGTTTAATTCTAGATCGAAATTGCTCTGTGAGTTGAAATCCAAATGGGAGTGGGCCATGTTCAGCAGGTGTCAAGCAATACATTTGGAGCAAGAACATTAAGGACCGACATCGAGAAGAATCTAAAGTCACGGACAAAGACTCAAGCACTATCTAAGCAGTGGAGGAATAATGAAGAGTCTAAAGAAAGTTACCTAGAAGGAAGAAGAAACTAAACAAAGAAGTCCGCCATGACCAGAAAACTGAAAAATTGATGGGAGGCAAACCCAAAAGACTTTCAATTTCTAATTTTGAATTTTATTTATAAATTCACTTTGATTTTTTTTTCTCTAAAGTTTAATTTTAGTATAAAGGACTATTTGGAAATCTAGAAAGTAATTCGAGGTGTAATCAAATCCTTCCGAAATGTTGCAAAGAGTGCTTGTGCAAAAATGCGAGGAAATGAGAGAAGAGACACTCGGGAACCACCTATAATTCATGTGAAGGAGACACAGGAAAAATGCCTTTCCTGCTACAAATTTTGGGAAAATATAAATTGCTCACATGTATGAATCATTGCAGGAAATTGATTTATTTGATGCCGAGGATTTGAGAGTTGATAAAGAATGAAAACCCCTCTGCTCATTAAATATATAAAGGCAAATACTGATTAGTTCGCACGAAGATTGGATGTCGTGGACTCGCCGCAGATAGTAAGAAAAAGATGTGGTCGCGACAAGAGCAATTCCTCCTAGCGGGAGCTGCCGCGATAACATCATACATAGAGGAAATAATTGGTCGCTGCGGCTAAGGGATCACTTGTCCCATCAAAAGTCGACAGGTTCAGAATAAAGAAATTTTATGTCGCGATATCATTGAAATTTCAGCTACTGGGCAAGTTAAATTTCGTTTAATTTTAATGATGCGATACTCTAACTTGCATTGAAGTCGCACATGCGAATTTAATAAAAACAAGTAGCCCACAAAAACTTGATTGAATTGCAACCGTTGGAGAACTTCTTCCCACTTCCGCTCCACTCTCCAAACCGCCTGTCCTCCCTTCCCCCCCCCCCTCCCCCTCCCCCCCCCCCCCCCCCCCTCCCTTCCGATTCTCAACTCCCGAAAAACCCTAGCTCGCACTCTCCGTAAAACTTTCCTTCCGTTTCAATGGTCGAACTCAAACCTCGTACCTAACCCGGAGAGATCACGAGGAATATGTGCAACCGTAAGAAGAAATCTGACAGAAGAATCATGGAAGAGATGCCCAAAGAAGCACTAAGAGGTACCAAAGAGTTTCAAGAAAGAGTGTATATGGAAAAAGAAGAGCAAGAGAAGAAGAAGTAGAAGATTTTAGACAGAGGAAGCTTATTCCAACTAAGAAGACTACGCTAACAAGAGGTTCAGACGTAGCAGAAGATTCAACCCTAATACCCCTTTCTCTGCATGATTGAACAAAGAGGGCAGTTTTCACACAAAAGTCAAAGCACAAGAGTGGTGAAAGAATCTTACCTAATCCGTGAAAGTGGTGAAAGATAACACTCGTGTTCGTTAGAGGAGCGGGTACCATATGGAGCCAAAGCCATTAACGAAGATATGGAATGGCAGGCACAAGCATGGGTCCATGTGACACTCCTTTCTTCCCATCCGACCCGACATGTCCAACCAAACTCGGATGCTCCGATATCAATTAAATCGCACGCCCCAACTCCTATGAGGATGTCGGGCGAGGGTCACTCTTTTATCATACTTATAACCTTACACTTGCATATTCATATAATGTTAACAATTAACTTGTAATACATTCTCAGAAAGGCCGATTACAAAAGAGAGATACAAGTCTTAAATATGGGAAATGTTCAACATTTACAATATTTACATTGTTTACAAAATTCATATACAAAATAGACTCAAAGGTCTTTTGGGCGGCAACTATCGATGGCCTTTGATCACGATGTGGATTGCCCCCGCTTCTCTGATTTCACCTACACGGATTGAACACCCGTGCTGTTTTTACGCTTTAGTGGGAATATGACTCTATTAAGAGTCACCACACTTTATACAAATGCATATAACACATATAACATTTGGCGTACTCTTATCATTTCTCATATATATATATATATATATATATATACTTTTCATAACTAGTTTCCATTTCTTATCATTTCCATATACTTTCTATGTAATCTTGTACTTTTACTTTGGTTCTTGTAATCAGATACTATCATCGTATAGCAAAGCAGTTATGCTTCTATACCATGTCGTGGTAATCTCTACACTTCCTTTGCATATACCTGTCATTTTCTTTTATGTTTCATGTCTGCATAAACCTTAGAAGTGGATACAGGAAACCATGAGGGCCCGAAGGCGCTATATACTCACTGTACGAAACAGTGGTCCATGAGGGCCCGGAGGCGCTATATTCATTGTATGAAACAGTGGTCCATGAGGGCCTCGAAGGCGCTGTGGATATAATATAAATTGAAAGGTATCATCACTCCGACGAGGATGCTGACCTATTCCACAGGGCCCTGAGGCGCCTGCGGGCGACCCTTTCGGCCACTTGATCCAAACGGGATCTATGTCATTGACCCAAACGTGGTCCCGATTTCCGAATATAACTGATATGCTGTAGACTTATTCTTCCTAATAGGCATGCCCATCTATCCCTCTACCAGTTCTAAGGCATAATCAATCGCGGTGTTTTATGCTCGCATGTCTCATATTCCCGAATAATATTGTCATTCCGGTAATCATATGTGATATATAAATACAATCATTTATTCATATCTTTTCATTTTTCATATCTCATTACATGCATAAATAACTATTCTACTATGTGTATGCTTATAAGTTATTTATGAATTCATAATAGGCATTCCTAATACAAATAACTATGGTTACCTGTGTACTGCCTACTGTTTCCGCTGTGTTTTCTGAACTAATATGAGTTCCAATATTATCGTTGTCTATTGATGAATTCTTGACTCAATGGGCTTCCATAGAGTCCAAGAACACCCAAATCGGAGTTCAAACGAAGGGGAGTTATGACTCTTCCGCTGGAGGTCAGCGCGCAAATAATCTTGACGAGTCGATCGACCGACGAGTTGAGCTGTCATGGACGAGCTCGATCTAACACCTTGGTCTGACATCTACCATCCTCCAGGCATAAGAATGTATTATTGACTCACGTATAGAGTCCAAGAACACTCAAATCGGAGTTCAAACGAAGGAGATATTAATCTTCCAAAGTCGAGGTCATGCATAGTCAACTTTGGACGAGCTGGGACCATCGCTAATGACCACTGCTCACCTTGACGACTAATCGCTGGGCGGATCGCATCATCAAGCAGACGACCACCGCTAGCGGATCTAATTACCGTTTGACTACCACCGTTGGTGGATCTACCACCGCTTTGACGAAAAAGTACGCTGGCGACGAAGTAATCGCTTGACGAGCACCGCTTGACGGCGCATCGCTGCGGACGAAAGCATCAGCTTCGACGAAAGTAATCGCTTGGACGACGAGCACCGCTTTGACGAAAGTACTATCTGACGAGCACGTTTGACGACGAGCACCGTTTGACCGAGCAATCGCTTGATCTTATCCAGCAATCGCTTGACGAATTCTATTTGACGAATTTCCTTACCCACTTGACTATTCAGGTGAGTAAAAAGACTATAACTCGTCTACAGATCCGACCGAGAAATTCAAAAGCCTAACATCAAGTTCATTGATGTGGCTACCATTTCACAGAAGGCTTACTTCTGAATTCCTGTATTTCTGACTCAAAAACTGTGTCTAAGATCCGCGCTGCATATGGTCGCATAATAGGAATTTTCTTCGGGTCTAACTTGGTAACTAGACCTCTTCTCAAACACATATTTGTATTTCTAAAGCTCTCTAACTCAACTTACAAGAAATGAGTTTAGGATTTCAAACCAAACTACACAAGAGGAGGGTTCTAAGCCATGTATCCACAATCTCGAATTCCATATTAACCTGTAACACATGTAATCAGACACCTAGTTTTCATACACATATTCATGGTTCCATACTTTTCTATACCAAATCATAGTTCCATACAACCCAAGATATGTGTATTCATACAAATATTCACAGTTCCATACAAAACCATATTTCTATACTCATTTTTAGTAGTTCCATACAACCTAAGATATAAAATCCGTACTCCATACCAAATCTACACCAGAATCTTCTTCTTCTTCTTCTTCTTCTTCTTTCTTCGTCATTTGCCTCCTTTTTCTCCGGCGACCAAAATAAGATATTTCTTTGGTCTTATCCTTTATTTGATCTTATTCCCTTTTTTTATTTTACTTTGGTCCTCCAACTCTTATAATATTTGCAAATCAATTTTATAATATTTACAATAGCCTCAAATCTTCTTTTATTATTTGTAATTTAACTTATGCATATTCCTACTTTTGTTTTTATCTTTATTTTATTCCGAATAAATATACCTTACGTTTATTATACCCAAAACATGTTATAAAATCAAGTAGGTATAATTTGGGGTGTTACGTACCAAGTTCAAAGTTTTGAAAACCCAAATTTTGAGAAGATTGCCAAAAGGCCATCAATTGTGTGCCAACCGGGACAGCGTGAAGGAGAACCAAAAAACTCAACAAAAAGTTTCCATCGACAGGCTAAGGTATGGTTCTATTTCTCGCCTCTCGTTGGGTCCCAACCAAGCATTTGAGCACAATGAGAGCATGAAGCAATTATGCTGTATGCTATTTTAAAAGGGTACAAGCTCAATGTAGGAGTAATAATTGAAAATTCTATAATGAGGTACCATGAAGGAAACAAGAGAGGGTTGATACCTCACCCAGCAACAATAATTGTTTTATGTTTAAAGGCTGGAGTGAAGGGAGTCTTGGAAGAAGAAGAAGAGGTCCCTATGACATCACCCACTCCCATCGACTGTGAGGAGCAAGGACTTAAATCAAAAGAAAAAAGGGGGTGTTGATTAAAACTTCGCAGAAGAAGCTCCACCGCAAGACAAGCAAAGAGGAGACTTTGGGGGTTGTCGGCCAAGAAGAAGAGAACTTAAAACTCTCCCGAAAAAAATACTTCTATATTTGCGCACGATATGGCAGATGAAAGAAGCCCTTAGGATTTCTCCATCCTCTTAGCTAGTTCTCCTATGCAAAACAGAGCATTCAGAGAGCAGGGAGAAAGCTCAAGGGGAGAACAAGAGAACAATTCAATAATGGAGGCCCTCAATGCCATCCAGAAGAAGATGGAAGACAGGGAAAAAGAGTGGAATGTGCAACAAGAATTCAGGGAGGGAGTTTATGAAAAAGAGTTAAAAAGAAGAGATCGGGAAGAAGAACTGAAAAGAAGAGAAGAACATGAAAAAGAGGTTCTTCTCAAAGAAGAAAGAGGACTTCAAGAAAAAGAAATGAAGGAAAGAGATCGCGATCTTCTGGCGTAAACCTGCCGAGTCATGAATCTTTTATAACAATCGCCAGCGTTATTCTCAAATTTCCTAACCATCATGAAGAAAAGAGGTGATCAGAAGCCAAATTGGGAGAATAAATAAAGGGATTCAAATTTTTATTCAAGTCTCTACAAAAAGTATTTTGAGAATAAGCTGGATGTGATAGAGACAAGAAGCAAAAGGATGTCAACAGCAAGAGAGAATGGCTAGAAAATTGGATTTGATTAACAACAATCTTCCAAATTTTGAAATAATGACTGAAATGGAAAACACAATGAATGGCTTGGGGGAAGAGACAAGATGAGCTAAATTGAAGAAGGTTGATCTCTTCCAATGAGATCTTCATCAAGATCAAGTCGAAGGAAACTAAGAAGAGAAAGGAAAGAAGAGAAATGAAATTCTCCATTCCCAAATCTCATTTGAATACTCCTAGACCTGATCCCCTAATATCTTTGTCGCTCTTCCAAAAGAAAGAGACACTCTTCCCAAACTCGACCTCCTTTACCTTCCAAAGCCCATATCGTGCATCCAACATTTGCAATTGAACTAAAATAAAATGATAAACGGAAATGAATTGTCATGGTTATTTCGTTTGTTAAATTTTTGTGTTGCTTTGTGGTTGCATAGTCAGGGGAAAAATAAAGTAGGAATTAGTTCAAGAATAAAACTCACGAGATGTAATGAGATGAATTGAATGAAGCAATAGGATTAGGAATAAGCCGAAATGTAGAATAAGGGCCAAATGAATACAATTGACATTTGAAACACAAAGTGTAAAAGTGACTTAAGTCTAACCGATAATCCGTAATGTGAGGAAGGTATTACAATAGAAGGAACAATACATATTTTTGAGTTTGTGGTACGAACAATAAGTCAAGGAACCTCGTGAATATCAAGTAATCTTAACTTACTCATCAACAAAATGAGTCAATACAATCCTTGGCGGTTAGTCACACAACTATTTAATCCAAATTCTAGAATTTGTTAGATTATTGGTTGAGGCGAAATCAGTGATATGCTTGACAAAGAAATGATACAGCCATTCTTGGATACTTGAGGACCATCAACGTAGAGAGGATCCACCACTCCTCATTGTTCGGGGGAGAGACAGGATGCGGAGTTCATATGAAATCGCCAAGACTTCGCTCTCTTCTTGGAAAGCCTCGCCTGAATCAGATTCCGTACGCCTGGGGCCTCCATAGCCCATCGGGCCATTCTTCCGGATAGATTCGGTTTATGGATAGTGCCTTGAGCTTTAAGATCAATACACCACGACAGATGGGCCCGAAGTAGCATGAGCTTCCAAGCACACCGTAGGCTAAGGCGGCTTGTTTAAGGTGGGTGTACTGCTTTGCAACTCACGGTGGACTTGCTAACAAAGAATATTGGTCGTAATTTTGCATCCTCGCATCTTTAAAATAAGAGCAATTAACGCGCTGTCGCAAGGTGATAAAGCCGTCTCCGTATCCCGCTCACAAGGATCATACTGTAAGATACTACTGATTGCCAGCCACTGGGTCGATTCCTCGCCCCACTAGGCCGCCCTACCGCCTTCGAGTAGTGCGGAAAAGGGTTTCAACCGGCCGCTGAAGCGGAAATGAAACGGCCCAAGGGTCGCTTAACCGATCAACGCTTACTGGATCTTTCTAGTTTCGGGCCGGCGACAGAAGATAGTTTTAATCAAGTAGGGATTTGGTCTCTATTCCTCTCAGGTTACCATAACCGAGGAATTTGCTAAGACCGACCTCAATGCGCATTTTAGTGGGTTGAGCTTCGTTTATTCTCGAGGAGATCGAAGCCCGCTGAGATGAAAGTGACATGATCCGGGCTATTTGATTTCACCAAAGATATCAATATAAACTCCATGGTATCGCCAGAGCAATGACGCAATATTTTCGCTACCAACCTCTCGATAAAATCTACTCTTGCATTCTTCAATCCGAAGGGCATTACGGCAACAATACCACGGATGATGAAAGATGCCTTTTTCGCATCGTGGGTGCATAGGATTTGGTGATATCCAGAGAGCTGGCCCAAAAAGGATAACATGGCTATGCCCCGCCGAGGCATCCACAACTGACGGCGCGAGGCAGTGGGGCTTCTTTGGACAGCGGCCGCTGAGGTCCTGTAGTCCACACATACCTCCACTTGTTCTCCTGGAACCACCACTACGCCCACTGGGTATTTCACTGTCCTGATGAATCCATTCTATAGGAGGTTATTGACCTCGGTCTGGATGACCAGGTGGCAATCAGGGGTGGAACGCTCACTTTTCGTCTCGATCACAGCAGAGGGGGTGATGATGAAGCCAAGGTGGAGGCGTGAACGGGCCGATCCCCGCATATCCGCATGAGTCCAAGCAAACACATCTATATTGCATTGTAAGACTTAAGTATAACCGGGCTTTTTTCTTCCTGAGAGGAGAGCTAATGCTGTTCTATCTACCTGGCCAGAGTAAACATGCTTCCCAAGGACCTTAAGCTCTGGGCGACGGTTCGAATCTCGCTGAGGCGAAAGAAACCTCGTGGAGCAAGGGGATATCCTAGTGAGTGAGGAGAACCATCTAAGGACCCGGGTGACGATGGCTCCACTGCAGGCTCTCGGGGACCTCACAATAAAAAGGCGCCTTTATTTGATCTAATTCCACTTCAAAAGTGCCCCACCTATTCTCGACTTTTGCGGACCTCGCCGGCCGACCACCTTATCCCCTTAGGGACCTCCCCCACTACCATGGCTCTACGATCTGGCCAAGGGACACAGCTTTCTAAGGATCCACAAATAACGATTCCTTTCGATCCGCCATGAAACGGCCAAGAATGCGGATTGCTATCGCGAGGGTCGGGTTCCCTGGCTGTGGTGAGCCCGAGCGGTCACTGCCCGCTCTTGTAGAGAGGTTCAGCTGATAACATCAGCCGCGGCGCTAATTGGCTTCCTTTGGAGGTCAACTTGTCCTACCGGGTCGATAACTTATATTGTTTGCGATACGCGAAGGCATGACTTCATCAGATGCGCCTAGGCTCGACCCAAAATGGCATTGTAAGGCCCCAAATCTTCTACTACAGAAAACAATACTTGCTGGGTTACTGGCCCTACCTTGAAAGAAAAGGTGACGTCTCTGATTGATAATATGGTAGTTCTGATTGAACTCTACTGCATCCCCCGTCAGGAGTGGAGCGTGTCAATCGAGACCTCATTCGCTTAAAGGCCAGGAGATGAGCGCATCGGGCCGCACTTCCCCGGATTGATTTGAGACCCCGTGGTACATCAAAGTCGTTAATGCATACAGTTAATACAAGTGCGTCATAGTGTGGTGTGATGACCCGAGTAGGGTTAATAGGTGGAAAGGATATATGGTCGTCCACCTACGCACAAATGTGGGCGTCTCCTCGTCAAGTGGGATGGTGTTTTACTCTGCTCTAATCGAGACTCAGTCCAAGAGTTCTTCCAAAGGTTTTTGGATTGGTATTGGTTGTCGGCCGGTCCCCCCAATATGAAGGTGATGGTCGGCTGAGGCTCTGGAGTGTGTTCAATTTCTGCCACTACCCGGTCGGTTGTGGGGGCGACTGTTGCCCCGCGAGTTGGTTCTCTTAAGTATCGTCTGAGGTGGCCGGTTCGAATTAGCTTCTCTATCAGGAACTTGAGGCTCTGGCAGTGATTGGTTTCATGGTCGTGGTCCCGATGGACCTATTGTCCAAATTTCCGCCTCTATTGGTGGTGGCCATTTAAAGCTCCGTGGAGGTCCGGGAATGAGGGGCAGTGGAGTCGAACATAGTACTGCCGAGCGTGCAACTGGGAGGGGTGTTCTCTTTTCTTCTCGATCGCCCATCGCATTTCCCGTTCTTGCCCTCGGTTGTTTTCGTTTCTGGACGGACCTTTGGCGACCGTTTGCTATTCTACAAGTATCATAATAACTGATGCGCCCTGATGTTATCTTCCAGAGTAGAGAATTTATCTGCCCGACGGTATAGCTCTTCCATAGTCACTGGTGGGTCCAAGGACAGAGATTGGAAGAATGGGGTGGTTGGCCCGAAACTTCTTCTGAAGTTCTGCAAGACTGCATCCATACTGTACACGTCGATCTGCTGGACGGCTTGCCCGAACCTGCGCGTGAAGTCCTGGATGGACTCGTCTTCACGTCTGAGGATTGTCTCTGGCGGAGCTTCAATGTTCCCTTACCGTGCGTATAAGTACTGGGAGATGAAGGCGGCCCATAGTTTGCCGAATGTGTTTATGGATCCTCTGGGGAGCTTGTGGAACCACGCTAAAGCTGGGCCCCTGAGGCTGACTGGAAATACCTTACAAAGTAGCCGATCATCCCCAACACCGGCGGGGATCATTGCCTAGTCAGACGTAACATACGGTCGTATTGGTCGAACGAATCCATCGTGACATGGTGAAGGGGGAATGGAAAAGTCAGCGAGGAGACCAGTCCAGGATATGCTGCTCAAGGCAAGATATCCAGCGTCTCGCGTCGGCAAGATCATTCGCCGGCGGCGCCCCGCACGCGCGGATATGGACGGCCTGGCGGAAGACCTCCGCCCGCTATGCGTGACATACCAGAACGGGTGTCATGGGCGTTGGCCGCTTAGGTTCTCTCCGCGACCCGACGCCGCAATAATCGAAGATACCGCTAGGGCCGGGCGAGGTGGCCTTTTTCTTGAGTGGGCTTCCGCGACGCTTGGAGATGGTGAACGGCGTGGAAGAGGGGAACTTTCGGATGATAATTCATCATCAGCCGATAGGTCGATATCGTCCGGTGCGGCAATCCCTTTGTCCTTGTTGGGACGAGAAGGAGGGAATGGGCGAGGAGGCTCTTGCGATTGCTCGCCCGGCCGGGTTTCCAACCGTCCGCAACGCCGCTTTCCCACAAATTGCTCCGCTTGCGACGCTGCGCTCCGGTGAACTCCGTCACCGCTTTCTCGCCTTTGTCGCACCTCGGGCGCTAGAGGAGGAACTGGTCTTCGGGAGGTAGATTCGCGGGATTGCTAGCCATGGTGCTGAACTCCGACGGTCTGGTGGGATGTTTGGGAATAGCCAAAGCTTTACAGGTCGGAGGGTCGCCTGGGAGCAGATGTACCCAAGCTCTTTGGCAGACGCCCTTACCACTTCGCCGACGATTCCTACGCACGCGCCAATCGCTGGCTCACTCCCGAGTCGGCGAATCGTCGGCATTCACCAATCAACAGCAATCTGGTAGCAACCTGCAAAACAAACACGAAGACGACGAAGGTGATCCGTCACCCCTCCGATGGCAAAGTTAGCTTTTTCTGGAAGATTTTAAGTCAGAAACGACTGTTTTTCTTAGATTAAGAATGCGTACCTTTTTTTGGTCTGATTTGTTTCCCTTTTATGGAGGGAGATAGGAGATCCAACTTTTTCGAATGGTGGACGATTTCTTCCCCTAGCGTAGGAGAAGTCAGCTCTTATTTCTAAATGAGGTTTGTTTCTTTATATGCAATCGTCTGAGATAGGGACGCCATTCGAGTATTCCCTATTTCGCCGGAGGCGACGGTAAGTCGCCATGAATGAGCTGGCTTGTAAGATAGAAACCGGCGGGCTTAACTTAGAGAATTACCGCCGGGAAAGTAAACGCGTCGTCCGCCATGAAGCCCGCGTTCTGGCATCGGGCCGGCATTCCATGGGCCGAAGCAATGTCCGCTTAATCCCCTTGAAATATCCGGACGGAGGGTTGGTCCGATATCGGCGCCTGGGCCTCGGGGCCTTTCCTTCGAGACCCTCGACCGCCGCTCGCTTATGGCTCGCATGGCCCAAGCATCCACAGGGTTATGATATGTCCCAATCAATTTCTCATGACTTTGATTTATGTGATCAAAATGGGTATATTTTTGCAATATTAGATTATTGGTATTCTCATTGTGTCTCGTAAGTTTGTTTGTAGGATTAAACATATGATCACTCGTTACGATGCTAAATAAAACCCCACATTATGGTCATGGTTGCTTCTCGGTACAAGAGTCTCTAAAACTTTACAACACATGTATATCGTTTGCCTTTATTCGATATAGATCTTACACTAGTACTCTTTAAAGCCTATTTTAAAAAGTTGAAGTGTGTTGGAAATTTGGATTGGCCTTGATCTTTGTCAAAAATAAATAACGTCTCTGATGCTGTTGAAGAGGTAAATGGTAAATCATGCTTTGAAACTTCTCTTCCCTTTCTTGGAACATCGTATATATGGCTAATGGATTATCGATAGATATTCTCGATGACAGCTTAAGAAAGAAATCAAAGGTAAAATTGATCTAAGGAAACATTAAGCAAATCAAATCAAAAGATTGAGGTGCAATTTGATTTTACTCACCTTTAGAAGGAAGATATTCTACCTCATCAAATATGGTATGGCTTGAAGAACAAGGATGAAAATCGGATCACTTGGAATATTGAAATTCGAGGGCCTCATGCACCAATAAGAAGAAGTTGTGTTGTATAATTAGTGATCAAATTATGAAGTCACACAAGGGTAATTGATTGGGAAGCTTTCCACGTTTGCAATAGCTATCATAGATACTGTTGTTGTTAATGATGGTGAGTAGTCTTTACACTTCTTATTGTGAACTCTTGTTAATGATAATGAGCAGTCTTTACACTTCTTATTGTGAAAAAGTGATTGGATTTTGTAGTAGTTCAGATGTTGTGCAAGAAGAGCTTATCTCTATATTTCACTATGAGAGGATAGTAAAAAATTGGGAACCTTGTCTCACATAAGACCAAAGTGTAATCTAATTAATATATAATTGAATTCTTTACATCTAGACCTAGCCTTGCAGACGTAGGTAATTATCGAACAACATAACCAATCTTGTATCCTTGTATATATGTATTTACTTCTTTATTTATTACTTGCAGCCTATTATCTTTTTCTGTTTATCATAATCTATGATGGTGTCTCATCTGATGATGAAACATATGATGAATCACTGCATATACAAACAGTCATGTTTTTTCAAAGTGTCAACAAAATTTTTACTGCATTAAAACTAAAGGTTTTTTTGTAATAATTTCTACAGTGTATCCAATCAGAGATTACAAAAAGAATAGTGATTGTTTTTCATGAAAAAGAAAAAAAAAAGGGTAAAAACTAAATATTTTGAATTATTTTTCAATCCAAGTCAACAAATAATAGCAATATGCATGATAAGCTATCCCAATTGAAAGGAACACATCATTATGGAATTCGAAATTAAAACTGCTTTTATCCTTTTAGCCTTTTTCTCTTGCCAGGTTCTTTTTGCTGTCAAAAGCAAATCAGTGAGGTTTCAGCCCAAGCAAATCATACTAGTGATTCAACATGCATCCAATCAATTTGGCCTAAAGGTTTCCAACTCACCCTCCAGCTTTCAAACATCCGACCCACATGTCTCTCACGTGCATGCCCTCTCTCTTCCATTACGCCTCAAATTAACCTCCCAAATTATTGCTAATGAGGTTCAAGGTTAAGGGTTGGACAGGGAAAGGAAATGGACTAGATTCGAGTGAGTAGAATATTATAAAATTGTTATGTAAAATGATTAGATATAAAAATAAACCCCTAAAATTATTTTTTTATTCATTTGCAACATATCCTAAGTTGGTTAAAAATAAAACAGTAACGCTAGTACCATCTAGAGCTTTGAGATTACTGCTAATTAAAACAACGTGGCCATTACTAACTTGGCTTAGTGCTGTCCATATATAAAATAATATTTCTTGTGAATTTTATTTATTTATTTGTCTAACGAAAACACGAGAATTTGTCTACAGCAGGAATTTTAAAATGATACAGTGGATTCTCTCTTCCCGTGTAACGGTCAACTGGGTGTACGTGTACCCTATGATTTTTTATTTTTTTATTTTATTTGGGGAATGATTAGAAAATATGAGCAATCAGAGTCGTACATTGCACTGAGTATTTAGGGTCCGCAGAACTATATAATTAACGTAATCAGCCTTATGGAGAGATTACGAGATTGATTTTCCTTTTGTTCATCATTGTTTGGCAAGAAGAAGACATGGGAACAGTTTTTTTAGAATAATTTTCTATTCTTTAAACAAAAAATAAAATAAAATAAAAGAAGAAAATAGATTCAGTACTTAACAAGTGTTTTTTTGTTTTCCATTTTGGAAGAATAAAAAATATAATATTTAAAATATTTCATTTGTTGTTAATGGAGTTAGTTGGGTGTATAAACACTACCAGACATAATCCATTACATGGACCATTAAAAGAGCAATTTGGTATATTAGCATTTTAAGTTCTTTTTTGGCTTTTAATTATTTTTGTTTGTGAATAAGGTTGAGTTATTTTTTGGCTTTTATTATTTTAGTTTATTAATAAGAAGGTGCTTTAAATGTGTTCTAGTTGCCGGATGTGATTCTAATTTTTTTTAATTTTTTTATTTTTAAATTCCTTTTAGTAGATAAAGATTTCATATTTATTCCTGCAATATGTATATATTTTAAGAGTTTATTTTTTTTTTTGAAAAGGATATATATTATAATTTATATCTAGGAAGAAATTGTAATTACTCTAAATTTTTCAATAGTATTGATCTGAAGTCAAATCACTTAAGACCTATTTGTTTTCTCTTTTTTGAAAATTGTTAACACTTTTTGAAAACACAATAATACCATTTTTGTGTTTTTTGAAAACCGTTCTTTTTATCTAAATAAAAAATTGGTATTAAAATATGTGTCAAATTCCTACTTAGTAGTATTTATTCATCCTTATTTTAAAGAATATTATATAAAATAATTCCTAATTGTTATATTGTATAGAATTTGATACTCTAAGCTTATACTCTATGTTTTTAAAAATAGTGGAAATATATTCTTTCATTCGTGTATGAAGATATAATTGGTTGAACCACATTAAAACCCTTGTCCACGTTTATGTCAATTTCTTTATTTTTGTATTCTTAAATTCATATTATCATGCATCAAAGCTTCCACGATTCATATCAATTGGCAACTCAACCAGTTCTTGGTGTTTTTTTTATTCTCTTTATTTTTTCAAAACAAAAAAATAGTTTCCAAAAAATATAAACTGCTCCAACCGTTTTATAGTAGTTGTTTTTATAAAAAATTATATAAATATAGACAATTGAAAACAAATCATAAAAATTACTTTTAAGATATATTTTAATTTGTTTTATGCATACAATATTAAAGCAAATTTAAAATAATTATTTTTAAAAATAGTTATCAAACATACATTAATCATTTTTCCTTCTTTCTTATTTATATATTTTTTTGTTTTTTTGTTTTTTCTCTTCCCGTAAGCAACAAATTGAATTGCTTTCAACATATGCAAATTAACATGCGTGGCGATTTCACTAACTAAAATTCCAACTTTTGTCATGAAGTGGCATTGAAAACTCAACTGTATGTAAACCTTAATTTTTTCATATGATACATCCAAATGCATCAAATGTTAACAGTTAATAATTAGCACCACATGAATGGTGGGACTGTAAATAGATCACTGGAAGCGCATTCGGCTTGGCTCGTCTTCGAACAGTTGGAACTCGACTTATTAAGCTTATTTTAAATATAAGTTGAGTTTGAGTACTTACTGATACAAGTTAACCAATTTCTTGCTCTTCCAACGATTTCCAACCTCAGCCCCATTCAACCATTTTTCTTCTCCATGAAAAGATTACCAGCAATTGAAGCTGATAAATCAACCAAATCTCCTCTGAACATCAAACAAAACCTCAAGCTCCTAGAAGACCACGTCCTTTTTAACAAAAAGGTTGATTACAGAAACTTCGGCAAGAATAAGGCCAGTCCAATTTATAGCTTTGTCTTTGCCAATATAATTAATCACACAAACACATATTAAGATATAGACAGAGTCTAGCTAGAGTCCAAATATACCATCAAACAGAAGAATCAATTCTTTGTACACTTCGAAAGATGTTTCGCCCCCACTTTCTTTCGACCTCTGAGGATAATATTAATGCTTCCATCATTCGCTGTGCTTCTTTTTTTTTTTTTTTGTTCCTTCTGCTGTGATTCACGCATTCTGTGATAACTAACTAATTACATGATTAAAAAAAAATATATGTTGTGTGGTGACTGTGAGATATAAGAAGGATGAGGTTGGAGTAATAATGTGTGGGAAGAGATTTGAAACGGAAAAAGGAAGAAATGTGTATGACAGTATGAGGGAGAGATTCCAAGGAGAAAAAAACATGGGGCAGAATCTGGGGGGTGTCAAGTTGGCCTCATTATGTCCCCCACACCATTATTTTAGCTTGTCTTATTCTCTTGGCGTGTTGCATGGGCGTTAAGACAGCCAACAGCGGCATCTCTACCAAATTTCTTGCCTTTGATTTCTGGATCAACTGAAGACGGGTAATCTCGTGTGGTGTGGATTTCACATGTGAGCTCTGTTTGATCTCACAAGTCTCGACTCCCAACCTTATCACTGGTGTTATTTGTAAAGGATTTTTTATTTCTTTTTTTAAAAGAGATCCTTTTAGTGATTCAAACAAGCAAACATTCAATAGAAACACTGACACATAATGAAATCCACTAAATTAGTAATACATTTAATAGCATAATGTATCAACTCAAAACCAACACATTTAATAATCCTATAATGACTTAAATACCTATGACTCAAGTTCTACAATATATTGACGACTATGATTTGATTTGTTCTATGTTTGATTGAATATGTTTTATCATCTAAATCACCCACACACTAGTAAACACCGCAATAAGACGACGAAAAAACCAACCGTAATACAAAGACGACACAATCACACGTTGTAATAAATAGGCGACAAAATCATGAAATAAACAAATTAAAAACTCATATATGTGTGAATGAACCACTTTATTAAGAAAGAAAATTATATAAAGAAATATAGATAAATAATTTCAAACTAAGAATTGTCAAAAAAAAATCACCCCTCTTGCGAATAGAAAAGGGGTTAAAAGAGAGAACATAGGAGAGAAAATGAGAAGTCGGTAGCTTTTCCTCAACTCATATATATATATTTTTTTATTTCTATTTAGCTTGAAATGCTATACACACGGAATTAATAATATAGAAAACGCTTAGCCTTTTGTTTGGCTTAAGTGGTAAAGGGGTACGTCAGGAAGTGAGAGGTTCTAGATTTGAATCCTTATAAAAATAGATTATTGTATGCAAAGTAAATGCTTACAAATCATCAAGCTATTAGGCGAGACATTAGGAATCTCTTTTTTTTCTTTTTTTCTATTTATAGTGCAACTTAATAAAACAATAACAAAAGAGAGACTATGAAAATCAGATATGAATATCAAATGCCATGATGCATTACTGGCTTAATTAATAGTATAATGAATCCAAACGATTTTTGTATTGAAAATGAATACATGATTGACTCGGTTCAATCTTTTCGCTGGATGGAATAGCCTTTCCCTAATTCTTTCTTAATTATGACTTGTTCTTTAAAGAAAAAAGTAACAAAATTGAAACATTTGTTCCACATTCATCAATAAAACATATACGGCCTAAAAGGCGGCTGAAGCAACCAAAGAATAGCCCTTTCCATACATATACATGTTCATTCGATCCATCACTATCAATGAAACATCTCTTATGGTTATCTTGAGATGATTCAGGCCGCTGGATGCTTAATAACTACCGTATATTCCCTAAGTTTAAACTTCAAATGCTGAATGTACCGTTAAATATGGGCTTGGGGTTCGTCAATGAAGGTTATGACTCAGGACAAACCAGTTGCTTTCTATTCAATTTTCATTAGATTTCTTAATGTAATCACAAGATTCGATCCCATTTTATTGGTATATGCCGGAGCCCAAAGCCAGAGTGAGATTAACACAATATAATACCTCTGCACAGTGCTCTGAAATTGCAACCATTTGGGTCGATGATATCGGAGGCTCATTGATTCTCCAGGTTCCTCCTCCGACAACAAACCCTCCCACCATCATGGACACACAACCCAATTCAAATATTCAACTTCACCTTCCTCCTGGTTTCAGATTCCACCCATCAGATGAAGAACTCATTATCCACTATTTGAGAAACAAAGCAACTTCAAATCCAATTCCAGCATCGATTATTGCTGAAGTGGATCTCTATAAGCACAACCCATGGGAGCTACCTAGTCAGTAGTATTTTCCTTCTTTTTTTTTTCCATTCCTTTTCTTACTTCCCCCTCTGTTTTCGGTTTAATGTTCACTTAGCAAATATCAACCCCCCACCCACTTTTTTCTTGTATACAGCCAAAGCTTTGTTTGGACAGGATGAATGGTACTTCTTTACACCAAGGGATAGGAAGTATCCAAATGCACCGGAGTGAGGCTTAAAAATTATAGAGCAGCAGCTTCCAGGTTACTGGAAGGCTACTGGGATCGATAAACTGATTCTCACTTCTCGCGAACCAAGAGCATCGGGCCGGCGCTCTGTGTTCTACAGAGGGCGCCTGCCAAAGGGAATTAAGACAGATTGGATCATGCATGAGTACAGACTACTCGATTCAATGTTTCACACTTTGAAACCAAAAGGATGGTCCATGAGAGTAAGTGGTTCCGATATATATCTGACCGGATAATGCTTTATGTTCTTTACCATCAGATAAGAACATAACTCATAAGGATTCATTTTATATTCAACCAAAAAAAAAAAAATTGAGAATGACTCCAAAAAATGGGGGACCTAGCCTTTCTAGCCGTTTGGTAGCCCCAAGAAATTTGAAATAATTTAATGCTACACCACCTGGAACAAGTTTAGACCATAATAACTAATAAGGTCGGATGGGTAGTTCTCCATTTTGAGCTTTGCCAATTTACACCTACTAATACTAATAATGCATAAATGCAAATATCAATTATTAAGACATACAGCTTAAGATTGAAGGGCCACTTCTCTATAATGCAGTTGGATGATTGGGTGCTATGTCGGGTTCGGCAGAAGAGCAGCATCCCAAGGAACATCTGGGAAGATCGAAATGATCCAAGCAATGAACCAGATAGCTACTCCCTAACAGCGGACAAAGCATGCAATATGACTACAAATTCTACTATTGAAATGATAAAAAGTAATCTTTTCAATGATTGCCCACTGCTACCTTACATCTTCGCCTCACAAGATTTTTCAGCCATAAGCTATGAAGGTAGAAATAATGGAAAATCTTACTCAGTCAGCTGCGAGAACAATTCAGATCAAAAGAATTTGCAAGTTTCAGTTTCTTCTGTCAACAGCTTGTTCAATCCACTCCAAGAGAAACTGATTAAAGGAAACAGTATGAGAGTTTCCTTCCACCTAGGCAAAAGAAGTTGAATGAACAACAGGAATGATAAGGACAAATTCTACTCTCTGCTGAAATTACTGAATTAAATTGCTGTACGACAGAAGAGTCTGAAGACAAACAACACTTCGTTGCTGGACTAATGCGATTCCACTCACCAATACACAGAGCTTAATCACTTGGCCCTCACAGAAAGTTAATAATGGAGTCATCTGAGATTTCTTCCACAGTAAAATGGTGGATATAATGCATTCAAGACTGCAGATAGAGGTTTCGAAGACAAAATAGTGGAGGGATGTTTATAATTACACAGCCCTAGCATATGTGGATATTATTTCATTATTATACTATGTAAATAATAAAGTACCTGTGAGACAAGGAGAACTACATTTCATGGTAGTCTATATATTTGAGAATCCCGATATATAAAACCATTATCATACTTTCAAGGGTTGTGAATCTTCAGTAAACATGTTTGCTGCCATGTAAAGGGCTCCCCATAATTAGGTTTATTAAGTTATTAATTTGACCTGAAAGCTTGAATTGTTCAGCAAAAACCATACCCATACATGCAAAGGAAAACCAGATATCACAAGAAATGGATGGGGGGATAAGCAAACAGAAAAATTCTGAACACAAGTACCAATTTGACATGAAATGCTATCTTAGATAACCAATTTGATATATATAAAAAAAAAAGCTTAAGTTTTTGGGTAAATAGTTAAAAATGTAAACCATATAAACAACCTTTTTCACTTTGGATCCATACCCATACAAATCATGCATCACCAGAAAAAAAAAAAATAGAAGTTAGAACTTGAGACATGAAGTTCACTAAAGCACTAGTACTACATTAAGTTACCAATTTAAACCAAAAGCAGGAGGTGTTAGGTCAAGGACCAAAAATGTATACTGTCAGTTCATGTCTCATGCTTTCAGGTATAATTGACAACCAATTTTAGGGACTATTAAATCTTAAAAATTGAGAACAGATGTATGTATGACAAAAGCACCCCAGTGATTTACCCACATTCATAATGACAATAAGTTTATTTGCGAACTTGAAATGTCAAGTATCCTCCCAATTATTTTGATGCCTGTATACCCAATCTTCACAACTACTCCCTTCTTTCAGCAATAGTACCTAGACATGTAATCATAAACAAAAATTGGTTTCCTTTCTCTGAATTTTACTCCTATATTTCAAAAGTTATCTTCCATTAAAAGAGTGATTACCGACATGTATTTTTAGCAGATGTTTACATCCAGAAGTTGCTACTTCAATGGGCATCTTCTATTGGGTGGTAATAATTGGTTCACTTTTCCTGGGACCATTGGTGGTGTATTGAGTGCTAGAGGTTTGACTTAGGTCTAACCTGCACTCATGTTTATCCAAGAAAGAAGAAAAAACCCATCATGATGAAAAATAATCAATAAGGAAGGTTTTACTTGCAATGGGGCAGCTAGACTCTTAGGACTTCCCAGTTGTACATCTTTGAAGCAAAGGTCATTTTGACAGGTTGGAGCAGCAAGAAAGAGAAGGGACTGTTTGAATGGATGAAGGTGGGGGAAGTGAGGTTAGGATTGGCATGTAGAAACTTTGGAGCAACACTCCAAAAGGCAAAACAAGAAACCGCTTTAATGAGAATTCAGGGAGAAAATAAGATTTTATCATAACGTGGAAAATGGTAATGAATTGCATCATCTTCTGGACGACAAGAAAATCACCAGGTGAGAGGCAATTGCTCACAAGCCAGATTTTTCAACAAAACAAGGAGACAAGGTACCAGATTTTTTCACCAGGTGAGAGGCCATTGCTCACAAACCAGATTTTTTTCAACAAAACAAGGAGACATGGTACCCTTCCCAGCGAAAAATCAGTGGAGATGATCAAAGACTTGTCTGCTCGTATTTAGAAATAATTTACAGAAGGGTAAGACAAGGGACGGGGTGCCATTAATTGTGAGATGTCTAGTAAGAGGAGGGAGTATTGGGTTCTTCCACACATAGGGAATTAAAATAATTATTTTATACAAATTATCATAGAAGGGGTGATTGATACTAGATAAACACAAACAGCTCCTTAAGATTTTTTTTATTTTTTTATTGAAACTAGGAAGCCTTTTTTTGGTGGGTAAACAAGTTGATTATAAGGCATAAATGAGAAAGGCAAAAGGAAACTCAATAAATCTTTCTGGTCAAGGCATATATAGCTGACATATCTGTTTACAAGTAACAAAGATGGAGAAGGTCTAAGGAGGTGGTTAGGAATGTATAGGTGGTGTTTTCTTTTCTTTTCTTTCTTTTTTCTTTTTTTTTTTTGGTAGATATCCTTGAGGTCAAGGAAATACATAAGGCTGCTGGTGGTATCGCACAAGAGAGGTGTCCCTTTTGGAGTCATTAAGGTAAAAACTTCCTCAATTTCCTGTAGATTTAGCAATAATGAAGATGATACAGTTTCGATATGCTTTGGGATTTTCTAGATTTCCTACAGATTTAAGAGTATTAAGGATGACTGTGTTGGTATCCTCCAATGTCTATGGACCGGTGAGAGGCTATAAGATAAGGGAATTTTGGGTAGAGCTGGGAATCATGATGTGTTTCTGGAGTTACTATGGGGTATGGGGAATGGGGTAAGGTGGGGTTTGAGATCGTTGTATAGTTAGATGCTGGCATGACAGACAAAACTATCAAAGAGGATTTTCTCCAACTATGAGGAGTGGGGTGAGGGGTGGGGTTTGTTAGCACTCTAATAAATACGTCATTTAAGAGTTCTTGAATATGTCTCATCTTAATTATTCCATCTTTTCAGCTAATCAAAGGGAGCATTTCCCACGTTTCTTGGGAACACAAGGGAGCTATATGATTTTTCTCATTGTAATAGACATCCTAAATTGCATTCTAGGCAGATGAAATAGGTCACCAATGAAAGTCAGAACCCACTGGCCGTGAAGGCTAAAAATTATAGAGATTTTTTTTTTTTTTTTTTTTTGATAGATAATAAAAAAGAAGAATTACATAACAAACCCTAGAAATTGCATGGATACCATAACACAAATCAGAAAGAAGATTTTTTTCGCTCGTCTTGTTTTAGAAGAATTACATAGTATTTAAAAGAAAAAAACAGCAATTAAGCCTTGTTTTGGAGGGTGGGGGTTAAAGGGGGACTATGGATAGAAAACCTACAAATTTGATTAAATGATGAACCACAATAGCCTTCAAACCAAATTTTGTAATACATCTAGGAAAATTTGACCACCAAATATTTGAATCGATATTGCAAATACCTTTCTTAACTAAATAGTCTATTGTTCCATCTGCTTCCCTATATAAATATGATGACATTCACAAATATTTAGATTTTGCACCAATCTCTTAATATCCTCCATTGGAAAAAAAATTGAACTGTTCAACTACTTTTTTTTATTATAACTACTTTGGAGTTTGGAGTCCCCTTTGATCTTTAGGTTTAAAAAGCTATTGTTTTTTGTAGCTAACATACCACTTCTTAAGGCCATATGTTCTACAATCAAGCCTAAATTACAACTATACAGAATAGACACTAAGTACAAAAATGATTCTGAGAACATTACATAATATACAAAAGAAAGGAAATCAAGTGAATTTATGGAAATAAATTGACTGATTCTATTGGAGAAAGACCATCAACAAATCAATCAATAATCCTATTGAATTCCCATTTGATTTTATTGCCCACATCATTGTCATCTAAGGAAAGTACATACATGTTCAATGGGATCCCCACCAATCATATAATTGGAAGGACTACTACATCCAAGACACAATCAATGAATAGACCTAAAGTCCATCCATTTACCACATGTTGAACCGCTTATTATGAAGTCTTGCCTTTGACGGAGTCCAATTGCGTCTTCAATATTTTAGCGCATTACTCAATCGGTGATATTTTCTTCCATCATAAGCATTCCAACTGATTCTTTATTAGCTTCTTAATTTCTCGAATAGGTAGCATGACCACATTCCAAGGTTCGAAGATGGTGGTATGCCACTCTGAGTTTTGAGAGCAAATAATCATTGACCTACTAATACATTCATTGTGCTATAATACAGCATGAAGGTGCTCCTAGTGTGACCATGTTTCGTGTTCTAAAGATCAATGGGTGGTGGTATGTTGAGGGGCCCCTCACACCCCGAGTTGCGAGCACAATTGATCATTGACCCTACTAAGAGCCTCATTGTGCCACAATATGACCTTAGGTTGATGCTCAAGCCATTGTTGCAGGGCATAAAGTGGGTCTCTAGTGGGAGGGATTCTCCCTCGCCTTCCATCGCTCCATGAACGTCGTCGAGTTCTTGCATCAATTTCTAATTGAACCTGATCTGTTTTCCCACAAATTCAACCATCATAGGCGCCAAAATGAATAAAGTATTATATGGAACATCCGGGGGAGGGGTGGAGGATTGTTCCTGCTCTTTCAAAAGGAAAGAGATCCTTGACCTATTTCGACACATCACTCCTCCTTTGGAGGGAAGGCATCAAATTTCAATACAGTTACAGCTCTATCATGTTTGAAACAACTTTCAATGTTCCGATTGAGGGCAGACCCAAATTAATCCATAAAATTTGAATTAGACTATCGATCAAATGTTTGCTCTATCCTGAAAACATGGCCCATATACTATCAATGGTATTTAACTACTTATATGAATTAGAGTTCAGGGTATTGCAAATAAGAAACACAACAAAGTTCAACAATATTGATAGAGAAACATTTAATGTACCCATACTTGCATCTGAGAGTAGTACAATTTCCAAGTGTAAACAAAAAATCTTCAAACATGACAAGGAAAAAAAATCCCATGGAGAATCAAGCATACTCAAGTCCTTACAAATGCCAAACACAGCTGAAACTTCATAACAACTGATAAGTAGGCCTTTGCATCAGTTCACTTCTTCAGAACAACCCGCTGCAATTGTAAGCACAATCGATCAGAATTCGACTTCATAATTGTAAAATGGAAGAAATAAGACAAACCATTCTGACAAATCAACAAAATTTCAATGAGGTGAGTAGAAAAGAAGATCTAAGGATGCCAAAAAATTCAAGGACCTGCGAGAGATGAGATACCATAGTTACCCCATTATTCACTAGATCTAAGCACATGCTTAAGCATTAGTGATAGGAGAAAATCTTTTCTTTTTGGATAAGCATACAGAATATAGTATAAATAGGAAAAGAGAGATGATTCAGATGGATTTTTATTGTGACATAATTTAACCATGATGAGGTAACAAGACATAACAACAAGAAAACATACCATGAATTAATAAACAAATTCAAATTTAAAAAAAATGGAAACCCACATATATGTCAACTAGAAAATTATAGCTATACTATAAATAAACACAAAACATGGATTTATGGTAGAAAGAAGAAAGGAGCTTACTTATATAGATAGGCAGCAATTCCCAGAATTATACACAACAAAATAATATCAATACAGAAATTTCGACTGGACCTCAGCTGAAGCAATACCAGAAACCCTTTGTTAGATTCAGTAGAAGAATCTACAGCTGAGAACAGGAGAGGATAAATGGAAATCTAAGCTTAAAATAGTCAAGTTACCTGGTTAACAGTGTCCTTAAGTCTAACATTCGTATTCTTGAGGTCAGATGTTGCTTTGTCCACCTGGGTAAATACACAGCAAATATTTTGATGATAGATAGATAACAAGATTCCAATCAGCATTGACATTTTTTAATTTGATAAAATTTATCACCTTGGTGTCAATCTCATCCATCAAAGGAACTTGCCTATCCAATTCCTGCACAAATTTCATGATGTAATGAATTGAGACCCCTGAATACAGAACAACATAGGAAGACAAAGAAAATGATAGCGAACCTCATTCATATCATGGGCCATGTTTTTCAATGTATCCAAACCTTCTGCTATTGTATCCAAACCTTGGTCCTGTGTAAAAACATGAAAGATCATAATATGATACAGGAAACATTCCTAAAAAATATAGCTCTGATAATAGAAAATGGTACATCTTTTCTTTACAATGCAGAAAGACTTACTTGCTTCATTTTCCGCATTTCATACTCTTGCCTGAACTGACTTGACTCTTCAGTTTGTTGGAAGTATTCACTGTCAAATCGTCCATCTACCATTCATGTGAAACATATAAGTGAACTGCAAGTACTAACTGAAAGCATTCCACTCAATCTCCACAAGAATAGTCACCTGAATCAAATTTGATTTCTGTTCGAGAAGCTGAAGCTGCCCAACCTCCAGTTTGTTTGGGTGCAGTTGCAGCCCCATCTGGTATTGCTTGGATTCTATCTGGCAATGCAAGGACCAAATCATTACGAGCAGCAAGTTCTTCTGTTGAAAGCCCTTTAACCTGTGAGTATAGTGTATTTTTTTATGCAGTGGCCAGCCCAAATGAGTCAAATTCATGTATTTTCATAGATATACAGAAAAAATAACCAGAAAGAATGTACAGAAAATGAATGGGAGGAAGAAAGAAGACAATGACACAAGAAATGAACAGATGTGTCAATAATCAAATAAGAGTTGGCATAATATGTTGGTTATAAACCTAACAAAACTTATGATGCAGGAGCTTCTATAACAAACATTGGGAATTCTATTTTAATTATGGAAAATTCAGATTCGGAGGTTATGAGTCTTGTTACTATTTTGATTTGGAGTTGTTTTATTTGAGAAAGATTTGTTCTCCAAGTCAAAGTAATAGTTGCTTTATTTAATTTAGAAAATTTGTTTTCCTAGTCAATGTAGGAGTCGCTATTTCTTTTTAGAGCTGCTTGGCGAATTAGAGTCCTCATTTCTAAGTCAGTAGGAGTTTCTTTATTTGATTTAGAAAGTATGGGGCTATATATATTTTCAGATTTCTATTTTTTAAGAGTCCTCTCTTGTTCTCTTATCTCTTGGTGGATTCCCTTGAATGGCGAGTTCATTGTTTTTTATCCCTTGGTGGATTCCTTGGGTGGCGAAGTATATATTTTGTTCTTTTATCTCTTGGGTGGATTCCCTTGAGTGGCAAGTTCGTGATTTATTATCCCTAGGTGGATTCCTTGGGTGACGAAGTAAGTATCTATCCTCCTACAACCTCAACTCATCCCATCATCTTCTTTTAACTTTCCAAATCCAATTCTCCAACCACAACCCAAAACTTTCCAATTCTGGTTCCATACTTTAAAACCCTTTCTAAATACTTTGTTTAACTTATAAACCATAAACACCATCTTCCCTAACCTTAGAGAAACCCCAAATTCGTGCACAACCCTAGCCTACCTTAGAAAAACCCGAAAACCGCAAACTAGCTCAAAACAAGGTTGTTTTGCATCAAATCAAACCCGAACCTTTCTCTAAACCCAAACTTTTCCATTCTAAACCTTAATTTCATCATAAATAAACTTCAAATAGGCCCTATAACCTTTGGAACCAGACTTATCCCTTACCCTTTAAAGTTACATCCTATACCCCTAAATTACCACAAACTCAATCACAAACTTACCCAAATAGTTAGATCATCCACCACGGTCCCATCCTCACATCAACTTAGCCTATCAAAAAAAAAAAACCTAACAAGACTTAGCCTATCAAAAAAAAAAAAAACCTAACAAGAATTACTTATGGGAGTGGACTGAAGATTTGAAGCTTGAACATACATCAAGCTAAAGCCATTTCTGAGAGAGCCTTTAAATGCTAAAAGTAGCTTTTGACCTTCCAATACAACTTTTAAGGTTGTTGGATGAAACCCCCAAATGTGGCTCATGTACTTCTCAATAAGACTCCTTACTTTGCTCAATCACAATTGAAGAAGTAGATTTTTGTTTGATAAAATTTGTTAAATTGTCTAAAACCATTTTCTAGAATATAATTCCCAAAAGTGAAATCAACCAAGAGCAATTGTGCTCACTTGTGCTTTATCCAAAAGCTAAAAATTCGTAAGATAGTGGCAACACAGGTCCTTCCATAAATCAGGTGGCGTATGCTCATGTGATTGGAGAAGAAGTTGTCAAGTAGGGATGCTTCGAGGCTCTACTCCAAAAAATGCAGCACAAAGTACTATTGACAAATAAAAAGGAAGGAAACCAAGACAAGAGGAGGGGGGATGTTCTCAAAACATATTTGAAGGAATCTATTGTAGCTTTTGTAGTCCTAATAAATTGAATGTGTGCTCAAGCCCTTGTCTCCAAGTCCCCTCTAGATGTACTCTCAGAAGTCTTCCCCTAATAGGTGTTCGAGCTCTTTCTACAAAATTATTTGGGTATCAAGGTATGTATTTTTTGTTTACATTCCCAATCAATATAGAGATAAACTTAACCCAAGATATCACAAGTATGTTTCTTTTGTATATTTGTCTATTCAAAAGAGATATAATAAAAGATCATATATCAACATGGATGCACCTTTGAAAGTCAACCCTATCTCACACACACTTGTCTAAGGGAAATCCAAGGAATTGATGATATGTTCTGAGAAGTTTTTCCTGGAAATGGTGGCAATAGCGAGGGTGTCCTTCTATGATTTGATGTGATATTTTTCTATACCTCATATTTCACATTAAAATTACTTACAGTATTCAGTTTCAAAAGGTACAAATTTCGGGCTCTTATTCCTTATTGCTTCAAGTGTTCCAGCCTTGGGTCCCTCTAATGAATCAGAAAATGAAGATGAGAAATTCTAGTAGATCTCCAATGAAGCAACACCAAACTCTAAGGAAATTAAGTGTTGACTTATTGAAAATCCAACTAATGAACCTGAGAATTAGCTAAAAGAGATAGAACAGGCACTATTAGGAAATACGTCTAAACCAATAGTTTATTTGAGGAAGGGAAAACCTACAACATTGTTTCATATCACATCATCTAACCTAGCATCAAATAGTGAAAATACTCATACTAGCATCCATCATCCATGATCATTTGTATATGGCCTAATGCATTGAAGAAATGCACTATACAACATATTTCACATTTTACTTCATCACATTGTTTTCTTCTACGAACCAAGACTTTAAAGCCCAAATGTCTTCTATTGAAATTCCAAACACTATCTAAGAATTAAAGAAAAGAAGTTACTGAAGAGATGCAAACCTTAGAAAATTTTGAAATATGGCACATAACTAACCTTCCCAAAGAGGCGAAAACAATCGGAAGTAGGTGGATTTTCACAATTTAAATACTACGGTAATAGGACAATAGGAAGGTACAAAGACCAAGTTGGCAGCCAAGGGATTCATCCAAACCCATGGTATTGACTACCAAGAAACCTTACACTCTTTGAGAAAATGAACACTGATCACAGTCCCTTTAATCACAATTGAACCAAGCATGGGGAGATGGATCAACATTTAATCAAAGGAAATCTTAACACTAGGCTGATTTGAGCTCTGTATGTTACTTCTTCTAGATAGCTGGTAGACATTTTAACAAAGGACCCACCTGAGTTCCACATTTTATGCAATCTTAGACAAGCAAGGCATGTGGATTATTGTAAGAAGGTCCATATGTATTTCTATTGTATTTCCTGACATATATTTAATCTATAGATTTCAGTACCAAGAAATTTGAATAAATTCCATAATAGTACCCAAGCAATCAATTTGCTTCATTTAAGGGATCTGGTCAACCCTTCTTTTGTGTGTGTCTATATATATGCCCCTTTTACAACACCAGCTCGTCTAAAATAAGATAAATTCTACATTGTCAATCAGCCCATATTTTGCCAACAGTCGGAATCCCACAGCTTATGTCTAGACAATAACGCCAATTTCAGATCAAGCTGCTAGGAAAAAGATAGGGAAAAAAGAAACCTCACTGAGTATGATTTCGCAACTAAGTTCTATATTCAATTCATTTGTAATGTATGATCGTATCGAAAATTTGAAGCTACCACAAAAAATTCAAATAAATCAGCCCCAATGTCAAAATTTTTTTTTTTGATGAATAAAAAATTAATCATAGATGTTGAGAGTGTGATTCAAATAATTCAAATATTCAAATTAAAACTTTCATAATAAACTACGGAAATTCTAAGTAATCAAACCTTCTTTATAGCCAGTCTCTGTAACTTAGGGACCTCCTCCAGCAATCGAGCCTTGATCCGACGAATCTCGGCGTTCAGAGCAACCGCGGACGCTCTATTTTTCTCGGTAGATGCAGTCTCCGCTTTCGCAGATCAAATCCTCAAAATTCGGAGTAAATTTAATTAACTCTTCTTTTTCCAATAAAATGAAAAAATGTAGTCCAAAGAAAATCAATTAATCCAAACTAAACTCCTTAAAAATCCCCGTCGTTTAGAAGGCAATCAAGAAAATTAGTTTAAATGAAGGAAATTCAAGTTATCTACTTTCTCGGTTTTCTCGAAACCAGCGGAAGATGGAAATAGAGAGGAATAGGACCTGAAGAGCGGTCTCGATGTCGGCTTCAATCAGGTGTAGAGACGTAACGAAGCATCATCGCCGGAGACATTGAGATCCTTCTGCTTGTCGATGTCATACTTGTATTTTGCAGATCGAGCCGACTCTGGGAGAATGCTGATCACGTCATCTTCTGTTCGTCGCGAACCGCTCCAAGAACGTGGTGAAAGGAAAATAATTATCGGGGAGATGATCTAGTGTTGGTCCGCACAGCTCACACAACGGTTTCAAATTCACGTACAAGATTGAAGCGACAGCTGTATGCAAAGGTGTTTTCCGCTTCTTTATTTTTCCTTTTTTTTTTTTTTTTAAGGAAAGGGTTTAAAGGGATAAAATAAAAAGTTATTTATAAAACTAATCACTTATTTTTATAACCTTAAAATATCCTCACTTGCATCAAATTATTATCTTTAACATATAAAGTCCCTAAAAAATTATTATAAACTTAACTCTTTTTTATATATATCGAAAGCTTAACTATCGTTAAATTCTATATTCAACAAAATTAAAAGTTTTTATAAAGCTCGGTGCTTTCTAAATACAAATTCTATACATATCAATTTACCATCATGTTTATATTTGAATAAATTTGAAATGTTATATCTAGGCTTGTAATATATATAATAGTTATTTAGTTTTGACTTAATCATCACTAAGTTATATTTGAACAAACTTAAAAGGATTAACTCTAGGTTTATATGATAGTTAAAATGGTAAATTTATCAAAATAATATAAAAATATCCTTTCTTTTTGGGTTTTAAGAAAAGGAGTTAGATTTATATTTTTTTTGCTTTTTATCTATTTTAAACCTTACCCTTTTTGTTTAACCAGGTTTGTAAGATAGTTAGAAGGGTAAATTTACCAATATAATGTAAAAATATTCTTTCTTTTCTTAGTTTTAAGAAAATTGGTTAAGTTTGTAATTTTTTTTATATTTTTGTCCCTTTTAAACCTTACCCTTCTTCTCTCTCTCTCTCTATTTCTAGTCTTTCCCACCCAAAAACAAAAAAAAAAAAGAGACCGTTGGTTATAACTTATAAGGGAGATTTTCTAACCCAAAAGATGGCAAAAATATTTGCTACATGTTCGAGTGAACGGAAATAAAGTCCATTCCCAATAAGTTTTTGAACAGTTTTAATTGTAATAAAGTTTTATGGAAACCTTTTTGTTTTCGTACATAATATTAATTTTAGAAATAAATCAAGTAAAATAATTATTAAAAAATCAAAATATAGTTTCTAAATTTTTTATTTTGAAAACAATTTTTTTTCAATAATTTACTAAATGTGTTTTGTGTTAAAAGATAAAGAAAATAGATAATATAGATAATTTAAGAAGAAAACTGTATTTTCATTCTTCCAGAAACCTATATATATAGTGTTATAGTCATTAATACCGTAATAATTATTCACTCCGACAACATGCGATCATTCACAATATCGGGGCTAATCATTTATAACACTCAATCGATCATCACTAGATTGTTGCATCGCCTCATTAAAAACCTCACAAGAAACCTTATGACAAAACCCGGGACGAAGGAAAAGAAAGACAGTATTTAACATCTTATTCATACTCCCGGAAGTGACATGATCATATCGCTTTCAACTTTCAATTCAAGATCTTGTCATGCATGCCAACTTGCCGTGACAAGTTTCTTGAATGTTGCGTATGCAAGGTTTTAGTAAATAAATCTACTAGATTATCATTGACCTTATTTGTCGCGACATCACCTGGTTCATCTTTGGTGCTTCATGATCACGAACATAAAGGCATCCTCACAAACGCGCCAGTTTGATCACCACTGATATCTCCGATTTCATGCAATACACAGAAGCGATCGTTTCATATAACACCGCTGATTATCACGGTAAAGATAAATCCACTCATCTTCCATGTGCCATCATTGATTCAACCAAACACATTCACGCTTCTCATGCACCCAAAGGCATTTTATGAGAAACATCGAGGAGGTGGCCACCATCGCTTGTTTATCCCGATTCCAGATATCATAGCGATTTACAAGAACACACCTCGTTTGGGACTCGCGCCTTCTGAGGGCCTAAAGATGAACCCACCATCTGATATACGCACCAGCACCATTGTTTCAACGGTCCAACTGATATAAGATCTCAACATACAATATCCATTCAACGTTTTATTGGTCAGTCAGATTCGGTTAATAAATCACCAAAGCAATGTTCATTCCATATAATCACAGGACATATTAAAACAATCAATTAAGACACTTAAGATCAACACTATTTTCCAGTCAAATGAAATCTCGCGCTTCAACATCTCAACCGTCAAACTAAGGTGATTTATCCATATAAAAAGCAATTTCAGACTTTTCGTATATGATGATTGATGAATCAATATACCATTCAAAAATACTGATTCAAGCAGTCGGCATAACATTCTGTTTCAATATCTTTCATCTCAAATTCTTCTTAAATAGTCGGGTCGCTTTGATGAGCTTTTCAAGAGTCCCAATCAAATTTAAATCATCTATACTCGCTATATTATTGTCAATCCATTTTTCTCGTTGATGAAACATACATGACAAATTGAATTATTCATATCCTTCTTGAGTAAATAATGGCTTAAACGACATACCACATTCACCGCCAGACCGTTTTAATCCATATAAAGATCTCGCAACTTGATTGAATACATGCTTGTGGTTTTGAATTCATCATTTCGTGCAATGTGAATCCTTCGGGATTTTCATATATACATTAAAGATTCGTAGATCCATATAAATACGCCGCGACTACATCCATCGACACATATCCAAATATCTGAGATTGTTAAACTTATCAAATATCGGAATGTGATTAAGGTCCATGGAGAATATGTTCCTCATATCAATTCCAGGTCTTTGTGAGAAACCTTGGGCCACAAGGCATGCTTTATATCGCACTATTTCATTATTCTCATTTCGCTTTCTTACAAAGACCCATCGATATCCAACAGGTTGTATATTTGTAGGTGTTTGAACTACTGGTCCAAATACCTCTTTGTTTAGCTGATCTTAATTTTGTTTTGATTGCTTCTTTCCATTTTAACTCAACTGCGATGTAGACATTCATTCACATTTCATGCATTTTGATCTTCATCATTTCTTATGATGTCCATAGCCACTGGAGTTAAAAAACATTATTTATACGGGTACAAGCTCGATCCCATATTCTTCCTCATGTATATAATTGATAGAGATCTCTTTCATTGTTATGTACAAAATATCATTAAGAGATAACTCTTTGACTGGTGTCTCTGCAGGGGTTACTTGTTCATCGACCTAGGGCTAATAAATATATGCTCTATAGATCATAGATATAACACTTTCCTTTTCTAGGAATCAGGTCTTTGGTCAATGTCTCCACGCTTAACTATTAGGTTCATTTTATTATGCCTCGCTTGTAATTCTTCTGTTAGATTCTAATCCCCACAGATAGGCAATTGATTCGCAAGACCTTGTAAATGATTCATTTTCGAACTTCTAGTTCGATTGCTTTACGGATCAAGGTGAGATAAAGATGACTCATTTCCTCATGTAATTTCTCGCTATTCTTCCGAATCATTTATCTCCCTAATGGCTAGGAAAATATTTTCATCAAAAGTGACAATCCGCAACCAAGCAAAGAAAAACTTCGTAAGGGGCTCAATATAATTTATAATAGATGCGTATTGAAAGCCAACATAAATACCAAGAAGGCGTTGAGGACCTAACTTAGGTCGATGTGTGGGGGCAATTGGAACATAAACAGCACAACCAAAAACTCGCAAATGCGAAATATTAGGTTGATAACCTTTAGCAAGCTGTAATGGTGATAAATCGTGATTGGCTGTAAGACAAAGACGAATTAAAATTGCGGCATGTATAATAGCATGTCCCCATGTCGATAAAGGCAATTTGGTTTTCAAAAGTAATGGTCTAACAATCAATTGCAGACGTTTGAAAAAAGATTCAGCTAACCCATTATGAGAATGAACATGAGCAACATGATGTTGAACATCTATTCCAATAAACATACAATAATCAAGGAATGTTTGAGATGAGAATTCACCAGCATTATCAAGATGAATTGTCTTGATAGGGTGATCAGGGAATTGTGCTCGGGAAATGAATTAGTCGAGCCAATAATCTAAAGAAGACATACATGAGACCGCTCGAGTGGATGCACTAATTAAACCATAAAATAACGGTAAAAGGTCCACTATTAGTGGGTGAATGTGCCCACAAATATCCCCTTGAATACGTTCTAGAAAAGCGAGGGATTCAAATGTAACCTTTGTAAAAGATGGTCTAATAATTAATTTGCCTTTGGAACAAGCAACACAAGTATAACCATCAGGTACTAAAATTTGTCCGCTTGTTAATGGATGCCCATTAGAATTTTGAACTATACGGCGCATCATGGAAATTCCGGGATGCCCAAGTTATTCATGCCAAAGTAAAAATGCATTGGAGTCATTGAACTTCTTATTCATGACAACATAAGATTCAATAGATCTAATAGTTGTCTGATATAACCCACAAGATAAAGAAGGCAATTGTTCCAAGATACATTTTTGCCTAGAAATAATAGAAATAATGAGTAAATACTCATTTGCATCATGATTCATAGTTTCAATATGATATCCATTTCGGTGAATATCTTTGAAACTAAGTAAATTTCTACTAGATTTATTAGAATAAAGGGCATCTTCAATTTGTACTTAGTACCTTCGTAGAATAATGGTGGCTTTGCCTGAAGCCTTTAATCAGTGCCAATATGACTCGAGATAATATGAACAATAGATTGAGTTAATGTGAAGTTTGAAAAATATTTCTTATCACACAAGATCGTGTGGGTTGTGGCATAGTCAACAAGACATGCATCACCAACATATGGCATATAATTGATCAATTATGAGGAGGGATCCATATATCTTCAAATTAAAAATAAAATTTAAATAGAAAATCAAAGTTCGCATTATAGATAACTGTATGGAAAAGAAAATAACATAAAAAAAAAGTAACAGGATAATCATGTCTCAATCATAGCACACATTGCCATCCCCAATCGAATGGTCAATTTTTTAACTTGGATCTTCAAAAAAATCAGAAACATTAAAATGTTTCAAAGGTACTGCACCATCATCATTAAAGAAAGGATCATCAGGATCCATAGTGTCTTTTCCGTCAATAAAATTTGTTTCAATTTGCTTGTATTTTCTTTCATGGAGGCTTCCGATAAAGGTCAACCAAATGCTTGGCCGCATTTATAGGTAACGAGACCAAGGACCTTAATTCCACATCTCAGAATATCTACCATAAACCTTTTTGCTATGTGGCCCTGTTGCCTTTCCAAATAATTTTTCTGAACGATTCAACTTCCGGGTTGTCGAGGTATTGTTCTCTTGCTGAGACCTGACATTATACTCACTGAGTCTCCAAGAATTATAGTGACCATGACCACGACCACGACCTCGGCCTTGTCCATAATATCGATGCCCACGCCCAATCCTACGTTTATTAACTTGAATTGTAGCATTGGCTTCAGGCAATGGTATAGATCCAGTAGGGCGAAATTGATGGTTTTTCAGTAACAGTTCATTATTCTGCTCAGCTACAAAGAGACATGCAATTAACTTATAATATTTGGGAAAACGACGCTCTCTATATTGCCGCTGCAGGAGCACATTAGAGGTATGAAAATTGGTGTATGTTTTCTCAAGCATGTCCTCATCTGTAATCTTTTCTCCACATAATTTTAGCTGAGAACTAATTTTAAACAAGGGTCGAAGCCAGAAGCTCTACTAACCGACTGGAATTCAGAGTTTAAAATGAAGCCAATCATAACGCAGAGCCTCTAAGAATTACGGTCTTTTGATGATCACATCGCTCTTTCAAACTCATCCTCGTATGACTGAATAGATCCGACCTTTTAGATATTCACTTTCTCGTAATTCCTTCATCAATATGATGGCGAAGGAATATTAAGGTCTTAATACATCTCGCAGGATGTGATTTCCCTCCTTTGATTGTGTTTCCAAGATTCATAGCATCCAAGTGGATTTTAGCATCTAATATTCAAGATAAATAATTTTTGCCCGAAATATCAAGGGTAGCAAATACAAATTTTTTTTTTTCAAAATCAAAATAACAAATTTTTTTTTTCTTCTTCAAGCTTCTCGTGCTTGAACATTTCTTGACGCAGCTTCGTGCCCGTTTTTTAAAAGAAAATAATTCTTCTTCATCTTCAAGCATCAGGCTTAAATATTTAAAACGTAGGCTTCGGGCTGGTTTTTACAACAGAGTTTAAGCTTCAAGCTTTTAACTTTGAAATTGGAAGTCTGAAAAAAATTTCAAAATTTTTTTTTCAAACTATGAAATTGAAATATACCTTTCTTGTTTTATGATTTTGTAATATCAGTTCGAGGTTCGGCCTTCGGATTCGAAGCCGACTCTTCATGGATTGTTCGAGCTCTCGTGCTAATAACATGTTGAAAGATAAAGAAGAGATAAAAGAGATAATAGAGATAATTTAATAAGAAAACTGTATTTTCATTCTTCTAGAAACCTATATATATAGTGTTACAGTCATTAATACCGTAATAATTATTCATTGGTAAATGTGTGGTCATTCATAGTTATCAGTGAATCATTTATAACATTTTGAAGTTTGAAAAAATTTATTTAAATACACTTGGTTTGATAGGAAGTCAGGGGGCGATGGAAGGACTTAAGCAATGAAGCTGAATTTTGGTTAGGTTTTTTGTAAGGCTGGTAAAATTTGACACGACACGTGAACACGACACGAACCTAACACGATTTTTGCGGGTTTGAGTTGAGTATAATCGTGTTTAGGTCATATTCGTGTTGACCCGTCTAACACATTTAATAAATGGGTCGTATTTGTGTTGATCTATCTAACACGAATTTGACCTGAATTGACCCGTTTAATTGTTATATTAATTAATTAATCAATTTAATAAGTTATTTGTGTTAAATATAGATTATTAATTATAATTCTTATTATTTTAAATAATAAAATTAATAAACATGTTAAATTTAATAAGTTATTTGTGTTAAACATGGATGATTAATTATAATTCTTATTATTTTAAATAATCAAATTAAATGGATCATATTTGTATTGACCTGCCTAACACGAATAATAAATGGGTTGGGTTTGGGTTAATGAATGTTGACACGTTTATTATTCGTATCGGGTTTGGGTTGGTGAATATTGACACGTCAGGTATATTAACGCACTCTACAAGTAGCTCATATGCACGAATTCCTCCTAATCCCACAATTTTACGCAGAAGAAGGTCACAGTTAGGGCTCCTAAGTTACACTTTACCTTCTTTTTTTATCAAACTTTTTTTTATCATCATTATGAAGTTAAATCAATAACGAATAAGTAATTTTTTTTTCTTATAGTTTCTCTTCTCTTACATGAGTATAATCATTGACATTTTTTTTATTCAATAATAGGCGAGTGAAATAAATAAGCAAGCTTAGAAAAACGGCATGTTTGGTTTCAATTTTTAAAAGTTGTTATAGAAAACACATAAAACACTAATTAAATTGATTCATCTAACCTTAAGCAAAGTCCTTAAGTACTTTTAAAAGATTATATTTAAAATAATTATATCATAATTAAGAGTAAATACTCAAGATTTGAAGAAAAGTTTTATTTGAAGCATGAAATGAGTATCAGAAGGTGCATGAAATAAAATTTAAAAAAAAAAATCTAAATACACTCCAAGTCTCCAACTACTATTCTTTTGATGCCTTGATGAATGTTTTGAATTTCAAGATTTTTTTTTTTTGTTAACAAAGGCCTGAAGACTCATCTAGCCTCCTAAAATACATATATATATATGAAAAAAATACATATTAAATCCTGAACTTTCTAGAATTTTGCAAATATATACTGATTAAAAAAAATTGCTATTTAAATATAGTAATTTTCATTTTAATTGATTCTCGAGATAACCCGAATCTTTCTACATGACCAAATACAAGCCTTCGCGGAAAAATACAAAAACAATGTTGATTAGGTTTTAAAACTAGGCACGCGGGCCGGAACCTGGCCTGAATGTCGAGCTTAGAGGAAATATAAGGCGGCGATGTAAAGGCGTAAAAGGCTTGGCCCACCACACATTGCCCAAACCACCGAAGGCCCGGGCGGGGACACAGTTCACCCAGTCGAAGCAGGTAGCCAAACAAACATCCAAGAACATGATAAAGGAAAGTCTGAAACTTCTCTAATTAAATCTTCACCAATTAGGGAAGTAAGTATTTCTAATAATTGTTTATCAATTATCAGCGTGTCAGTTACTTGATAAGGAAAGAAAATCTCTCACCCAAATTTTTATTATATATTCCGGGTATAAATTGAGCCAAACTTGGGTTTTTCCGGGAAAATTGATAAATTGTTAAATTATTAAAAGTGAAATGAAAATATGAGCATATGATTAAATATTATATGCGAAAATGAGAAATTGATTGAACCCGGAAATAAACCCAAGTGAAAAGGGAAAATTTGGAAATTGGTAAAAATGAGGACCTAAGGGTCAAATGAGAATAAGCTTAAATGCAAAAGTGAATTAAATGATAAATAAAAGTGAAATGAAGACCAAAAGGGAGAAAAATGAGAAATGGATTAAATAAACAAGCCAAACATGGCCTTAGGGTGAAAACATGACTTAAGGCATTTTTGGTGTTAGAATGCTCATTTGGAGCAAAAACACATTTGGGGAGTTTGAGAGAGAAAGAGGCTAGGGCTAGGAGAAGAAGTGATTTTGGTGTGATTTCTTCCCATTCATCGCTTCTAAACCATCAAGCATCTTGGTTGAAGAGATTCAAAAGGGTTTTAAGGTAAGAAACAAACCCTAGATTACTTTAAATGAAGTTTGGGTTAGAGAAACCCTAGTCCATCCATGGGTTTTTCTCATGGTTGGTTTAGGATGGTATTAGTATGTCATTGGGAGTCATTCCCATGATTTTTTTTTGGGTTTTGAGGATTTTTGGAGAAAAATCTCAAAAATGAGCAAAAAGGAAATTTGGGCAAAAACGGGGCCTTTCTTTGCGTGAAGGGCACCCTCGCCTCTGGCCCGTGGCCCTTCGCCCGCGAGGCGAGGTTGCCTCGGCTGCGTGAAGAAGCCCCCTCGGGTCCGCCAAGGTGTAGCCTTGCTCTGGCCCAGGGCGGGGTCTTCGCCTTAGGCGAAGGCAAGCATTCCACGATGATCATATTTTGGATTTTTTGCTCGAAAGTCCTACGTATTGATGCTCAAAATGATTGCAAAGCCTGTGGGTGGTGAATGTAGGTTCAAATAAGGATAAACTAAATGAAAACATACCGTGCCTCATGCCTCAGTGAAAGCAACCGCCTCGGCGAGTTCGTCTTGGGTGAGCTTAGTATCTTAACTTTAAGGCCCATTAACGAATAAATTTGTAATTCATAAAAATGTTTAATAATTGCTTATCCACTAAGAGTGGTGTAATTATTATTGGGACCAATTGAGAATCACTAACCTAGGGCCAGAGATCGAAGGAGAGGCAGGTGATAAGCAATTTGTTCATGACCTTTATCATATTTCAGAATGTTTTGGTAGTTTACCAAATAAATCTGAAATGATTATATGGAATACGTATATCTTTGAAATGATATTACGAAAGTGCATATGGATTTGAAAATGTGATATTTGAAATGTCTAACAATTAATTGCATGTGAAGTAATTAATTGAATTGTAAACGAATTGGTCAATTCTTGACATCTTGAATTGAGTCCATCATGAAGGCACCCTGAAATTGTCCAATGTCCCACTTGGCGGGATACACCAATCGGCATCCGTCATGATGGTGTATGGCATTGAAGAAATGTTCCCACTTGGTAGGATGCACCAATCGGTATCCGTCATGATGGTGTATCGCATTTAGATACCACATGTCGAGGTGCACCAATTGACATCCGGCATGATGGTGTATGGCATTTAGATACCACATGTCAAGGTGCACCAATCGGCATCTAGCATGATGGGAGACCAAAATTGTGAAATGTGTAAGCGTTTACGAATGATAAAAATAGCGGGATTCACGAGCGAAATTACGTCGAGGAGCATTAGATTATATAAGCAAGTGAAATAACAAACTTTGATGAGTGAAAATGGGATTTGTAAACTAAACACATCTTTATGAGTGTATGTTCGAATCTCATGAATTGAATTGTTGAATGATTTGTTGCATGTAAAATGCATATTTGATATGATCAATGATTTGTGAAGTGAAAGCATGTGGAATTGAATAAACATAAGTATAGTTTGATATAAAAGGCATGGTTTAATGATAAATGCATGTCATATTGAATTGAAGGTGGAATGAAATTTGTATGAACCACTAGCATGAAAATGCTTAGCGTATAGTTTTATCTATGCGCGGGTATCGGAAGTAAACAGGAAGAAGGCGAGAGTCTGAAGCGCGAGTCATAAAGAAGTTGCGGCATATAAGTATATACCCCGTCATTTGCATATCATATCTTTTGAACATGTGATATTTTGTGAACAAAGGAGTTAATCTATGGAAATATGTTTTGTATATCATTTGGTAAAGACATGGCATGATACGCCATTTGTGAACGAATTGTATAAAAGTAAATGTTATGGGCCTACCATTTGAAAATGCTTCCGCGAAATTGAAAACCGTAAAACGAAAGGACATAAATAAATGTTTTGATAAGATAAATGAAATGTCGGAATGCTTGAGGGCTCGGTTCGGATCAGCCATTTAGATTGGCCGAGGGGATTGGTCGCGACATTTTTGAAAAATTTAATAAAAGGTAAATAAAAGAAGATTAAGCAGCGTCCCGGTTTTACATTGGATATGGCTGGGTGGGGCCAAGGCTTGAAGTCGCTACAATATCTGAGAGGAATTGTGCGTGCAAAGTTGCAGAATCTTTTGGTACCTATTCACGATGAAGAGGCTGTCTTGGTACCGATCAAAGTGGTACCGGTACCGATGCTCCTAGCAACCTTAGTTTTGCATACTTTGCACTATTAAGTCCCATGTTCATACACCGATTGTTAAGGAGCCCTAATAAAGAATTAATGGGGGTTCAAATAAGAATGAAACTAAGTGAAAAATGCACCGTACCTCGCCGCCTTGGCGAAGCGAGTTCGTCTTTGGGAGGACACAGTGTCTTAACCAAAGCCAGATTAACAAATATTAATTGTCATTCTAAAAATGTATAATAATTGTTTATCCACTAAGAGTGGCATAATTATTGACTAGGGGCGGGTGAGAATCCACCTAACCTGGGCCAAAGATCGAAGGGAAGGAAGCGAGGAAGCAGGCAACTTGGTTGGGTTCAGCGGACCTCTATTCCGATTCAAGTATTGTTAGTTCTTTGTTCACCGTAATTATATTATGATTTCAAGTGTTTTGGTAGTTTACCAAATAAATCTGAAATGATTATATGGAATGAGTATATCTTTGAAATGATATTACGAAAGTGTAAATGGATTTGAAAATGTGATATTTGAAATGTTTGACAATTAATTGCATGTGAGTGATTAATTGAATTGTAAACAAATTGGTCAATTCTTGACATCTTAAATTGAATCGATATACCGAATGACCAACATGGCGGGATGCACCAATCGGCATCCGTCATGAAGGCAAACCAAAATTGTTCAATGTCCCACATGGCGGGATGCACCAATCGACATCCTTCATGATGGTGTATGGCATTGTTAAATATCCCACATGGCGGGATGCACCAATCGGCATCCGTCATGATGGGGAAGACGAAATTATTAGATGTAGGCACATTAAGAATGACAAAAGGGCGAGATTCGCAAGCGGAATCCGTCATGAATGTAGTGTATAGACAAAGTGAAATAACAAACTTTGATGAGTGTAAATGGGATTTGTAAACTAAATACATCATTGGGAGTATATGTTTGAATCTCATGAATTGAGTTAAATAAATTGGTTGCATGTGAAAATGCACATTTTGATATGATCAATGATTTGTAAAGTGAAAGCATGTGAATATGAATAAGCATGAGTATAGTTTGATATAAAAGGCATGATTTTATGAAAAATGCATGCTGTGTTAAACTAAAAATTGGAATAGAACTGTATAGAACCATTAAGGATGAAAATGCTTAGCGTGCAGTTTTTAGCTATGTGAGTTTAATTAGCAGGAAGAGGCAAGATCAAGAAGCGACGAGAGTCTGTAGAAAGTTCACGGTGTATAAGTATATGCCGAATCATATGCATATCATTTCTTTTGAACATGTGACATTTGTGAACAAAAGAGTTAATCTCTGAAATAGTATTTTATATCATTTGTAAAGGCATGATCCTTGTTTTATGGCTATATTGTATAAAAGTAAATGTTTATGGTACCACCATTTGAAATAGGCTTCCAGCGTAATTAAAAACTCTAAAACAATAATGACATAAATAAAATGTTTTGATAAGATAAATGAAAACGGTCGGAGTAAACCGGGCTCCGGTTCGGATCCGTCATTCGGGTTGAGCTAGGGATTCGGGTCGTGACACTTTTTTAAAAAAAAACAAAAAAAATAAGTAAATAAAAAGAATTAAATGAGCATCTCGGATCTGGTTCAGATCCGCTAATCGGGTCGGACCGGAAAGGGGTACTACATCATGTCCCCATGTGATTTTTCCAATCTCTCGAGTCTTTGGGCATCCTTTTTGTTAACCATCCTTTGCTCACCTACAAAATCACCCATTAGTTTTTTCAAATCAGTAATATTATTCTCTAGTGGGTTTCTTGAAGATGTAGATTGAGTTGGTTGAATTTTCCCTTGTGATTGCCCTTGGCTTTGCCTCTAAGACAAGTTGGGATGACTCCTCCTACTTGGATTGTAAGTGTTCCCATAAGGGTTATTGTTTCGGAATGGAGGAGTTTTATATTGGTCGACATAATTGACTTGATCTCCATTGGATGTAGACAATGTAAGACATGTATTTGTTTGGTGCTCCCAGTATAACAATGAGTATAAGGAATAAGAGTTACCTCAAAAATTTTGTATGGAATTTATCTCTTGGTGACCCTTTCCTTCCATCTCTCAAGCCTTCTATTGAGAGTTTCTATTTTCTCCTCAAGCTCGAAGTTGCCTTTGACATGGTAGATTCCAACTCTAGCATTGGGTGCTTGTCTCATTCTCTAATCTCTCATTTGAGATTCTTCCCATCCTTTGGCTAGATCAGCTACATAAGCATAGAATTCCAAGGCTTCATCCCCAAATTTAGTCAAAAATTGCCCATTGCACAAGGATTCTAATAGTTGCTTCATATTCATTGCTAGGCCCTTATAGAAAAAAATCAGCAAGTTGCCATGTGTCATAACCATGGTGTGGGGATGCATTCATAGCTTCATTAAATCTATCCCAACAAGAGGAAAGCTCACTTGTATAAATAGAAATATGTGTTGCATGTAGAAATAGTTCTTGATTTTAAATTGTTCAAACAATACTTAGCCTTATCCTTTAAGGTAAAAGGGAAAAGGGTATGTTTCATAGCATTTATTGAAGTGTCCATTTCTTTTAAAGTCATTCAAATGCAAGTAGGGATTTTCACTCTCATACCATGAAATGAAGGTAGTTGAGACAAATGACCTTGTTTTACAATGAAGGTGTCCCTTAGGATGATGCATGGTGGTGCACTCTTCATTGGTGGGTTCTTGTGCTCTCGTAGAGATCAGAGCCTTTGCTGATTTTCTATTTAGAGTGTATTGTCAGTTGGGGCTTGCTGATTTTGCCCTTAAGCCCCTTGATTCTCATCATTACTTGATTGATTTTTAATGTTTGTTTGGGTAGTCCGATTCTGTGGGGGTACTTGTTCCATGCAAATTAATCTTCCTTGATTATCCCGCCCCCAAAAGTTCATGTACCTAAATTTGAAAAATAAAGAAACTAAAAGCAAAAAAAAAAAAAAAACTAGAGAAATAATGGCTTTAGGGTTAGTCCCAAAGAAAAATAAAATAAAGAAAAACTAAAAGGAAAAATTTCAGAAAATTTTGAAAAGAAAAGAAAAGCAAGAAACTTTGATTACCTAACCATTTAGCACCATCCTTGGCAACGACGCCAGGTGATTCGTCACTTGTGGTAGGTTTAGAATGCACAAAATTTATATTTATTTAACTTAATGCCACCTCAACGAGTAGCCAGGACTACTTGTAGAAGGTATAATGGCTTTAGGGTCGTCTTATGGGATGGGTCTATTGAGTTTGGTAATTGCTGGTTTATTTCTTATGAAACTTCTTTTTTCAAAGTAAAGTTTAGATTTTTGGAAAAAAAGGGATTGCTTTGATTGTAAAACAGATTTTGTTAAATATCCTAGGGCTTGGTTTCACTAAGAAAATACACATGATGGTTTCGACTCAAGATGTCCTCTTGATAGATATATGATGAAGATATATACGCGGTAGCCCATGTAGCAGAGATTCATCGATGGCTCCCCACCAGTTGGTTAAGGGCATCAGGCATTAAGTTCCCCTCAAACTTTACTCTAAGCTACTTACCTAAACAACAATGCATGTACATGTGAAATTAATCCATCTTCTATCCCATGTAGCGAGTAGTGAAGTCAATGATTCCCATCCATTTGGTTTAGGGCATTAGGTATATAATAATCCCCAACTTGTGCTCGGGATTCCAATTGAATAAACTCACTTTTTATTTTCTTTATTTTTCTTTTTATTTATGATTTTTTTTTTTTGCATAGGTGGAATTAATTAGCCTCTCTTTTTGAAGGTTTCCCATCACTAGGAGAATCAAAATAGAATCTCAAAGTAAGTACCATTTAAGAGAAGGGGCTAGTCCTAAAGAATATGTGAGAGATCTAGTGAGTGTGTGTGTGTGCACGTTTTCCAAAAAGAACTAATTTTTTGAAAAACAAGGGGGCTATCAAGCCAAGTCTCCCACAACCACTAGATTCCTCAAATCCAAGATCTCATAAATAACAAGGTATCCCAATTCTTCTACTTATATTTTAAGCTCAATGTTAATGCAACCAAGATAATATATGTACCCATTGATTCGTGGTCCAGTAAGTTTTCCGGAATCAACAAAATTTATAAACCTAATTCCTCCTACTACCGTGGCATTGCTAGTGCAGTATAGTGGCTCTAGGGTCGAACACAGGGATGAGTTTTCTTCGCACAAATGACTTACAGTGGGGTTTAAAATGGTGAATTTGCTTTGGATTTTAAGGTTTTGGTAAAAACAGTGGGTGTAATGGTTGAAAACTGGAAATAAAATGAAGTAAAAAATATAAAAGAAATCTCCTTGAAGTATCAGGCTACTGGGTTTAGTTTCTAATGGTAGCTGGGGTTTCGGAGTCTTTCCTCGCGTTGGGAGGATGACCTATGATCATCTCTAGGCGGTTTCTTCATTTAGCTATAAACCTAACCCTTAATAACATCACTGAAAAAATGGTAATCCTTTGAGCATCAATGGTCTCGGCAGTGAAAAACAATTCTCACTTGATTGCCTTCCGATGATTAATAGATGAAACTAATGAATCTCGAGTGGATCTGTAATGGCATCATGAACCTGAAATATTACCAATACAGTTATTTCAAGGTGAATCCTAGGGATCTAAACCTAGAGTTCGAAACACAAAGCGCGGTGAGTACATGTGAGAATACTTGAAACCTCCAATTGCCTTAGGATCACACTTGCTTGACCTTCTCCTTCAAGGAGGAAGGGTTTCTAGCCCACTCATCCTCCGAGTTGTATCATCCTCGGAGGTGTTTGAATTAGTGAAAGGAAGAGAGTGAGGGAAAATGAAAGGCGAGGAAAATTTTGAAGCTTCCGCACAAAAAGTTTATTGATGAGCTAAAATGGTCTACGATTCTGATGATAGGTGAGACTTATATCTTTTGTCTCATTAAGCAAAAGTACAAAAGAGCCTGAATTAATCACTATTACAACAGGGACAAAATGGGAAGAAAGGAGGAACAAAATTCAAAAAGTAAGCGGCATGAGCATTAGCGAGGCGAAATGATTTCGAGTTGCGAAAATTTGTGTATAGCTCAACCTGCAAGCTACCTTCTCTTTTTCTTATGGTTTTGATTCTGGATATGAGTTGAACTTAGTTCTCCATGGTTGACGAGATCATATCTATAGTATAAAAAAGCTTGCAAAAACAACAAAACTTGCGACAAAATTTGATTTAAGTAGCTTTGCTAGGTCCTTAACATACCAGATGTTAATTAATTTGATTAATTACACAAAAAGTGCTCAAAGCATATTAATAGTAATCCACACTAACCTGACACATTGCTAGTCCCGTAGCAATGAAAGAAGAAGAAAGCAATCAAAGGCAAGATGAGCTATATAAATATAACTACAAAAAAAAAAGTGGTTTTCAAAATCAATGAAGTGATAAAACCCAACCTGCAGCGCAAGTTATCAAAACCCTGTCCAATGACCGTCTCAAGAAGAGTGTGTGCTATGCAAAATCAAATATCAAAACAGTGTCAACTCCTAGAGAACCAACCTAACACCTTCCACAAAAACCTAAGTCTTAAGTTGGTTTCAAAGGCAATACCATGGCAGCATATCTCTTGATTTGAGCTCTTGTAAACTTTTTGGACTAAACTTGACTCATTATGTGGGACCACTTTATTCCCTGCTTCCTTTTTTTGCTGTAGGGGTGCAATGCTAAGGGTATCGAACTCACAAGTGTCCATGTAGCAGGGTCCCACTAATGACTCTGACCCGATTAAGGTTTAGGGCATCAAGTCATAAGGATCTTTCGACCACCCAACTCTTGGCGGGTTTTCACCGGACTCTTAATGGAGATAGAAACTCAGCACCTACAATTTGCTAAGCTCTTCTATTCCCCACCCCATATAGTAGGCATAAAAGTCTGTGGCTCCCAACCAGTTGGCTTAGGGCACCAGGCTTTAAAGATTTTCGCCATATACTCCTCGGACCGTGCTCGGGTGTCAAGACAAAGCGTCACAAATTTTCATTTATTTTATTTTTCTTTTCTTTTCTTTTATTGAAAGACTCATTGGTCTTTTTATTCAGGGGGTCCCAGCCTATTAAAGGTGGTCAAAGGTACTAGGCGGACTTTGAAGCTTAGAAGGCAGAGCAGTTTTCGACTATAAATGAAATCTAATGTGCGGTGTGGTTGTAGTCAATGTGGAAGAAAAGATTGAATACCATAAGAATTTCAACATGTTATCAACTCAACTAAGCATAACACCATTCTAACATCAACAACATTGGAACAAAATTTCAATTTCTCTTACTGCAAGCTGAGCATTACAAAAAAATATTTTCTGAAAATCAGAAACTAAAAGCATGAACTAGAAACTAAAAAAAATGCATTATATTGTAAAAAAAAAAAAACTAACTAGTAAGTCATTTAACTAAACAAAATGACTTGCTCAAAAACATAAAACAACACTTCCTTAACTCTCCCCCCAACCAAATTCAACATTGTCCTCAATGTGGCTATGGAATGGAAATTTAAGGGAGGAAGTGATACCTCCTTGATGAAATGTACCCGTTGTTGGATAGGAGACCACTTGAAGCTTTCTACGGGACACTTATTCACTCCATTTGGGCTTCAAATGAGCAAGTTGGAAGAAGAAAGGAAAGAAATGACCATTAGACATTTGAAACTTATGCCTTTATTATAATCTCAAAAATATTTTAAGCTATGTTAGATTCTACACTCTCTCGCTTTCAACGATATCAAAATTACCCAAAGCAGTTTGGATGAAAAAGTTATAATAAAACAAAATTGGGATACGAAAAAGGGAAAGCTAGCGAAAAGAACGAAATGCGAAAATTCGCAACACACGAATTTACATGTCAATTTTTCTTTTTTTAATAAATTTTTTTAATATATATATATATATATATATATATATATATATATATATATATATATATATATATATATATATATAAGCAAATAATAAATTTTTATAAATAAATAATAATAAAAAAAATAAAAAAAAAAGGAAAAAGGTACAACTACTACAGTGTGGTTGCGAAATTTTCTCGTAGGTTGCGAAATTTGTTGGGCTCTTTCCCTCGAACTACGAGACTCCCTTGCTGCAAAGAATTGCCTAAGAAATTGAAAAATAAACAAAATTTTTTTTAAAAAAAAATGCAGAAAAATGAAAAATAAGCTAGAAAAAAAATTAACTTAAAATTAGAGAAAATCTAAAGAGAAAAATTGAATAAAGAAAAATAAAAAAAATAAATAAAAAACAAAGATGAGGGTGAGTCCCCTGACAGGATTTCTCAAGCCTTTGAAGAGAATTTCTTCAGGCAGTGGTAGTGTGATGCTGAGTCAGTGCTCCAAATCTGAACCAAGATGGTAAGAGCCATCAGCGTACCCATCTGGTATGACATTTGCCAATATCTTTAATATGATGGTAAAAGTTTGAACATGGGCCACTAACTTCCTAAAGTATTGCCGCGGGAAGTGCAAATGGGATGGCTTATGCGATAGGTGTTTCATGCCTTCCGAATGTCGCTGCGGTCTTGGCGGGATGTGCCTTTGGAGTCGGGAGGAGGGAGCTGATTCGTGCACGGTAGGGTGATCGGGAATCAACAATGTTATTTCCTATACTCCTCTGTAGTGGTGACTCTTTGTTATAATGGTCTAAGTCGGAACACGGGATGGGTTTTTCATCCACGAATGATTCGCATTAATGTTTGAAAATGGTGAGACTTTTATTTGGATTTTTGGTTGGTTAAAACGGAGAGTTGGTTGTTCAACTACGGATAAGCGAAATAACCCAAGGCGAAGTGTGGAAATGGTAACCTTGAAGGCAGGTCCACTAGCTTGATAACATGGGAGTGATAAAGTGTCTCGGGTTATTTCCTCGCATTAGGGCTAATGACATATAGTCAAAGCCAAACGGATCTTTGTTTAGCTATAAAACCTAACCTAGAACCTCCCTGTTGAGTCAAATCAAATACTAAGCATTCAATATCACGATCTGAGTTTGAAACCCTGGCATTTAACCTCATTTCAATGGCTCGTAAATGGCATCTAAAGAATGTCGATTACATCTACCATTAAGAATGCACTGAACCCTAAAACATGACAAGTATTGACCAAAAGAAAGACATTTAATGGCATTAAACCCTAGTTTGGAAAGTTTGGAACCATAAATACCATACCTGTAGCATTTAAAGCATGATGACAACTGCGGTAGCTGAAACCAAACTAGCAACCCTCCTCTTCAAGGCTTTGAGGCTTAATAAGCATCCCATGAGTTATCATCCTCAAGGGGTATGTTTAGCGTAGAAAATGAAGAAAGAGGAGAAGGAACAAGAATAAAACCTAAAAACTAAAGCTACTTGGAAAGCTTTTTATAAAATGAAAAATTAGGGTTACAAAGTTGTAGGGAGCTTATGGCCAACCCGAGTGTGAAATGACAAAAATGCCTAAAATATGAAATTACAATAGGGACAAAATGGTAATTAATCAAAGCGTGGTGGAGTTTGGAATAAAAAATATCAAAAACAGTGACCATTTTAGTCATGCGGGGCCGTAGCATATGAAATTTAAAATATCTTGTGAGAATTTAGCTAAGATTGCGAAATTTCGCTATGATGTAATTTTAGCAATCCAGTAGAGCCTAGCAATGCATAAAGCGAAAATTTGGTTTCCTCTACTTTGCTTGTTTTGCCATTGCATCAACCTTTCAATCAACTCCTTCATTTCTTCATTTTGGTTGATGAAATCAACTGTAAATCCTCGGCATTCCTTGCAACTTATTCTCGAACTTGGGAATTATTAGGTGAGGCATGCAAAAACACCAAAATTACAAAAACAAACTCGAAATGGAATTAGTGGTACTAAGTGACCTGCACATGTCAATTGGCTCAATTCATATGATTAGTGCGCAAAAAGCACTCAAAACCTATCTTGAATAGGATTCAAAATAGCACTTTTTGGGCACTAATCACACCCCCCAATCGACACGTTGCTAGTCCCTTAGCAATGCTAAAAACAATAAAGGTATGCATGCTGTGCTTTTACAAAAAGTGTATATTGTTCAAAAAGTGTGTGTACAGGTAAGCTTTACCTTTAGTATGAACAATTTAGTCCCGAACGAAAACCGACATGAAAGAACAAAGACCATGTAAGAACAAGTTTTAGGGCAACATCGGTTCCAAGGAAGTCAACCTGAACTTCCACCAAAATCTCATTGTTCCTAAGGTAACCGACTTGAGCGATAAGATGCAAAGCTATTTATTCCCCCCTCAATGAGGCCTACGCCATGGCTTTAAACCGTTATTAACCTAAATAGGATAAAGCTACATAACATTTCTTCCTTTGATTTACATTGTAAGTGCAATGCTAAAACTTCGACTTCATCAAAGTCCGTGTAGAAGTCCGCCCGATGACTCCCAACCAATTAAGGTTTAGGGCATCAAGCCAAAGGGATCAAGCGACCACAAACTCTGAGGCTTACTTGAACTTGAATGGCTTAGAATTAAGCACCTACAACTCGCTAAACTTCCCACCCGTCCACCCGTGCTTAAACACTAAAGTCGTGACTCCCGACCCCGATTAGGTTTAAGGGCATTGGGCTTTAAGGCTTCGCCATATACCCCTCGGACCGTGTTAGGTTTCAAGACAAAGCGTCGACTTTATTCTTCTTTTTCTTCTTTTCTTTTTCTTTTGCTTTTTTCTTTTCTTTTTCATTTGGAAGACCCCATTGGTCTTCATACATGGAGTAAATAAACCTATTATGGGTCATCCAGTCTAAAAATGGCTTTGCAAAGTGAAAAGAGTATAAACTTCTCAACCTATTAATTTGTCCCGGTGTGCGGTGTATGAATTAGCTAAAGGGAATGTTCAAAGTTGAATATGGAACTTCAATTTGACCAAAAACTAAATCATGCTTGGAGTTGTTCTATCATTAAGGTAACATACAGGGCTTCAATTCTTCAACTAAAGGCAAGAGTAGAAACACAAAATGTAGGAACAAAAGTGATTTGCAAAAGTGTAGTAAACTGTAAATAATGCTATAAAGCTTTTGATATAACCAATGGCTAATACATGCTTAATATAGCTAAACATAACAAGGTATCACTGTCTACTATTGGCTAATACATGAATCCTATACAAAATGAGTAGGCAGTTGATAAAGCTGAAAACAGTACAAAACATGATAGAAGACACTCCTAACTCTAGCTTTTCCTCCCAACCAAAGTATAAACATGCCTCACTGGATAGGAAAGCTAGAGAAATGAGTGTGACCACCTCACTCTCGCGGTGGTGGTGGATGTGCTAGGTGGATCTGAAGGTACGTGCCGGAGTTTAGCGCCTAACATATCAATGAAATTCTTCTTTGTGGTGATCTCGATGTGTAGGCTCAAGCGGGAGACCGAGGTGGCTCATGATACGTAGAAGCATGGCATGACTGTGCTCTATAGTGGCCTCGCTCAAGACCCAGCCTGCAGTCGGCCCGATTCCTACGTAGTAGCCCGGTGGAACGGACAACATCCATAACAGCAGCGAGCTCCCTCGAACTGACATGAACATGCTCCGGAGACTGCTGCGCTGTATATGAAGGGCCGGTAGTGTCAGTAGGGGCTGGGGCAGAAGGAGGTGGAGGAGGAGATGGAGGAGATGAATCTGGCACTAGGCTCCTCTCTACCTCTACCTCCACCTCAGGAACAGGATCATCTCCACCTCGGAGTCCTCTGTATCATGCATTTTTATCTCCTGATCCTGCTTCTTTGGAGGGAGAAAGAGATCGGCATGGTCAGGGATCGCTCCATGGACAGGACCTGAGGGCATCTGATCCTCCTCTATCTTGGGGCTCTACGGGAATCCCAGTGCTCCGGGACTGGCTCGATGTCGCGGCATCAACAAGGTAAACCTCGGTTCGGCCGGGGCCCTTTTCGGTGGACCTTATCCTCAAAGTGTAGTAGGGCGGTCATGACTAGCTCGGAGGGGCGGAGCCGGAATCCCTGAGATCCAGTCTGGGGCCTCGGATGTATCATCCTGCGGCCCGGAACGTAGTGTTATGGGAGCAAGGCTAGTCAGGACGGGTGGTCCTTTCGGCATCGCGAGCGGAAGGCTGCCTCCCGGAAGGATACAGTCCAGCCATAGTATCTCGAGCTAGACCAACGGACCATCTCCTCTGCGATGTTTATGGCCAATCCGATATCCTCCGAATTGGCCAGCTCTGGTTGGCTATCTGGTGAAATGTCTGCAGCTCGGAGTACTCTCGGTTGATCGTCAATGGTGAATCGGAGCTCCGGCGGTTTCGGCCTCCCAGTGAAGTCATGGGTGGTAGGCGAAGCACCACCGGGGGATAATAGAGGCTGGCTGCCCGGTGTCATGAGCGGCGGCGGGAGTCTTTGCGTGTCCCGAGTCTCATGGAGTCTACGACCAGGGGTTGCGGTCCAATCTTTGGCTGTCGTGAGATGACTCCCCGTAGAAAGTCCACTGGCCTTGCGAGATCTACATTCCCGAATCAGGGTCTAGTAAATAATGGCACTTTGATCCTCGAAGGTAGTGAAGATGGGGCGATGAGCTCTCCTCGGTTGCAGGGCGGGTGATGAGAAGCAGGGCAAGATGTCGAGGACTCCCAGGGCACGATGTCGGGCTCGCTTGGAATGGGCCCTCTCTTGTCGTCTACGGGGCACTAGGGAAGGGGCACAGGGTCCCATCCTCGTCGATACCTGGGACCACAGGAGGCTCCTCGGGGACCGGTCGGGGCCTTTACGGGCTGCTCAGCTGAGCGGAGTGGAGAATGGGCACGGCTTGATCCGAGGAAGTGTGCAGGTCCTCCATCCCGAATCTTGAATCGACCTTGGAGTGCATGGCGGGAACAGCCCACGAAAGTGCGGACCATGTACGCCAGCCTAGGAGTCTTCTTTCGAGGGGGTAGAAGCAGGCTTAGTGCGAGGGCCTTGCGGCTGGGAGAATGATCTGCGCACATGAACAAACCGACTAGGGCTCGGCGGAGGGCTCGGAGGAGACGACCCGGCCGCGGCGGCCGACACCGGCGGAGTGGGGTGGCGGCGGCTCTGGCTTCTTGTGCTCGGCTGAGTGCGATGCGGGTGCTAGGCGCAAGGCTCGGCGACAATGGGGCTAGGGCGTAGGCACGCCACAGGCGGAGTGGTGACCGGAGGGCGGTCGCTCTTTGGAGACGGTTGGGTGCGTGAGGCTCAGGCGCTAGCAGCGGGGCATGAGCAGGGGGAGGCTCGATTTCTTGGTGGCTCGGAGTGCAGGGCTCACGCCAGTGTTGGCTCGGGGCTGGTGGAATGTGACTGAAGTAGGTTGTTCACCTTAGTGGGTGTAGAGAATCATGGAATCAGATTTAAATACAATAATGATCACCCAGCAAACAAATCATCATGCAAATAAATAATAAGTGAAAGAATAAATGATTCTGATTTGATGAAAAAATCAAATCAGTATTTTCATATACCAATAGAATAAATAAATAAATTAGTAAGTATAAGAATTCACAAATGATACTATGAAAATTGACCAATTTTAAACAAAAACCAAAAATTTTTGAGCTGCAATTTGGTTTCGGTGAACACCAAACCAGCTCAATTTCATTGATTTACTCATGGAGGGTCAAGGAGGAGGAGCTCCTTAACCTCGTGTTTGTCTTCTTGACTTTCATGCTTAGTCCATTCTTGTCGATTTTCTTCTCCACTTTGTGTGTGATTTTAGAATTTGATCGTTGACTGCGGGGAATGGTTGGAGCGATGAAATCCTCCACCAATTGTTTCATTTTCCTTATCCAATTCTTGCAATTTATGGACATTTGGCTTCTCTTCATTTTGGTCAACTGAGCAAACTTCATCAGTCCCCTGATTGTCATTTTCCACTAGCTTGTGCTTGTTACTCAAGTGAAAAATATTGAGCTCCAATGTCATGTTGCCAAATGTGAAATTTGCATGACTCCATTTGACAATTGATGATTGCATTGGCGATGGCCAAAATGGTCTTCGGGATAATTGGCACATGGTGGAGCCCACTTGCTATTAACAAATTATCAAGCACCACAAAGTCTACTGGATAGTAGAATTTGTCCACCTTTACCAAGACATCCTCAACTATTCCCTTAGGAATCTTCACTAATCGATCATCTAATGACAAAGTGATGCTGGTAGGCTTGAGCTCCCCTAAACCTAATTGCTTATACACTGAGTATGGTAGTAGGTTTACACTGGCCCCCAAATCTAGCAGTGCCTTGTCTATGCAAGTCCCACCAATGTTGACTGATATTGTGGGGATCCTGGATCCTTGTATTTGGCCAAGGGTCTTGCTGCGGATTATGGCGCGGCTTGCTCGGTCAGGAAGGCTTTCTTTTCAATGCCTAATCCTTTCTTGACGTGCACGGGTCAGCACAAGAACTTAGCATAAATTGGGACTTGCTTAATCATGTCAAGCAGTGGAATGTTCATCTTCACTTGCCTTAGAACCTCCCAAATTTCAGCTTGGTTTGGGATTTTTTTCTTGCCTCTTAGTGCTTGGGGAAATGGAGGGGGCATGCTTTTCTTCACTGGTTCTTCACTGATTATTACTCTTTCAGGCTTAGCTTCCTTTTTGCATGTTTCTTCGACGGAGTCATAGGCCTTTGGTTTGCTCTATTTCTCTTCAGCTCCTCGGAGTGATGGCGACTCACTTCATCCATCCCTAAATTGCTGGATGAACCTACCTCATGGACTCCTTTCGGATTTGGCAATGTTTGGGAAGGGAACCTTTCTCTCTCCTGTATCTCCAGCAAATTGTTGATCTTTGTGATTGAATGTTTGCGGGTTATCGATTTTACGATTAAGATTGCTCGAGCCCGTCTTCTTTTATTAGTGTACTTTCACAGTATCAATTCTTTGTACTTGAATTGTACATTGATCCTTTGTTCTTCCACAAAATTGCCTACCACCTTGCTCAAATTCAATATAGCTTGTTCCACGAGAGGATGAAGATGAGTACCAGTGTTTTGTGGTTGAGATGAGGAACCAAACTGTTGTTTGGCACCGGGGGGCACATAGGCAGGGGGATTAGGTTTCCAGGAGAGGTTAGGGTGATTCTTCCAATTGGAATTATACGTATTACCGTATGGGGCCTTAGGTTGTGGCTGTATTGTGGCCCCCAACATTGGCATGCTTTGACATCAAATCTTATTTGAGGGCATTCAGATAGTGTTCTCTGGATGGGCGGTGGGCGACCGAGATTGATGCATGGGTTGCTGCAATGCGTATTTTCGATCCTTGCACACTTCATGAACCTTTTCCTTCACGGTTCCATCTTCCTAGCTAGGAGTTGATATTCTTGCTTTCATTTCCATATCTTCGGAAAGTGCATAAATGCCTCCCCTTTGGTGGGCCGAAGGCTTCATTCTTTCCGTTTCCCTTGGATTCGGTTCATCCCAAGCCTTGGAAATTTCAGCCACATAATTCAAGAAATCCATGGCTTCATGCGGATTTTGCTCAAAATCACCTCCACACATGGTTTCTAGCGGTTGCTTCATAGGCGGGGACATACCATTATAGGAGTGATTCACTAGCATCCATGTATCAAAACCATGGTGTGGACATGCATTGATGGTATCCATGAACCTCCAACAATTTGATAGAATTTCTCATTGTCATAAGTAGGAGTAAGTGTAGTCTGTCTCTTCTAAGCTGACTTTGGTCTTGGATTTGCGAAGATTCTTAAAAACTCGACTTGAAGTTAAGCTATTCTAATCGTTCTGGCCTCTCGATGAATTGAGCACTATTTTGGCTTTGTCCTTGAGGGGTTAGGGAATGCCTTCTTCAACAATTCCATATCGGTTATACCCTCCTTAAAAGTTATGCATACTTCCTCAAAATCCCGTATGTGTGAATGGATTTTCATTCTCCATACCATGAAATATGTAGGAAGCGGGGGGCACTTCGTGAGGTCTCAACGCTACATCTCGATGGAGGTATGATGCGGGAAGGCTTCTTCTAGGAGGGAGTGTATGTGATCCCTCGTCGACCTGTCTTTGTTGGATTCATGGGGGTGCGGTGACTTTCTTTGTTCCTCGGGTAGAGGGATCCATTTGGTCAACTGTACTGCGATTTCTGACCTTGCTGGCCAGTGCACTCACTCTTTGCAATCTACCTGATCTTCCTCTATCCCAGTGCTGCATAAACACCTGTTACACAAAATTAGACAAAACAAAGAACACAAACAAAGCTTGCCAAAAAGGGTCAATGTTAGGTAAAAAAAAAAAGCGGCGCATGAAACAAAAGCGGTCGATGGCGCTAAAAAACTTGCAGTTCAAACAAATGAAATTCAAAAAGGATTGAAAGGTCACCAACACTTGTAATGTGGATTACAAGCACATATCAACTCATGCTCGTGGTTTCTTGGCACCATCCCGGCAGCGGCTGTTTGGTCGTGCCACGGTAGGGTGATCGGAATCAACAATGTTGTTTCCTATACTCCTCCTATTCTTTGTAGTCAAGCTCTTTGCGTATAGCGGTCTAGGGTCGAACACGGGGATGAGTTTTCATCCCACGAATGATTCGCATTAATGTTTGAAAATGGTGAGACTTTTGTTTGGATTTTTGGATTTGGTTAAAAACAGGAGAGTTGTGATTAGTGCCCAAAAAGTGCTATTTTGAGCCCTATTCAAGATAGGTTTTGAGTACTTTTTGCGCACTAATCATATGAATTAAGCCATTTGTCATGTGCATGTCCACTTAGTGCTTCTGATTTGTTTTGAGATTATTTTGGATAGTTTGGTCTTAGGAACCCGGTCGACAAGCTTAGCTAGTATTGGTCTTTGAATGTGAGAATCCTCGATAATTTCACCAAGCTGAGGCGATGAAATGTCAAAATGAATTGAAGAATTGAAGGCAAATTGATGAGAGGATGATGCAGTGGCAAAGCAGGAGGAAACCAGGAATTTCGCTATACATTCACTTTGAAAATTTAATTTAAGGATTCTGAAAATTTAGCAATCATGAGAAAATTTAGCAATCTAATGAAATTTACCGTATAATGAAATGTTAAGCTAAGCTAGCGAAATTTCGCTAGCCTAGCGAAAATTACTATTCATAGCGAAATTTTTCATTTTCGCTATCTCTTATGAATTTAAGCTAAGGTATGAGAATTTTAAGCTATGCTAAGCGAGCTACACATAAGCGAAATCCTATCCACAATAATGTTTTTGATATTTTTGGTTCCCAAGCGACCACGTTTTGATTAATTACCATTTATCCTAATGTAATTTCATATTTTAGGCATTTTTACAATTTCACACATTGAGTTGACTATAAACTCCCTACTGACTTTGTAGCCACTAGCTTTTCCATTTTATACAAGTTTCCCGGCACTGTTTAGGTTTTATTTTGCTCTCTTCTCTCTCCTCTTTCTCTCATTTTCTCAGTTGCCAAACACACCTTGAGGATGACAACTCAAGGGATGCTTAGAAAACTAAGCCTCAAAAACCTTGAAGGGAGGGTTCTTGAAGAAACTGGTTTTAGAGACTCTGCCAGGTTGTCCTCATGCTTTAAATAATCTGAGAATTACAACATTTATGGATTCCAAACTTTCAAACTAGGTTTAATGCCATTTAATGTCTTTCCTTTGGTCAATACTTGTCATGCTTTAGGGTTGATGCATTCTTAATGGTAGATGCATTGACATTCTTTAGATATCATTGCGAGCCATTGAAATGAGTTAAATGCAAGGGTTTCAAGTAGTAGGACATTGAATGCTTAGTATTTGATTTGACTCAAATAAGAGTGGTTCTAGGGTTAGGTTTTTATGGCTAAACAAAGATCGGTTTTGGCTTTGACTATATGTCATTAGCCACCAATCAGAAATAACGAGGACACTTTAATATTCCCGTGTTATCAAGCTGGTGACCCCGAGCCTTCAAGGTTACCATTTCACTTCGATTTAAGCTATTTCGGTTATCCATTGAACAGCAACTCCTGTTTTTAACCAAATCCAAAAGTCCAAACAAAAGTCTCACCATTTACCCAAACATTAATCACGAATCATTCGTAGGATGAAAACCCCGTCCCCGTGTTCGAAATGCACAGACATTATCTCTGCGGTGGTTGACTACGGGAGTAGGAGGGTATAGGAAACAAATATTGTTGATTCGGATCACTTCCGTGCGCGAATCAAATGGCGCCGTTAGCAGGGATGGTGCCAAACTACGAGTGATGAGTTGATAATGTAGCGCAATCCACATTACAAGTGTTGGTGACCTTTCAATCCTTTTGAATTTCATTTGTTTGAGCTACTGATTTTACAGCGATTCTTTATATTTGTTTTATTTCATCTGATCGATTTTTATTCTACTTCTGCAGCCCTTTTTGGCAAGTTTGTTAGTGCTCTTTGCTTTGTGTCATTTTGTACTCACGGTGTTTATGCGGCCTTTGGGATAGAGAAGATCAAATGGGTGCAAAGAGTGAGTGCACCGATTAGGCAAAGTACAATAATCAGTGTACAGTGACCAAATGGATCCTCTACGAAAAGACAACAAAGTCAACAAGCACCCCCTATGAATCCGAGCGACATACGGTGGGTGAGGATCACACACCCTCCCCAAGTTGGTATCTTCACGCATCATACCTCCTGCTTGAGGATGTGATGAGACCCACCTAGTGCTTGCGCACGTTTCATGGTATGGAGAATGAAAATCATTTTCACATACGGGATTTTGAGAAGTATGTAACTTTTAAAGGAGGGTATAACCCGACATGGTTACTCATTGAAAGCATTCCCATTGCTTGAAAGATAAGGCCAAAAATTTGGCTCAATTCATTGAGGCGAAACGATCAAGAATTGGGCGATCTTCAAAAATTGAATTTTGAAGAAATTCTTCAGTGCAACCAAGACCAACAGTTTGAAGAGACAGATCTACACCTACTCGGCCTATGACAATGAAAAGTTTTATCAGTTTTGGGAAAGATTCATGGAGACCATCAGCGCATACCATGGTTTGATACGGATGTTAGTAGAATCATTTTAGCAGTGGTATATCTCCATGTGAAAAACCAATTGCTGGAAACCATGTGTAGAGTGACTTTTAAGCAAACACCCAGATGAGGCCATGGACTTTTTGAACTATGTGGCCGAAACCTTAAACGCATGGGATGAACCGAATCAAGGCGAAAGATCGAGGCCTTGAGCTTGACGAGGAGGGCATTTATGCACTTCAGGGACACAGGAGATGAAAGCAAAACTGACCACTTTGACTCGAAGGTTGGAGAGAGTTGGAAATGAGAAATCAGCATGAAATGCAAGCAGTAAATGATTACTCTGCATCCCGACCTTACTTGATTGTAGACAAATAGTCACCACAGGGAGAGCTTATCAGAGCATGCCCATGTCTGAATCAAACAAGCCACCATCAAATGGCGTATGGCAACACTTATAACCACTAATTGGAGAAATCATCCAAACTGTATCATGGGAAGCCAAAACCCCCTGCTTATATTCCCTACGAACCGCAGTAGCGATTTGGCTCCCTTGACTCTGTTTCTTGTTGCCTCCTACTTCCCTTGTTGAGCGGCAATCCACGATTTAAACGAAAATGGTAAACGCGTTTTTGGAAGAAACGAGGTGATGAATGTTCGGACTAACGGAAAATTGAAACGAGTTGAGCTCCTCAACGAGGCCCAGACAATATGCACTGCGAGATTTGAGGTTATCGACCATTTGCGGGGTTCGAGAAAAAGGAAGGTTCCTTCCTAGTCACAGCAACATCAGAAGGGAGTGCATGAAATGGGCTCAGCTTGATGATCAGATAAAATTGATGAAGTCGGCGGTGGTGACTTTAAGAGTGGTAAGAAGCTGAGACCCGACGGTCCCAGCTCTAGTCAAGTCAGCCCCCACAGTAGCTGACCCGCCACAAGAAGAACAGTCAACAAATAGGGAAGAGGTGAAGACCAGTGTACCCCCTCCATTCCCACAGGCTCTCCGAAAAAAGAAAAATTCCGTTAACGAGCGAAATGTTAGAGTTTCTGGCCAGTGAAAGATTAACATTCTCTCCTTGACATGATCAAACAAGTCCCCACCTATGCAAAATTCTTAAGAAGGACTTATACACGGTAAAAAGAGTCTCAATGTAAATAAAAGGCCTTTTTGGTGAGCAAGTGATGCTATCATTTGAGTGCAAGACTCAGTGAAATATAAAGACCCACGGGATGTCTATAATCTCGAGTTAATATTGGAGAGCATTAGTGTGAAAGCAACTATTAGACTTGGGAGCTAGTGTGAACCTTTTCTTGTATTCCATGTACAAGCAACTTGGTATGGGTGGCCGAAACCCGTCCATCTGCTTGTCGCTAGCCGATGAGTCTATTAAAATACGAAGGAGACCATTAGGATGTTTTAATACAAGTGAATGATTCTACTACCCAGTGGACTTTGTCGTACTTAACACGAGGCGGATTGCGATGGAGCGATCATGTACCCATCATATTGGGAGGCCATTCTTTGCTACTTGAATGCCATAATAGAAGCTATAGGAATGGGGTTATGCAACTCACGTGGGAATAGGCCTTAGAACTCAATATCTTTCATTTTGAGTAAAAGGCATATACACTCGGAAGGAAGATGGCCCGTGAGAAGTGCGTATAATAGATGCAATTCTTGAAGAAGCGAGGCTAATGAGTGGCAGTGCGAGATGTATTAACTTGAGTTATCCCAGGTGCCTTGGAGAACAACAAGAACCTCAATGCATGAGCTTAGTGCGGGGGAATCTTTGGGGAGAAAAATAAATCTCTGCTCCTGATGGCGGTGACCAGACAGGGGCCTCCAGCGAGTTAGAGCTCAAACCTCAGTTGAGTTAAAGTATATGCATTCTGGAAGAATGAGCAATGTCAGTTGTAGTTCATCAACTGATGACCCGCTACTGAGCATAACTGCTTTTCCTTCTCAAAAAAGGAACAAGCAAGCATTAGGGTGGAAAATTTACGATTTAAAAAGGCATAAACCTGACAATGCACTTTTGAATCCCATTACACAGAAAGAGGAGTCTGAGGTATTGGGGCGGCCACGTGGAGGATTAGACCCCACTTGTGAGTAGTTCGCATTGAAGTCCTGAAATTGCTCAATAGGTATCATTTACCCCATTTCTGATAGCACTTGGGTTAATGACCAGGTGGTGCCAATCGGGGTGACAAGTTGTGAAAAATAGAAAGGGTGAAGATTGTCTACCCCGGAGCTTACTCTTAGAATTGGAAGGTGTGCATAGATTATAGGAGGCGCTCAATGAGGTAACAGAAAGATCACTTCCACGTTGCCATTCATCGATCGGCTCCTTGAGAGAGTTTTGGACACCCCATTCTATTGCTTTTTGGATGGTTATTGAGTGCTTCGGATAGAGATTGCCAGGAGGATCGGGGGAAAGACTACCTTTACTTGTCCATTTGGCATGTATGCTTATAGGAGAATGCCTTTTGGTCTTTACAGCATGACCACTTTTTAGAGATGTATGCTTAGTATGTTTAGCGATATGGTGGAGCGCATAATGGAAGTATACATGGATGATATCACTGTATATGGAGGTGGTTTTGAAGAATGTTTGACTAATCTGGAGGCCATCCTGCAGAGGTGCATAGAGAAGAACCTGGTGCTAGGCTGGAGATGCCATTTATGGTTAACCAAGGAATTGTCTTTGGGGCACATTATTTCCAATGGGGAATAGAAGTTGACAAAGCAAAAATTGAACTTATTTCAAGCTTGCCATCCCTAACAAATAAGAAAATAAGTTAGGCAATTCCTTAGTCATGCGAGGATTCTATAGAAGATTCATTAAAGACTTCTCGAAGGTGCTAAACCCACATGCAAGCTCCTAGAGAAAGATGCGAATTTGTTTGGGAGAAGAATGCAGGAGAGCTTTGAAGGTGAAGTCCCATTTGACCTCTTGCCCCAATAGATACGAGCACCTAAGTTGGGAATGATATGTGATGCAAGTGATCTTGCTATCTGAGCAAGATTTCTGGCTAAAGAGAGGATGGGAAACCCTACGTAATTTCCATTATGCAAGCAAAACTCGAATGGCACAAAAAGCGAATTATACTACTACTGAGAAGCGGAATTGTCATAAAAATATTCACGCCTGCATAAAGTTCGAGCATACTACGGCCCACATACTATTTTTACTGCACTATTCCGCTTTGAAATATCTCCCGACTAAGCAAAATGCCAAAGCAAGGCTTATCTCGATGGGTTCTTCTACTTCGTGGAGTTTAACTTGCAAATTAAAGACAAGAAGGGTAGAGAATGTTGTGGCGCATCATCTTTCAAGGTTAACGATACCATGACACTCATACCAACGTGCATCAATGATGAATTTCAAGAATTTCTCGATGCAAATTCGAGAAAGCCCCTAGTATGCTCACATTGCCAATTTCTCGCAACAGAGAAACCCCATCCGATCGAAAGAACAGATAGAAAATATTTCGCGAAGGTCCACCTTATTACGGGAAGAGCCCTTCTTGCTTAAATAATTGCAGATCACACCGTGAAACGTAGCCCGAGGAAGAACAACATGGATTCTCGACACGCTACGAGAGTGCCTGTGGTGGTCACTTTGCTTCCTAGAAAACGACAATGAAGGTGCTGCAGTCTGGTTTCTACCGGGCCTCATTATTTAAAGAAGCACATCAACAAAGCCGCGGTGTGTGATAGGGGATGCCAGCGACTCTGAAATACTCGCCGTCATATCATGCCCCTGAACCCAATTTAAGGGTCGAGCTTGGATGTTCGGGGCACTACTTCTTTACGTGACCTTTCCCCTCACATCCTATGGTCACACATACATATTGCGGAGTGGACTATGTGGTCTAAAAACGGGTCAAGCAACCCTCGCAAACTAATGACCACAGGTGGTGCTTAAATTCGAAAGCAAACATCTTTCTAGTCGGTCCCAAAAGCCATTATTAGTGATGGAGGTTCATATTTCAGAATAAACCTTTTGAAAACCTCATGGCTAAATACCACGGTGAAACATGTGAGTGCCACCCCTTACCATCCTCAAACAAGGGTCAAGTAGAACTTGCTACCAGAGATCAAGACCATTTTAATGAAGGTGGGTAAACAACAACAAAAGATCGGTCCATCAACCGCTGATTCGCGCCCATTAATCCGGCTTTCAAGACAATCTCGAATGTCCCCTTATCTGGCTGTCTATGGTAAGGCATGTCACCTGAGATCGAATACAAGTGCATGGTGGGCAATCAAGAAGCTGAACATGGATCTAAGTAGGGTCGAGTCAAGAGATTCTCGATCTCAATGAGTTTGAAGAAATACGAATGGCGCCTACTTGAATTCAAGATTGCAAAGGAAAGATAAAAAATGGTACGATCAAATGATAACTGAAGAATTTCAAACGAAGGGGACCAAGTCCTCCTATATGACTCCAACCCATCTATCGGCAAGCTCAAGTCGCGATGGACGGGTCCATTCATTGTTCAGCAGGCATACCCCAATGGTTCAGTGGACCTACTCAATCCAAATGATAACAGGGTGATCAAAGTCAATGGACAGAGGGTGAAGCCCTATGTTGTGCAGCAGACCGTCAGGGAGGAAATTCTCCTTCTCCGACCATCCCCAGTCCCATACCACACGCTCAAGGGTGGCTCCCGCCATCCCAAAAGCCACCGATCTTATTGTTTAGTTTTGATTAAATTTCTTTTTGTTTAAAATTTTGCTTGATTTCACTTTTATGTCGATTAACCACAATAACACTACAAATGGAAATGACCCTTTTCCAAACACTATGTTCGAGGAGGTACAGCTCCATCCCTTTGGTTTTTGCATTCCCATGCCAAGCCGCTTAGGAGGTAATTTTCATATTTCAACAGTTCTTTACTGGTATTACATGTCCTATATGGCCAAATTCATTTTCTTTAATTTTTAAATTGCTTTTTGTGTCCCCATCTTGTGTATCTACTCTTGCCTTTAATTGAAGAATTGAAGCCCTGTATGTTACCTTAATGTTAGAACAATTCCATGCATGATTTAGTTTTTGGTCAATTGAGGTTTCAAAGATATTCAACCTGAACATTCCCTTTAGCTAATTCACACCGCACCCTTAGCTTCAGACCAATAGGTTGAGAAGTTATATACCTCTTCCACTTTGTAAAGCTCACTTTAAATTTGTCGACGACCCATAATAGTTTGTGTGCTCATGTATGAAGACCAATGTAGTCTTCAAATGAAAAAGAAAAGAAAAAGAAAAAGAAAAAAAAGAAAGAAAAAGAAGAATAAAAGCCGTGGACTCAGGCTCGAAACTAATGGCCCGAGGTATACGGGCGAAGTTTTTAAAGCCCGGAAGGCCCTAAACCTTAATTGGGTCGGGAGTCATCGACTTAGTGTTCGCTAATGGTGGATGGTGAAGTTTAGCGAGCTGTAGGTGCTTAATTCTCGGGTTATTCAAGTCCGGGGCGGCTCAGAAGCCTGCGGGTCGGCCGATCTCGCTCGCGCCCTAAGCCTTGACCGTCGGGAGTCATCGGCGGACCTTCAAGCATAATCTTAGACTTCGTGAAGTCATTTTTAGCATTGCACCCTACATTGCAATCAAGGAAGAAATAAGAGTGTAGCTAGTCCTATTTAGGTTGGTTAATGCTTAAGGCCACGGCAAAGAGTTTAGGTTGTGGTGGAATAGCTTTGCAATTTATCGCTCAAGCCGGGTTACCTTTTTAGGAATAATTAGGATTTCAGCGGAAGTTCGTGTCACTTCCTTTGGAACCGATGTTGCCCTAAACCTTGTTCTTATATGGTTTTTGTTCTTTCCAGCGCTCTGCTGATCAGTGGTGTAAATTGTTCATGCTAAAGGTAAAGCTTACCCAGACATACGCTCAACCATAAACACTTCAGAAAAATACAAAGATGTATACCTTATTGTTTTTAGTGAATGCTAAGGGACTAACAACGTGCCTGGCTGGGGAGTGATTAGTGCCCAAAAAGTGCTATTTGCCCTATTCAAGATAGGTTTTTGAGTACTTTTGCACCAACGATATGAATTAAGCCACCGTCATGCATGTCCACTAGTGCTTCCCGACGAGCCAGGATCGCTTTCGATAGTTTCGTGTCTGGGAACTCACAAGAAGCTTCGGGCTTCTTATTGCGCCGAATGTGAGAACTCGATGGGCCCTCACCAAGCCGAGGCGATGAAATGTCAAAATGAATTGAAGAATTGAAGGCAAATTGACGAGAGGATAATGCAGCGGGCAAAGGTGAGGAAACTGTGAATTTCGCTATACATTGCGAAAATTCAGAATCATACAAAATTTCGCAAATCCCAGCTAAATTCTCGCTTATGTGAAATTCTCAAGCCAGCGAAATCTACCTGCCTCATGTTTAAAATCATTTCGGCTTGAGCCCATGAATCTCCCCGCTAAGCTAAATAAATTTCGCTAAAGATAGCGAAATCTTCGCTATGCTAGCGAAATTCCCCGCATAGCTTAAAGTTCTTACTGTGTTTTTGGATATTTTTGGTTCTGAATTTGTCACGTTTTGACACCACATTTTAGTCTCTCTAATGTACTCATATTTTAGGCATTCTTGTAATTATCATTATCAAGCTGATTATAGTTTCTGTACCTCAACTTTCCATTTAGTAAGCTTCCTCGCAGCTATATTTTAAAGTTTTATTTTCTTTCTTCTCCTTTCTTCTTCTTCTTCATTTCGGCCGTAAACACCCTTTCGAGGATGACAACTCGCGGGGATGCCGCATTAAGTCTCAAAGTTTTTTCTCGGTAGAGGGTTGCTACCGTTTGCCACGTAGTTAAACCTCATGCTTACAGTAGCCAAGATTTATGGTGTTCCACTTTCAAACTGTTTAATGCCATTTAATGTCTTTTTCTTCGTCAATACTTTTGTCATAAGTAGAGCCAGCAGAGTTTACGGTAGATGTAATTCCACATTTCCTACTTGGTTATTGAACGGTGTTAACGCAGTGGTGAGTTTCAAATCGATCGACATGCAAGAGTTGATTGACAGTAGTGGAAACAGGTTGTTTTGGCTAAACATCGCTTGGCCACTATAGTGTCAGTTGCGACGTAGAAATAATTGAGGATCATGAGCCACTTCATAAAGAATGCGCAGATCTGCCTTCGTTGTTGAACATTTCACACTTCGCCAGCTATTTCGCTTATCCAAAGAACAACCAACTCCCCTCGTTAACCAAATCCAAAAGTCCAAACAAAAGTCTCACCATCTGCAAACATTAATGCGAATCATTCGTGGGATGAAAACCCATCCCCGTGTACCCGACCCTAGATCATTATATCGCAAAGAGTTTGACTACGGCAGTAGGAGGAGTATAGGAAACAAATATTGTTGATTCCGGATCACCCTACCGTGGCACGAATCAAGTTGGTTGTTCACTGGATAACTGAAATAGCTTAAACTGAAAGTGTGAAATGGTAACCTCAAGGCTCGGTCACTAGCTTCGATAACACTGGGGTATTAAAGTGTCCCCGGTTATTTCCTCGCACAGGCTAATGACATATAGTCAAAGCCTAAACTGGATTCATAGTCTATAAAACCCTAACCCTAGAACCAATTCTATTCGAGTCAAATCAAATACTAAGCATTCAATGTCCTACCGTTGAAACCCTGGGGCCTTTTAACCTCATTTCAATGGCTCAGAATGACATCTAGCACCGCCGTCGCATCTACCATTAAGAACGACCGAACCCTAAAGCATGACAATTATCGACCATTAAAAGACATTAAATGACATTAAACCCTAGTTTGGAAAAAGTTTGGAACCATAAAATGCAAAGACTCGTATCATTTAAAGCATGAGGACAACCGCAGTGAAATTCCAAACCACTCCAAGAATCCTCCTCTTCAAGGTTTTGAGAGGTTTAGTTACATCCCTTGTTGTCATCCCCAAGGGTGTGTTTACAGCCGAGAAAATGAGAGAAAGAGGAGAGAGAAGAGAGCAAAATAAAACTCCTAAAACTAAAGCCGTGGGAAAGCTTTTATAAAATGAAAATTAGGGTTACAAAGTCAGAGGAGCTTTATATAGCCAACCCCAAGGTGTGAAATGACAAAAATGCCTAAAATATGAAATTACAATAGGGACAAAATGGTAATTAATCAAAACGCGGGTCGCTTGGAATCAAAATAACAAAAACACAAAGCAACCATTATGCAGAAATTCTCGCAAGATAGTTAAAATTTCGCCATGCTAGCGAAATTCGCTTAAGATTGCGAAATTTTTCGCTATGATTGCTAAATTTTCGCATCCCAAATAAATTTTCGCAATCCCAACGAAATTGTCGCAATGCATAGCTTAAAAATTTGGTTTCCTCCGCTTTGCTCTCGCTTTGCCACTACATCAACCTTTCATCAATTCCACTTCACATTTCTTCATTTTCGTTGATGAAATCATCAGAATCCAAGATTCCGCACCAACTTACATCAAACTTGAAATTATCGATCGAGGCATGCAAACCTGCAAAATTACCAAAAACAAACTCGAAATGGAATTAGTGGTACTAAGTGACCTGCACATGTCAATCGGGTCGAATTCATATGACATGGTGCAAAAGCACTCAAAACCCATCTTCATCAGATTCAAAATAAAGACTTTCGGGCACTAATCGTGAGCCGCGTCGGGGTCACTGGGTGGTCTGCAAAGGTACCAGGATCCACCAGGGGAAGTGGTTTTAAGAATAATCTGGGGCTCTTCCACCGCTTCCTTTCCACCGCCTCCTCAAATAATAACCTGTGGAGATCGCTTTCATCTTCGCTGCTTACAATGCTCCTCCACTCCGTACGCCCAATCGCACTCTTCCTCCGGATTCTCTTCCTCCGATAAACATTGTCATTGACAAAAGCCTTGAAATTGAGTAATCGCAGGATGTCAATTTTCTGATTAAGGTCATTTTGAAGTCTAATACCTTCGCCCATTATTTTCCAGAGTGTTAATTTTCGACTTAATCGAAAAGCATTGATTGTTCCTCTCTCTCGCTTTTTCCACAAAGTCACCACTAAATTTTTTTGGTAAGGTTTAGAATGGCTTGTCGACCGGGAGAGGTTGATCGCGGGGTGGTCAGAGGTTGAGATGAAGAAGCATACTGTGAATGTGCAGGAGGTACATATTGTAGAGGTTTTGGTCCATATGAGAGATTTAGGTGGTTCCCCCAACCAGGGTTGTAAGCATTTCCATATGGTGCATTTGTGGAGGCATCATGCATGAGGGCACACTCATCCGTGAAGTGGTTTCTATACCTCATGGACCTATATGCGCTTGGATTCTTCCACATTACGACTCGTTTGTTCTCAGAGGAGGTTCCATTTGGTTCATATTTGAGATCACCGGCAGCCTGCTCCCTGTGGGAGACTCGACCTCACTAACCCGCCTCCTAATTCTTACCCACTAACATGCACTCCCCGTCGGAAAACAAAGGCAACACCAAACAAGAAAAAAAGAAAGAAAAACAATTCTACCTAAAAGCGGTAATGTTGGCTAAAAATTATAAACAGTGAAACAAAATTAACAATTTGATAGAAAAATGCTAAACATAAAAATAAAAGTAAATTCACCAGATCTTGTGATGAGGATCACAAGTGTTCAGTATGTCATCATTTTCACTTAGGCACCATCCCCGACAACGGCGCCATTTGATTCGTGGTCCAGTAGGTTTTTCGGAATCAACAAAATTTATAAACCTAATTTTCTCCTATCGCCGGAAGATTGAAGTTACCGCAAAGATAAATGCTCTAGGGTCGAACACAAATATCGGGTTTCTCATCACAAATGACTTACGTCGAGGTTTAAAATGGTGAATTTGCTTTCGATTTTAAGGTTTCGTAAAAACAAAGGTGTAATGCTGAAAATCTGAAATAAAATGAAGTAAAAAATATAAAAGAAATCTCCTTGAAGTATCAGGCTACTGGGTTTAGTTTCTAATGGTAACTGAGGGTTTCAAGAGTCTTTTCCTCGCGTTGGGGAGGATGACCTATAGTCATCTCTCGAACCGGTTCTTCATTTAGCTATAAAACCTAACCCTTAATAACTATCCTTTGAAAAAATGGTAATCACTGAGCATCAATGGTCTCAGCAGTGAAAAACAATTCTCCTTGATTCACCTTCCAATGATTAATAGATGGTAACTAATGAATTCTGGATCTAGCACAAGCATCCATTGAATCCCAAAAGATTACCAAATACGCTCATTCAAGATGAATCTATGATCTAAACCTAGAGTCTGGAAATAAAACACAAACGCCAAGAGTACACGCAGAACCATGGAAAAACCTCCAGCCTCCAGATCCTCGCACCCAAAGAAATTCCTCTCCTTCAAGGAGGAAAGGGTTTTAGCCACTCATCCTCCGAGTCATTCATCCTCGAAGGGTGTTCGCCGCGAAAAGTGAGAGAGCGAGGGAAAATGAGAAAGAGCGGGAAGAGCTGAAAGCTTCCCGCCTAAAAAGTTTTATTGATGAGCTAAAAAGGGTCTCCGATTACAGTGAGGCTGGGACTTATATACTGTCCCCAGCCAAGCAAAAGTACAAAAGAGCCTGAATTAATCACTATTACAACAGGAACAAAATGGGAAGAAAGGAGGAACAAAAGTCAAAAAGTCAAAAGCAAAGATGAATAAAGTTGGCGGGCAAGTACTTCTCAAGAGTCGCAAAATTCACGCTTGTCGCGAAAAATTTAACCCGCGAATTTTCAGCAGGTTGCAAAATTTTGGTGTACTCTCGCCATTTTCTTTTGCTTTTGATTATTTTTTCTTACGTGTTTTTGATTTGCAGATACGAGTTGAACTGAGCTCCATGGTTGGAGTTGCATCCCTATCTATGGTATAAAAGTTTAAAAAACACAAACTTAAGGCAAATTTGATTAGTAGCTTTGCTAGGTCCTTAACATGCCAATTGGGTTAATTAGGATGATTAGTACACAAAAAGTGCTCAAAACCTGTATTAATAAGGGTGTAAAATAGCACTTTTTGGGGAGTAATCAGCTAACTTAAAGGACACACATTCATTCAAAGAAAAATAAAAACACATAAAAACATGCAAATAAAGCAATAAAAGTTTAAAATTTCGGTCAAAAGTATATTTTCTTGATTGACTCCCCCTAACCAAGTTGTACATTGTCCTTAATGAATCCATGTATATAAAAAACAAGTGTTACCTCAATCGAGAAAGGGTGCTCTAATTTGGACTTACTTCAAGACACTAGCTTTAAAGTATGTGGGCACATGTGAATCTTCAAGTGTCATTATGGGTGCCATGTAATTCCCAAAGGTAAGACATGTGGTTTTTTCTCGAAATGGAGAAGTCTTGAAAATACATAAGAAAAGAAAACAACCCTTCCCAAAGATTAAGCAAAAACAAAAACATAAAATTTAACTAGAAAGCAAATAAATCCTAAGCTAAGATAGGTGGGCTAGTTAGTCTCAAATGAGAGACTAAGCCTAATGTAAACAAACCAATTGTTCTCAACAGGGGTCAAAGATGGTAGGCCCCTCATAGTCGAAGTCGAGGGGGCAGCTCTCTCTGACTTCCCCTTTACATCTCATATGGTCCTCCTCCTCCTCTACTATGATGTCAATCAAGTAACCACCTCCCTGGTCATCCACGTCATGATATATGTTCGATTTGCATGTCAAGGGGTTGATTCCCTTCAAGTCGAGAATAGTCCATTTGAATGCCTCTCTTTGCATCCTCAAAACATCTAGTAACTTCCCTTCTTGCTACTTAGATAAGGAAGAAGATATCACTACTAGCCATGTCTCATCATCTCTAAGGAGTGCATATTTTAACTCACTTGACAAAGGCTCCAACGTTGGCTTGGGAGGGCCACTTGGATTCTCTAAGGGTGGATCATCATCATTCATAAGAGGTAGAACCTTTACGCTCCATGCGAGTGTATGGGCAATTGATTCCTTAATACAAGGAGCATCATCATCATAAATAGTATTTGAATGTCTTATGAGTGCATCTTGTATAGCCCTAGCATAATGCTTCTTTATGGGTACGACAATCATGCTCACTTCCTTATACCCCTCATGATTGTCGTACAATCATGAAAAGGGGGCACAACTTGTCATCTTGCATATCATGCATACCTTCCAAAGCATTGGAGTGGGGTATAGTTCTATCCATATCTCGAAGATAAGGTTCTTCCCACCCTCTTGTATATTCGTCCATGTAACTGAATTAAGCCATAGTCACCAAGATATTAATCCTACAAGAAAAACAAAACTAAAAGACACAAAAATACTAGAAAAACTATTAATATGGACTTGACAAATAAAAATAGCAACATAAAGTACAACAAGTAAATTTGAATTACTAGAAATAAGGCATCATCCCTAATAACGATGCCATGTGATTCGTCCTATGTTGGGTGGTTGTTTAGGAGCTCCAAGTAATCAAATTTATAATACCTATTACCAACCTAAGGAAGCTAAGGCTACTGTAGGTATAGTGGCTTTAGGGTCGTCCTCTGAGATGGGTTTTCTTCTCTCTAAGGTGTAATCTAGGTTACATCCTTTGCTTTTATATTGCTTTGAATGAAAACAAAAAAAGATTAATTTTTGAAGAGACTGTTGATTTTAGGATTGAATTCAATAATTAAAAAGATCTCGGGGACTTTAGTTTCACCAAGTCCACACACACTATGGGGGATATCGAGGGGTGGTTGTGGGGTGTGGAGGGGTGGTGTTTAGGTTTTTTCCTGTCGTCTGCATGAAAGATCAACATATGTTTTCCCCCATAGTTCATTGCATAGGTATCCTCTTATTAAATTTGAATTAAGTGCAAATTCTAGGGTTTAGATAAATTATTGATAACTATTGTTGAGGGACCTCTTAGGATCTCACCTAGGCTCTTTCATGTTTTTGGATAAGAAACAATCCTTCGTGCATGCTCGATGAAGGGCGTGCAACCAACAATCCAACATATCTATTAGACTTGCTAAGTATAAAGAAATCTAACTTACCTAGATAAGAGACTCCAAAAATAGTTTAGAACCTTACTCATGTAGCCACCACAAAATGGTGTCCCCAACTATTGGCACGCGACCTAGAAGTTCTTTCAACATAATCAAAACCTTACCTTTATGATGAAGCTCATATCTCCCATTTGATCACCATGGTGGGTGGATTGGATCCACCTAATCTCGAGATGACACACTCAACTCACTTATGACGACAATGATCACAACCATGAATGAATAATGCAGCAAAACACATCAAATAAAAATGAAGTACTGGAGTCTTTTTATTGGAAAAGAAAGATAATTCTTCAAAAAGAGTAATTCCCACCAACAATTTAAAATCGATTCTAAGATAAAATCATTTGATCCATCCTATCCCTATGTAAAGGAATAAAATTACATCTTAGGGGCTTATTTGGTAAGTGAAAAAGATGCTAAGTCAATTACATTCCATAATGAGAGTTATTTCACGATTTGATTCACAAAGTTTCTTTCTAGCATTCCTGTGATTTCAGACCGCTCCTAGTAGCAATGCGAATCGAAGAAAAGAGGGCCTCTTTGGTGAGTAGTGCGAAATTTTTACTGCGAATGGAGCAAAGGTAAAAGTAGGATAAGGTACAAAATGCTCTAGATTCTTCTCCAAGCCTCCATCTTCTCGTGCAATCTTACTTTCAAGGCCGTAACTTGTGTGAATTGCATCTAGAAACTTCCAAACTCGCACTAGAGATCTCAATGCTCATTACTTGACCTCTCAATTTCCAAGAGCTGTAAAAGTCCCTAAAAATGCCTATAAATACACCAGTAGTCAAGAAAACCATTAGTTATAGGTTAGGGACATATTAACTCGCATAATCGGCTAAGTATGTAATTCCAACATAAAAAGGCTTTTAAAATGGAAAAGTTAAGAATGTAAAAATGCCCTTTTTGATTGGCTATCGGTTAACTAATCATTAATGTTCACTTCCATTGTTTTATTTCTTGTAATATATGTAGGAAAAAAAAATTCCAAGTTCAAGAATGGACATGCAACCACAAAGAATAGTTTCGCTTTGCTCTTCTTTGATCTTAGTTGTAATATTACTTTTTTAAAGGAGGTTAGATACCTTGCTTTTTTGGTAGATATATACTTGTTTTTTTTATTAAAGTTGAAAAGATATATTGTTGTCAATATTTTAATACATTAACAAATGCACATATCAATTGTATATGTAGACTGATGGTTCTTTATTATGATAATATTATAGAATTTATTCAATTTTTTAAAGATATAATTATTAGTATTGGATTCCATTTTAAATTAGTAAGTATTTATTTTGAACTTTAGACAAAATAGTTTGAAAAAATTATATATAACATGTCATACAAAATATATCATTTCATTAAAGGAGAGTTTTCAATATTATTATCCACATAAGAAGACCCTTCAAATGAGTGTAAAAAATAAACAAATTATTTTTGACATTCCTTGGCACTTCCATAAATGCCATCATAGATATATTAACGACAATTTTTAAAGTGTAAACATAAGTATATTAATAACGAACACTTTAAAAAGGTGTTGTTGATAGTGGGCATCAATATGACACTTTCAAAGGTCAAAATTGAAAGCTTAGTTGTGAAACCCCGGAAAAATCCAAAAGTTTCCTTGGAAGGGTAAAACGGTAATTTCGATTGAAAAATCGGAATTTCTCTAAATCTCGGCCCGGATGACGGGTTTAGATTTGAAGCGTCTCATGAAATCTAACTATCACGTTGAATTTCGTTGAATTAAAGGCAATCGAATTACGTTTTCGAGGCATGAGGTGTCGGATGACACGCGGAAGTGTTGGGTGAAACCACATTGAGCCGTGTGAAGTCTTGAGCAAGCCAAACAATGAGAGCCAAGTGGGGCCCATGTGGACATGTGGCATCTCATGAGTGGAAGGATATCCACTATTAAGGGTAAGTGGATAAGGAGCAAATCCAATGAGCCAATAAGAAATGGACATGTGGCAAGTGAGATGACATCCCACTTGACCACTATCTTCTCCCAAACTGTTTGGGGGAGAAGGGGAAGGAGGGAGAGACGAAGAGAGAGAGAAAAGAGGAGATATTTTAGAGTGAGAAGCTCTGTGCCTCTCATTTCCGGTGATCGATCAGTTAAAATTAGCAGGACAAGGGCAAGTTGATCCCCGCTATAAGAGCTATGTGTGGGTGCCGAAAGAGTGGAGTTTCAACAACTCCACGAGGTAGGGTTTTCTCCTACTTTGATACTTCTTGTTTAAAAAGCCATGGAAATGGTTTTTAGGAGTTGTGAGGCCGGAAATGGCCATACGCTGGTCGAGAAGAGGATCAAATGCTTGATGGGTGCAGATCAACAGACGGTCAGCGATTTTGTTATGAAGTATTTTGGACAGTGCAGGCAAGCATGGTGAAATTGATCCACGTGTGTTTGTTTGCAACGTGTGTGGTAGTTGAATAACATGATTGGAGTTGTTTATAATAAATCATTGTTTGGCAAATATAGATGACACATAGTTGTCTCTGATTGAGGCCATTACATGGTTGGTTGATGATTGTGGACAAATTGTGTCACCACTTGGAGCTAGGGACTATGTGTGTATCATTACCCTGAGTGGTAGTGACTTGTGATGTCCATGGATGCTTGAATTGATATGTGGCATGAATGATATGTTAATGCATGCTAAATTGATGTGTTGACATGATGTTTGAATTATATGGAATATAATTGTATAAGAATGGAATATATGAATTGGCATCATTGCAGTCATGTGCACAGTTACATCGCGTCGAGTCGGGTGTGGGTGCACGGTGGGGTTGTGTAACGCCCCAAAAATACCCTAGAATTTTTATAATAAATTTTTTTTATATTCTGGGTATGAATTGAGTCAAACTTGGGTTTTTCTGGGAAAATTGATAAATTGACAAGTTATGAAATGATAAATTTAGTGAACCCGGAAATTTTGGCACTAGAACAAGGATAAAATTTAGATTTCCATAAGGGGTATAAAAATAAAAAAGGGAGTAGAGATGGGCCATAGTAGAAATAAAACAAGTTGAATTGCAAATTAAAGATATGAGCTGGTGCAATTTATGAAAAGGGTTGAAAATATAAAAAATGAAAACAAAGCTAAAAATTCATTTTAGTCTCCAATTTTGCCTAGCAAAAACAGATGTGTGAGAGGAAGAAGGGAAACGAGAGGAAGAAGGAAGAAGAAGGAGAAGGAGAGGAAAGATCAAAACCAATTTAATGTAATTCATCTTAGGATCAAGTGTGTTTTGATTTCTGAAGCTTTGTTTTGGAGAATGGTCCTCATTTGTCTCTGATTTTTTTGTGGAAGAGATCACACAAACCCTTAACTTGTTGAGTGTTGTGGGTAAAACCCCATATGGTCTGAAGATAATGTGATCCTCTCTTTTAGGATGGATCCATGGTTGGTGAGTCTTTGAGTTAGGGTTTAGAATAAACCTAACTAATCATCATGGTTGGTTTGAGGATGGGTCATAGCCATGTTGGAATGATCTTTGAAGAAATTCATGAAAGAATTTTGAAGAAATATATGTAATTGAAGAGGTGGTGAAAAGAGATTCCAAAGGTAATTTAGATGAACGATGTGTGTTTGAAGTGTAGGAGTGATTGAGGGGATCAAAAAGTATAAAAAAATGTGAGAAGAAAACACACATTTGGCCATTCGGAGTGACCTGTGCCGGTACACTTTGAAAGTGTGCCGGTACACTTCGTTCTGGTCATTTTTGGCCAAGGGTACCGGTACACTTTAGGGTGTGCCAGTGCACCTGCTGCTACATTCTCAGTTTCGACGGATTTTGTATTTTGGCCATAACTTGCTCATTTCTTATCCGATTTGAGTGATTCAAGTGGCTCGTAAATAAGCTTCAAAGAGGAGAAAAAAACTTAAAGAATAGGAATCGCTAAATTCTGATCCTAAGGAGCTAAAAATTCACTCAAAGTGGGGCGTGTGCGACGAGCTCTGGTTCCAGCCTTGAACATAGAGTAGTCCGGGTTGTTTCGGACGTAGCAGTTTCGGTGCTCCTAATTGGGTGATTCCAATTGGAGATAGAACCATAGCACCTTAGATTTAATGAGTACAAAGAGATAGTGTCAAAAATGAAGTTTAAGAACCGGAAAATTTTGTAATACAAACTGTCCCAGTGTAATCGGCAAATTGATTAGTTGGCATGAAGAATGCCATAACTTTGGTTGGGATAATCGATTGGAATGATTCCAATTCTAAGTAAAGTAGACGCTCATAGAATAAGAATGAGTTAAGTCAAAAAGCAATGCACGTACTCACCTCCTCGGCAAAGCTTTGCTTGCCTCAACGATATTCGTTTAGTACGATTATTTGCATAATCACTAAGAGTGAATAGATTGTATTTGACTAGGTGCGGGTGAAGACGACAACCTGGCCTAGGATTGACATCGAGAAAGAAACGGAATTGATAATTGGTTTGTTCTCTGACTCTATCCTTAATTCAAGTATTTTGGTAGTTTACCAATTAACTATGAATGAGAACATGTATCGAGTTCATGAATGAGTATGTGATATGATTATGTAGAATGAGTACTATCTTTGAAAGGATAATACGAAAATGGAATATGAAACGTGATAATCGAAACCCGAATAAATGTGAATGATGAAATGGGGCGGGATTCATCAAGCCGAATCAGATATAGCGTAGATGAATGATATCAGTGCTTTGACGGGATGCGCGATCGGCATCGATCCGCGGCGCGAAATTATTCAATGTCCCGGCAGCGGGATGCACTAATCGGCATCGTCATGATGGCGTATGGCGTTGAAGAAATGTCACGGCAGGCGGGATCTGGCCGTCGGCATCGTCATGATGGCGTATGGCATTGGTGTCTGCGCGTGTTGGGATGCGCAACGGCATCGGCGTGATGGAGGGCAGTCAGTGATACCCGCGTGCCGGGATACGCAAGCGGCATCCGTCATGATGGGGAGAGATAGAATTGTAAATGTATAAGCACATTACCGAATGATAATAAGGCGGAGTTAAATCAAGCGGAATCCGCGAAATTGTGAATCGAATAGTCGGTGAAATAGCCAGCGACGAGTGTAATGAGATATTTTTATGGATATGTATGAATATCATGAAATGGTGTTACGTGAAAATCGTGATATGATGATACGGTAAATGATTTGTACATTGAAAGCATGATTATATGTTGATATATTAGGCATAGTTTAATGATAAATGCTTAGCAGGAGTTAAAATTGAATATGGAATAGAGCGTATAGAGCCACTAGGCATGAAAATGCTTAGCGTGTAGTTTAACTATCTTGTAGTATCGAGAAATATGAAGAAAGCCCAGATCGCCTTAGCTGTGAGTCATAAGTACGGCGTATAAGTGTATACTCCGAAATTTTGCATATCATCTTTTGAACAAGAGTGGTGTTTGTAAACAAAGGGTTAAACCACAGAAGAACTTGTTTTCTTTTGTGTATCATCTTGAAAAAGAGCATAGAATGCTTTTCTTTGTAAATGTATTTTGTTAATGTTTATGGGCCTGCCGTTGCTTTATATTTGTAAATGATTATGGGAGCACTTGTGGCTCGTTCCTTGACTAAATGAATTAATAAAAATGTTTTGATAAGATAAGTAAGCGTCGGAGTAAGTAGAGCTCGAGTTCGGATCATCGACCGGGTCGGGCGAGGATTAGTCAGCGACACTTTTAGTAAAAATTTAATAAAGCGATAACTTAAATAATAAGCGGGCGTCCACCACAGGTTTGGTTCGGACTCGCCTTTCGGGTCGGATCGGGCTTTAGGAGTCTCTACATTTTAGTGGTATTAGAGCCTAGGTTTAGGCGTTTTTGGAAAAAGGGGGCCCTAAACGATTTTGAAAAAGGATTTTGAAAATGGTATTTGACATACATGGCATTTGCATATAAAAGAGATGATATGACTCTGACGCGGATCTTGTTGGTCTTAATAGAACAAACATGAATGGTATAAGTCCCCTTAAATTCGAGGTGGCCAAGGAGAGTGTATAGAGATTGTCCCATCAAAATATCACAGTGAATTTTGGGAGATTTGATTGCTGGAAGGTTAACCTTCGAGAATATGATGTGATATTGGGGGATGGACTGGTTATCCGATCTTGGCGAAATAGTCGATTGTAGATATAGAAAAGTGACCGTAGGACACCGAGAACTGATGAGGTTATTTCATCGGCGAGTAGAATCACCTCTCTAATGTAATATCATAACGGTGCGAGAAAAATGGTGCAAAGGATGTGACCCTATTTGGCTTATGTGATCGATCTGTTAAAGAGCGAGGCTGGTGTCAGATATCCACCGTTAGTGACTTTCGGACGTGTCTCAGGAAGAGTTGCCGAGGATTACCTCCCGCAGTGAGATTGAGTTTGCTATCGGCGTTTATGCAGGGTGCTATAGACATCTATTACCGTATAGAATGGCTCCACTTGAGCTAAAGGAATTGAAGTGCGGAGTTCTGAAGCGCTGAAAAGGGATTTATTCGACCAAGTGTATCACCATGGGGGCTCTGTGCTTTTGTCAAAGAAAGATGGTACCGCCATTTATGTGTTGATTATAGACAACTGAACAAGTTGACCGTAAAGAATAAGTATCCGTTACCCAGAATTGATGATTTGTTCGACCAATTGAAAGGTGCAAGTATCTTTTCGAAGATTGACTTGAGATCTGGGTATCATCAGTTGAAAATTAAAGATGCTGATGTGCATAAGACGACGTTTAGAACCCGATATGGACATTATGAGTTCCTTGTAATGCCGTTTGGTTTGACAAATGCTCCGGCGGCTTTCATGGACTTAATAGATAGTGTTTTCCACGGCCGTATGTGGATCGGTTTGTCGTAGTGTTCATAGGCGACATTCGTGTGTTCGAAGATCGAGAAAGTCATGACACACACCTGCGTGTAGTGTTAAGTTGAAAGAGCAGGTTGTATGCGAAACTGGCAAGTGTGAATTTTGGTTGGTGAGTGTCCTTTCTTGGGCACATTGTATCGAAAGAAGGAATGCAGGTGGATCCAGAAAATAGAAGTGGTTGTCGGTGGAAGCCGCACGAGAATGTTACGGAGATGCACGTGGTTTCCTAGGACTGACGGGGTTACTACGGAAGATTTGTTAAGGGGTTTTCTATGATTGCGGCCCAGGTAATGATTGCTCCAGAGAAAATGTAAAAGTTTGAATGGAGTGAAAAATGTCATGGAAGTTTCGAAAAGCTAAAAAGCATTCTTAGCAGAGGCTCAGGTGCTTACTCAGGCACAACGGTAAAGAATATGTGATTTATAGTGATGCTTCACTAAATGGACTCGGATGTACCCAATGCAGAGGGTAAAGTGATAGCCTATGCTTCAAGACAATTTGACCACATGAAAAGAACTACCCACGCATGATTTGGGTAGCTGCAATTGTATTGCGTTGAAAATTTGGAGACATTATTTGTATGGAGAAAAATGTTTATTTACACCCGATCATAAGAGTCTTAATTGTTGCCCTTAGCGAGCTTAACTTGAGACAAACGGAGATGGATGGAATTGATAAAGATTATGAAAATGATTGATTATCACCAGGGAAAGAGGAGCAATGTAGTGGCTGATGCCTTGAGTAGGAAGACAGTGCAAACGGCCCGGCGTTAAATGCCAATTTGTCATTATCGGATGATGGTGCGATGATGGCGAATTGATAAGCGAGACCGAATTTGATGAATCAGTGCTAGAGGCACAAAAAAGAAAGATGAAAATTTACGCATAATCGTCAGTTAGAGATAGTAAAAGAGCGAGTTCACGAGTGAATGAAAATGGAGTATTATATTATAAGGATCGGGTTTGTGTACCGATGATAGTGAAAAGCCATACTTGAAGAGGCACATAGTGGATCTTTGCTATCACAAATCTGGCCAGCACAAAGATGTATCAGATTTGAAAGAAAATGTGTGCGAGTGAGTCGGAATGAAAGAGATGTATCAGAATTTGTAACCAAGTGTTTGGTGTTCAAAGAGTAAAAGCGAGCGAGTTCGCCGGGATTATTGCAGCCTATCAGAATACCGGAGTGGAAATGGGACCGAATAACCATGGACTTTGTGGTTGGGTTACCATTGACAGGGAGGAAGCATGACTCAGTTTGGGTCGTAGTGGACCGATTGGCCCGAGTCGCTCACTTCTGATGAGCGAAGCGTGGCTTGACCAGCTAGCGGCGTATGTGAAATAGTTTGGTTACACGGGATTCTGCGCCGATATATCAGGCCGAGAGATCCGGTTTGCTTCAAGATTTTGGGGGAAGGTACGAGAGGCCATGGGCACTTTCGGCGAATTTGATACGGCGTTCCACGCGAGCGAATGGACAATCGAAGAGTGATCAGTTACGGAAGATATGTTAAGAAGTTGTGTGATCGACTATGAGGGTAGTTGGGATCGACACATCCCTTTGGTTGAAGTTGTGGTACAACAACAGTTTCCAATCAAGTATTGGAATGGCGCCTTAAGAAGGCCTATATGGAAAATGTAGAACAGTGGTTTGGGCGGAATTGAGTGAAAGAAAAGTGATTGGCCGTTTGATCGAGGCGAAGAAAAGTTAAAATGATTAGAGAGAATTGAAAGTGGCCGCTGACAGACGAAGTCATATACCCGACATGAAGAGAAGGATATTCGATATGGTGGTGAAAAGTGTTTTTAAAAGTATAAGCCTTGGAAGAAAGGTGATGAGATTCGAGAAAAAATGAGTTGAGCCCAGTTATTAGCCCATATGAAGTAATCGAAAAATGGGTCCAGTACATACGAATTAGCATTACCTCCAGTTTGGAAAAGATCCATAATGTTTTCCATGTCTCAATGCCCCTACGGAGGTATCGCTTGAATCCAGAGCACATGTAGTCTCTTCGGAGACAATTGAGCTAGACGGTTGACATGAAGAAGAACCGGTAAAAATCTTGGCTCGGGAGTGAAAGGGTGCGGAACAAGAAGATTCCGCTAGTCAAGTGTTATTGGAGAAATCACAAGGCCAGGGAAGCCACTTGGGAAAGTGAAGAACGTCTGGCTGATAGTACACTTATTTATTGTTTAACTAAGGTAAATTTCGAGACGAAATTTTCTTTAGTGGGGAGAATTATGCTATTGAAATACCACACAGAATTTTATAATAATTTTTTTATAATGCAGGTATGAATTGAGCCAAACTTGGGTTTTTCCGGGAAAATTGATAAATTGACAAGTTATGAAATGATAAATTTAGTGAACCCGGAAATTTTGGCACTAGAACAAGGATAAAATTTAGATTTCCATAAGGGGTATAAAAATAAAAAAGGGAGTAGAGATGGGCCATAGTAGAAATAAAACAAGTTGAATTGCAAAATTAAAGATATGAGGGCTAGTTGCAATTTATGAAAAGTTGAAAATATAAAAATGGAAAACAAAAGCTAAAATTCATTTTGGTCTCGATTTTGCCTAGCAAAACCGTGTGAGAGGAGAAGAAGGAAGGAAACAGAGGAAGAAGAAGAGGAAGAAGAAGGAGGAGAGGAAGATCAAAACCAAGGTATGTATTCATCTTAGGATCCAAATTGTGTTTACTGATTTCTGAGAACTTGTTTGGAGGGTAGTGTCATTTGTCTAGGGTTTTGTGGAAGAGATCACCTGAGCCCTTAACTTGTTGAAGTGTTGTGGGTGGAACCCATATGGTGAATAATCATAGAATCACTACTACTTTTAGAGGATGGATCCATGGTTGGTGAGGAGTCTTTGAGTTAGGTTTAGAATAAGCCCTAACTAATCATCATGGTTGGTTTGAGGATGGAATTATACCAACCCATGTTGGAATGATCTTTGAAAGAGAAATTCATAGAAGAATTTTGAAGAAATATATGTAATTGAAAGAAGAGAATTGAGTAGAAAAGAGATTCCAAGGTGAATTTGGAATGGTTTTGATGTGTGTTTGAAGTGTAGAATTGATTGGGGATCAAAAGTATAAAAAAAATGTGAGAAAACACACACATTTTAAGGGCATTTCGGGTGACCTGTGTCTGGTACACTTTGAAGATGTGCCGGTACACTTTTCGTTCTGGTCATTTTTGGCCAAAAGGGTACCCGGTACACTTTAGGGGTGTGCCGGTACACCTTTGCTACGTTGTTCTCAGTTTCGACCAGTTTTTGTGTACAGCCATAACTTGCTCATTTCTTATCGATTTAGCGAGAGTGATTCAAGTGGCTACGTAAAATAGACTTCAAGGAGAAAAAAACTTAAAGAATAGGAATCGCTGGTCTGATCCTAAAGGCCTAAAAATTCACTCAAAAAGTGAGACATGTGCAAGCTTAAACTACGTTCCAGCTTTGAACATAGAAATGAATCCGGGTTGTTTCGGACGTAACTTGAGGCCCCGGTGCTCGAATTGGGTGATTCAATTGGAATAGAACCCTTAGCACCTTAACTTTAAATGAGTACAAAGAGATAGTGTCAAAAATGAGTTTAGAACCAGGAAAAAATTTTGTAATACAAACTGTCCCAGTGTAATGCGGCAAATTGATTAGTTGGCATGAAAATGCCATAACTGAATTAGGATAATCCGATTGGAATGATTCCAATTCCTAAGTAAAGTAGACTCATAGAGGAATAAGAATGAGTCTAAGTCAAAAACGTACCATACCTCACCGACTCGGCAAAGCTTTGCTTGCCTCAACGATATTCGTTTAGTACGATTATTTATAATCACTAGAGTGAATAGATTGTATTTGACTAGGTGCGGGTGAAGGCGACAACTGGCCCCTAGGATTGACATCGAAAAGCGGAATTGATAATTGGTTTGTTCTCGACTCTATCCTTAATTCAAGTATTCTGGTAGTTTACCAATTATGAATGAAACATGTATCGAGTTCATGAATGAGTATGTGATATGATTATGTAGAATGAGTACTATCTTTGAAAGGATAATACGAAAATGGAATATGAAACGTGATAATCGAAACCCGAATAAATGTGAATGATGATAAGGACGGGATTCATCAAACGGAATCCGTCATAAACGTGAATTGAATGATATCGAATTAACCGCCTGACGGGATGCACCAATCGGCATCGATCACGGCACCGAAATTGTTTAATGTCCCACTTGGCGAGATGCACTAATCGGCATCCGTCATGATGGCTTATGGCATTGAAGAAATGTCCCACTTGGCGGGATGCACCAATCGGCATCCGTCATGATGGCGTATGGCATTTAATTGATACCACGTGTTGGGATGCACCAAACGACATCCGGCATGATGGGAGACCGAATAAGTGATACCACGTGTCGGGATGCACTAAGCGGCATCTTGTCATGATGGGAGATAGGGTGTGAAATGTATGGCATTACCGAATGATATGAGGCGGAAGATTCATCAAAAGCGGAATCTGCGAAGTGGCGAATGAATAGTCAGAGTGAAATAGCCAACGTTGACGAGTGTAATGAGATATTTTTATGGATATGTATGAATATCATGAAATGAAGTGTTGCATTGAAAATGCATGATATGATATGATACGGTAAATGATTTGTACATTGAAAGCATGAGTATATGTTGATATATTAGGCATAGTTTAATGATAAATGCTTGCCGAGTTAAATTGAATATGGAATAGAACTGTATAGAACCCTTAGGCAGAAAATGCGGCGTGTAGTTTAACTATGCGTAGGTATCGAGTAAGCAAAAGAAGAAGAAGCCCGAATGATATGAGAGTCATAGAGAAAGTACGGCGTATAAGTGTATACTCCGAATTTTTTTGCATATCATCTTTTGAACAAGTGGTGTTTTGTAAACAAAAGGGTTAAACCCTGAAACTTGTTTTTTTTTTGTATCATCTTGAAAAGAGCATAGAATGCTTTTCTTTGTAAATGTGTTTTGTTAATGTTTATGGAGCCCTCTAGAATTGCTTTATATTTGTAAATGATTATGGAGCACTGAAAACTGAAACCGTTTCCGCAACTAAACGAATTAATAAAAATGTTTGATAGATCAGTAAACGTCAGATGGCAAGACTCAGGTTCGGATGTAAATTCGGGTCGGGCAGAGTTCGGGTGTGACACTTTTGAAAATAAAAATTTAATAAAACGATAACTAAAATAAATAAACCGGGCATCCCTGGGTTTCGGTTTGGACTCGCCTTCGGGTCGGATCGGGCACAAAGGGTGTCCTGAGGTTATTCGCCATTCTTGGTGAATGTGTGATGAAGCTGTGTTTTTTGGACGCGTCCAATAAACGACTCATGGTTTAAATCATAAAATGAAAAGTAATTAATGTGTGTTGGGCGAAGCAAGAAGGGGCCCGTTAATCCTGTAATACCCTAAAATATGCCCTAACAGTTTTATAACATGTTTAGGGTATAATATAAGTTAAATCAGATTTTTTGGGAAATAAAACGAGAAAACTTGAAACCCGAAAATTTTACAATAAACAAGGGTAAAAGTGGAATTTGTCAAAACAGGATATAAAAGTCATAAAATAATAAGATTATATATCAAAGTGGAATAATGAGAAGTTGCGGTGCAAATAGAAGGGAACTTGAGGACCAAAGTGCCATAAAAGAAGAAAATTAGACCCATACTGATATTTTTGGTCTAAGAAGGGGAGAGCAAAAACGTAGAGAAGAGAAGAGGAGAAGAAGAAGAGAAGAGAAGAAGGAGAGGAAGAAGCCAAAAAAAAAAAAGGTATGGGAAGTAAGGATGCTATGATTTTGTTTGGAAAAGTATGGATTTTTGTACACTAGTATGGATGCTATGGTTTGTATGGAACTTGTATGGAAGAATCAAACCATAAACCCATTTTTTTTTTTTATGAATTTGGGTCTAAAAGAACCCTACTTGGTATATTGGTGGTGTTTGACAGTTTTAGACTGGATTTGGAGTTGTTTTGGTTTGGTTTTGTGGTTTATTTGGGGTTGTATGGAAACTAAGTATGGATTCCCCAAAATTTTGAGACTTAAGAAACTCTCATAACCCATTAATTATGTAGGATGTGGTTAGCAAACCATAAGTCTTCCTCTATATGTGTTTTGGGAAATGTTTGGTTGCAATTTGAACCAAGGAAAATTTCCCTATTTTTGATCATATGCATTAGCCGGACCTTGGGATTGGTTTTTGTGTTGGAAATAAAGGGAATTTGGTAGTAAGTCCTTCAGGTAAATTGTAGCAACATCAGTGAACTTGATGTTAGGCTTTTGAATTTCTCAATTAGAACCTAAGTTATGGTCCGTTTACCTTGAACAGTCTAAATGGAAAGGCCAGCCGGATAGGGGTCAGTTGGGCGGCTAGAAATTGAGACGAGGCCGGTTAGGGTTCGCCACGAATTAGTTAGGAGCCGGATGGCTAGCGGCTAGGTTGGGTTAGCCCGACTAGACTCATGTGTGACCTCAACGGATGACCTATAACTTCTTCGATCAAACTCCGTTTGAATTCTTAAGGCTCTATGGAAGCCCATTGAGTCGGATTCCAACTTTCCCTTATGACTTTGGAGACGGTGAACATAACCCTGCTGAAATCTAGGTTTTTCCAGAGCTGCTGGCCGGATAGGGCTGGCCGGCTAGGATTGGCTAGTCATGTGTGACCTTAAACTTCGGACGACCATAACTTCTTCGTCCGAACTCCGTTTCGAATGTTCTTAGACTCTATGAAAATTACTTTGAGTCTAGAATTCATCCATATATAGTTTGATGAAATTGGAACTCATATTAGGTCCAAAAATCATGAAAAATATTAGGCCCTGTTGGTTATGCTTATAGTCAATGTTCATAGGAAGCCTTCAACTTCGGACGACCATAACTTCTTTGTCCGAACTTTGTTTTGGATGTTCTTAGACTCTATGGAAAGCCCTTTGAGTCTATAATGCATCCATATATATCTTGATGAAATTGGAATGATAGTAAATAGCTCATAAGCATACATGGTAACCATAGTTATTCATGCATATAATGAGATATGAAAAATGCAAAGATACGAATAAATGATTGTAAATATCGCATATGATTACCAGATGACAATAATTATTCGAGAATATGAGATATGTACTGAACATAAAATACATGGATTGTCTGCTTAGAACCTAGTAGAGGATGGAATGGGCATGCACAGTAGGGAAAAACAAGTTTGCAGCATACTGATCAGTTGGTCCCGTTTGGGTCATTACAGCGCCTTCGGGCCCTTATAGATGGTCATTGTCTCATACAATGATAACAGCGCCTTCGGTCCCTTATAGATTGTCATTGTCTCACACAATGATAACAATGCCTTCGGGCCCTTATAGACCATTGTTTCGTACAGTGAGTACAGCGTCTTCGGGCCCTTATAGTTTCCTTTATCCACTTCTAAGGTTTATACAGGCATGAAACATAAAGCAAATGACTTGAATATGACATATGAAATGATATGATATGATAAGAGAAGCATAGCACCGCTGATAGGTAACCAAGTATATTGTGACAAGAACATGAAACAAAGTGTAAAATGATAAGAAATGAAACATGGTATGATAAGTAAATATGAAATATGTATAAGCATGTTTAAATGATATGATATGTTAGATGTGTATGCATGTGTATAGAAGTGTGATGACACATTAGGGTCATCCATGTGCTATTAATTCACTAAGCTATAAACAGCACGTGTGTTCATCGTGTGAGTCTGGGAGAAGCGAGAAAAGAGAAGTCAGGACACTTTCACGTGCTTGACAAGGCGACACACTCTTAGGTTCCCACTAAAGACCTTTGGTCTATTTTTGTATATATGTTTTGTTTTTGTAAACAATGTAAATATTGTAAATGTTTAGACACTTCCATATATGGAGCTTGTATATATTTTATGTCATTTCTTTACAGAATATAGTACAAGTTAAATGTTTAACATTATATGAATGAACAAGCTTAAAGGTTATAAGTTTATAAAAAAAAATGACACCCTTGCTTGACACCGTGTGCCAAGTTGGGGGTGTCACAAATCCCCTCAGGTGAAAAGCCTGGAATTCGGGTGTAGGAGACTCACGGTAATATCCGAAAGGTTCTGTATGGGTGTGAGAGACCCGCAGTGCTATCCAAAAAGTTCTATACGGGTGTGAGAGACCCGCGGTGTTATCTGAAAAGTTACGTGAGGTGTAAAGACCCTTGATTGTAAGCTTGAAAGAAGTTACATTGCCCAAAGAAAACACACGGTCATGGTTATCACTTAGACTTCTAGTTGGGTGATAGGAGTCGGGGTTGACTCGGGATTAGCTACCCATTGGCACTAGCATTGGGTGTTGGTGAGCCGACAAGGGCTCAGTATATGGTGTCATTGGTACTACCAGTGACGATTGTCACACTTGGCATAAGCATGTGTGAGGGAGTCGGTGAGTGACTCGGGATATGGGCATGAGAACATTTCATGCATGATATAAGTCATTCCATGTGTGAATTGTAAATTGTATGGAATGTGGATGTTTGTGTTGTGCCATTGCATGTGCATTTTAGGTGGGGGTAACACAGTAGGAGAATCCATCACGGCATTGCTCACCCCATAAGTGGGATTGCCCACCAGTCTTGAAGGTGCACCTTAGGATGGGACATCAGGTAACCTTAGAGGCGGAGAAATGGCCAAACTTGGCCTTATTTTATGTAATTGTAAATTATGGGTGGAAGACCTAGTTTTGAATAATTTGTAATTAAAAACAGTTGTAAATTAACTCCTTTTTGTATAACATATACATTTTGGTGAGTTTTCCATGGTTTAGTAGCCTTTGTAGCAATAAGGCAATTTTATTTGGTTTTACAATGTGTAGAACAAAAAGAAAAGAAAAGAAATGAGCAAGGAGAAATTTGGAGATAGACTCTTGCCCATTTCCGGCCAGCTAGTCAGCGACCTGGTTTTGGGGTCGTGATGGGTGGGGGCACGGCGTACGGGCGGGGACGGCTGCAGCGGCGATGCGGCCACGGGCCACGACATGGCGGCGCCGCAGCGACTAGGGCGAACGAGGCGGTGTCGTGACATTGTTGGTGTCAGCGACCTGGCTGGCGAGGATTGGCGTCATGACACGCATGAGTGTCCGCTGACATAGTTTGGCTTTGCGGCATGCAACCCATTGTTGGTGTCGAGACAAGGGAGGCTGCGGGGAAGGCCAGGTTGGTGTGGAGGCACCTTTGGTGTCGTGACATGGGCTAAGCCAGGTTTAATTGTCCTTGACACACCTATTGGTGTCGCGACATAGCTGAGGCTGGACTAGGCTGGCCTTGGTCGCGACATGGAGGCTGCGTGGTGAGCTGAAGGCGGTCGGGACACAACTTTGAGTGTTGCGACCAGGCCTGGGGCTGGGCAAGGGAAAAGGCTGTCGTGACCTGGACTTGGTGTCCCGACCAGGCCTGGGGCTGGGCAAGGGAAAGGCCCATCGCGACCCTGGACCCAGTGTCCACGAGCCAGACGAGACGAGCATATTGTAGCGTGTGTGTGCGCGGCAACTAAGCGCCTTGAACATTGTCATGGCTATTTCTGGCGGTGTGTCTTGGCGACAAGGTGCGACGTGACGCGATCTGCAGCACCGTGCACCTGACCCGGGTTGGGTTTGGGTCCTTTGTTTTGTTCCTTTGTTCATGGATTGCTTGTTCCTGACAGCGTTCATTCAAAAAAAAAAGACCCCTGGGTTTTGAGGCATAACATTAGTTGCAAGATGACACATAAATAAGTGCCCTTACCCCTAAATAAAATAGTTATAAATGGCCTTTTAAAATGGGTCATGAGGATTATATACCATTTATTGATTGAAGCGAGATATAACACAACAAAAGTATCATCTGTAATGACACCTAAAGCAAACATAATGTAGTTTTCTTGTAGTGATTGTAACTTTTCATCTTTTTTGGCTATACAATCCCTATCTTGTTAATATTTTTTTCATTTATTTATTTATATTGTTTATCATTATTTTTAAGTATGTCATTTAATAATAAATGATGATAATCTTATTCCATCTTAACGATAAATATAGTAGATAAGCGAGGATAAAGATCTTATACAGCATTACTAATTAAGTCAAGTAAAATTATACTTCAAATATTATTCTTAATTATTCTAGGTCTTTTTTACTAGAAGAGATTAAAATATTTAATAATATATTTTTAAGTTTTAGTATTTTTATGTTTCAAATTTTATTTCTATGTAACAAATTATTTTAATATAATTTAGTACTATCCTTTGTAAAGATATCAAACTTAGTATCATTACACTTGTTTATAAAACCGATGATGTTATTAATTGTATTGTTTGCATTTATCTTTGATTATATTTTATTATATCATCTTACTAAATCATTGAAATCATATTCTTTCTATACACTTATTAAACACAAACTACAAAGGTAGTATGTATTTGGTTGTAGCTTCAATTGAAGCAAATTGTGGTGAGCAATGTTTTGACAACAAGACTGGTCATTGAACTAAAAAAATTAATCGGCTCATGATTCACTAGTTGGACTGATGATTGAATTATGATTGAACCGATGACATCATAAATATTTATTTATATTTTATTAAAATAAAAATATTTAAAAAAAATTAAATATATAATTGAAAAGTAATAATATTTATAAAATATTACTTATTCAATTTTATGAAAGTACATTAATATTTCAAATTTTATTAAACAAGATATGTACAATATTAAATTTTAAAAAATAAACAATTATATATTAATATTTTTTTCAATTCATTATTATTATTGAAGCATTGGTAAGAGTAGTGTAAAACCCGGGAAAAATGCAATTTTTCTTAAAAAGGGCAAAACGGTAATTTACCGTTGTAGAACAGGTTGAAAACCTGAAATTTTCTAGATCTCGGATGAAGAAATAGACTTCACCGTTGGAATCGTCTCGCAAAATCTAGCTACCCAGTTGAATTTCATTGGATTCTGAAACAGTATGAATTTCATGTTTTTCGAGGTATCGGATGTGAGTAACACATGGCAAGCCATGTGTCAAAATGTATGTCCTTCTACACATGGCAAGCAATGTGTCACCATGCTAAGGGTTTGAAGTGTGTATAAATAGGGGGGGTTCACGATCACTTGAGATCAGAGAAGAAAGGAAGGAAGAAGAAAGAAAAGAGAGAGAGGAAGGAGAAAGAAAGGGAAAGAGAAAGGAGAAAGGAAGTAGGCATTTGTGGTGGAACTCGTTGGACTAAGGAGTAAAATTGGAGAGATTGTGAGAGCTATACTTGAGTAGGGATTCTTCCTACTTTGGTTTACTTCTAGCCTTTGGGCTATTGTTTTTGGGTTGATTTTGGAACCCTGTTGTGCCATGTTAATGGTATAGGAAGGGTTTGTAGATGGTTTAAAGGGCTGCTATCGGAGCGAATTTGGGTTGAAAATTTCATTTACGGGAGTTTTCAAAATGCTCCTGCAACCCTCGGGCACGCTATTGCGTGGATTGGTGCAATAGTGTGGCTCCTGGTGTACTCCAACTTCGGAAGACCATATCTTTCTCGTCCAAACTCCGATTTGTACATTTTTGGACTCTATGAAAATCTCTTTGAGTCTAAAATCCATCGATAGCCAGTGATTGGAATTTGGTACTCACATCATTGCCAAAATTTTGATCATAACACAAGTGTACTAATTGCATGGCATGACATGCTTGTTTGATGAAATGTTGATATGTGTAATAGTATATTGACATGTGATAAATTGTATGTGTAGACATGGCCATTACATGGAATGTTTGTAGGCTATTTTGTGGACATGTTATGTCGTAATTTAGCCTGGAACGGATATTTACTAGTGTTTGACATTATGTATCACTAAGGAAATAAGATGACATTATGTATTACCAAGGAAATAAGAAAAATAAAAATAAAATCTCATCTTGCTAATTGACATGTGTAGATGGCAAGTCAAGGACGGGGACGTAGAGGTCGTCCACGGGACAATAGCCAACCACCACCTGTTTTTGACCCACAGGCCTTTATGGAGGCTATGGGCGTTGTAGTTGTTACCATTGCACAGGCCTTTATGGAGACCCAACTGATTGATGGTCTAACTAACTGATTCGGTTTAGTTTTTTAAACATTGGTGGAGAGTTTAATTTTATATAATTCATTTTAATACCTTATAATGAATTAAGATTTATGATGATAAGACTTAGGTAAAAATGAGTTATATATGAGTTGGGGAGGTGGCTTTTATTGGAGTCCCGGGATATCCATCTAGAAATCTATGATTTCATATGCAACATAACCAAAAATAAAAATAAAATACATACTAAATGGAATGAAAATGATCGAAGTGAATCTTTGACGATAAATAGGTTGTAGAGTCTCTTGACCACAAAGTGTGGGCTCTAAGAACAATCAACGCCTTTTGTTTTCAGATATGGGGTGATTAGGTTTCTAATTAGGTGGTGTTCGAGTCGGCAAAATTTATAACTTAGGATTCCTACTGCGGCGTAGCAAAGCTCTTTGCGATATGAGTAATACAGATTAGAACACGGGGATGGGTTTTCTTCGTGAGAAGAGGATTCTGATGCATTAGAAAATAGTGTTTCTCCCTTGGATTAAAAGGGTGTGTGGAAAACGGTGTGTGTGGTGGTTTGCAAACTGAAATAACTGAGTAAAAGTTAAAGAAATCATGAAGTCTCCGAGCCCCACTTTGGGCTTAGTGTTCTAGGTTAACTGACATGTACTTTCGAGGTCTATATCCTCGCATTTGGGAGCATGACATATGGTCATTTCCGAACCGGATCTTCATTTAGCTTTAAAACCTAAACCATAGAGCTTTCCTTCGAGATAGCATTTCATTAGGCAAAAATAATCTGCTTAGGTGAAAACACATCCTAAAACACTACCCTGTGATAGTAATAGGAACCTTCTAAGCGAGCCTCAGTGGATCTAGTGAAAGTATCCATTAAACCCAAAAAGCTTGCCAAGTACACATTAAAGAGAGTATGCTTAAGAAATTTTAACCTAAGTAAGAAGCAGGGGCACAAATACCCTAAAATACAAACATGAAGAACATGAGAACATGCATTCTAAACACAAAAACGGCACCTAGTAGCCATGTTTAAGGATCGGGGGAGGTGTAAGCATCCCTTGATTTATCATCATCAAGAGGTGTTTGGCAACAAAAAAATACTACAAGAAAGTGAAGGAAGAAGAGAAAATCACCAGCGAGAGGAGGAAGCTTCATGTAGTGATTGATTGAATGACACGAGTTGATTTGATTACAAGCATGGTTGAGCTTATATAGGCTCAGTAAAGAAGAAATTACAAAAGTGTAATAAAGAATCAAAATTACATAAGAGTAAGCTTGTATAAAACCACCAACAAGTGGATCAAACGATCCGCAGTGCGGGTATGTGAGTCGCGAGGTTTAAGAAATTGGCAACTCTTGGTGCGGATTGCGAACCTCTGATTTGATCATGAGTCTTCGAATTCAGCTCAGGTTCAATGTGTTCGAGTCAAATTGAGGAATTATGAGACATTTGACCTGCAAAACTACTAAAATACCTACAAAATATGATCAGTAGCAAAGCCGGGACCCCAATGCAACAATTGATTTATTGAAGTCAATTAGTACACAAAAAGCGCATAAAACACATGATAAACAAGGCTGTGTGCTACATTTGGGTACTAATCGAGTTCAGAGAAATTCTCTTCCCTCTAAGGCTCCAAGAACAATCCAATGCCTTTTGCTTTTCAGATATGGGACATCGAGAAATTCTCTTCCCTTAGAAATTGTTTTGTTACCCTAAACCTAAATATAATGTGTTATTTATAATAGGGTTTAGTGGGCCATTAAATACACTTACATATTTGGTCCTATAATTAGCCCATATAAGTTCAATGGTCCAACTTAATTAAAACTCCATTTTGCTTATCTTGGCTTAATTATAACATTCTCCCACTAACCCTAAAGCAAACTTGAAGGCACATAATGTGACACCCCAAAAACCCGGGGGTCCTGTTGACAACTCGTCAACGTGTGGAATACCTGTGGGTATCGCATATCTCGATACCATTAGATCATCATTCACCCAGGGATCCCATTCATGCATATATATTTTAGAAAATAAATTTATCAAAGCAGTTAATAAGAGTTCGAGTTACAACTCTCTTATATACAAATATTACATGTAAATACATTTTTACAAGGTTTCTTAAAGCCCCGCAGTTCGACTTTCTTGCACCTCGGTCCCGGATGAAGTGCTTTGTACATAACACACCTGAGAGTCCCACGATGGGGTGAGCAATGACTATTAAGGATAACTCCTAGAGTACACTCCCACCCCCAAGTGCACATCTGATACCATGTTCACACAATAATACACACATCAACATTCCCATGAAGAATATGCGATTCTAAATGGAATCACATATGCCATGAAATGAGATGAGACTCATCATGCCGTGTCAGAGTCTCCCGGACTCTCAGCATCTTATGCAAGTGTGAAAACTTCGTCATTAGTGTTTCATCCAATGACCCAGCACCAAAAACAAAATCTTTTTGTTTTATAAAACAAAACCCATTATATACACTCAGTGTCCATTTGATTTAATGTAGATCCCATGTGTTATGCATTTGTGGAGCCTGATTTCGAGGTTCTCACCATAGGACACCGCACGCCTTTTTACATTTTTATGGGCTTTCACCGACGAGGATCATGTATAATCGCAACTACTAGGTCTTTCACCTAAAGGGGGATCTATCCCTACTTGATGTGCCCAACACACGTTTATACATATTTTTATGTCATGAAACCATGAGACTCCGTTGGACGTAGTCCAAGGTATTGAGCTCAACACTCATTCACTAAGAATGATGAATGATTATAACCATGCACACACCTTGACTCAATGAAATGCTTACGTGCATATGCAATGCAAAATGCTGCTTTGCATGTTACCTCGTGTTACATGTTACATGTATAATGAGCAGCTACATTGAAACAATTTATAAATCGTGCTTTATGCGAGTACCATATGAATGAGTATGTCGAAAGCATATAATTTACATCCATTCATGCTAATATATATAACACAAATATATCAACATATTTACAACACATTCAACATGTTATAAAATTTACAACAATAACACACAAAAATAGTCCACACAAACTAATAGCCATTCGTATAAATCGACCATACTTTCGGCACTTGAAATAATCTAGATTTCGATCCGAAATTTGACTTTTGTCTTATTTATTTATTTATTTTGTTTTATTTTATTTTACAACTCAGACTATCATTAACGACTATAAATTCAGCCATAAAGCGGTTCTCAAAAGCAAATTGTCTTGAAAAGCAGTCAACGTCCGAAGAAGCTTCAGCCCGTAGTTGAAATTTGAACCACCACGACTATTCTGTGCCGTTAAGAGGAACCAGTGTAGGAGAAAACCTACCTCTTTTTGTTTTTGGCACCTACTCGTAGCTCTCGTCAAGTAGACCAATTTTAATTTTCAGCCTATCGACTTCCGACCATTGGAACACTAGAAAATTTAAGGAGGAAGAGCCGGTTCTCCTCATTCCCTCTCTCCCCTTTCCTTTCTTTCCCATTTTTCTTTCTTCCTAAGGCCGGATTTTTCTTTCTCATATCTTTTGTTTTCCTTTCCTTTCTTTTCTTTCTTCCTTTCTTTTTTTTTTTCTCCTTTTCTCCTCTCCTCCACCGAATTGATTTTTCCTTGGTGTGATCCAAAAAGAGGAAACGTCCTCTCACTTTCCTATTCCTCTCACTTTCATGATCCAGTTTCCATGTGCCATGTGTCACATGGACACATGCACTAGGTGGTAAATGCCACACCACATGGCTCTCATGCCATGTGTACTCCTCACAAGGATCCATGTTGCATCCACATGGTCATGCCATGTGGCACCACTCCATGTGTCATTCGACACATGTGCCTCATCGTAAAAATTTCATTGTCTCGAAATCAACGAAATTCAATTGGTAGCTAGATTTGTGAGACGATTCAGCCCCGTGAAGTCATTTCTCATCGAGATCTAAATGTCAGGTTTTTCAACCTGTACTTCAGTGGAAAATTATCGTTTTGCCAGTTTTTTAAAAAAATTGCATTTTTCTCGTGTTTTACTTCTCCCCTTTCCTTTAAAAAATTTTGTCCCCAAAATTACACACATACCCCTACAATCTCATGCATATGCAATAATCATTTAAGTACCAAATGACTCAACAATGTACCTGCAGCCTTAAATAAGAAAGGATGAGTGGCATGCATCGTGTCCTCACGTTCCCATGTTGCCTCTTCCACTTCTCGATTACTTTCGCCTCGACACGCTACCTGATATAGTTTGCACCATGAAACCGATCCGACTATCCATAATACTCATTAGTCTCTTCTCGAAGGTCCCATGCATCGACATGGCTTCGCCTAATCTACTACATAGTCGGATGCAGGTGTACTTTAAGACATGGAGACATGGAATACCTCGTGGACACCAGATAAAATAGGCAGTAAAGCCAACCGATATGAAATTGTACCCACCCTCTCGAGTATCTTGAAGGGCCCGACCCGATATACCTCAGCGATAGTTTCCCCCGCTTGCAGAACATGATCACTCATTTCTTAGGCATCACCTTCAAGAAGACGTGATCACTCGTCTCAAACTCTAGAGGTCGTCGCCCTCTGTCCGCGTAACTCTTCTCTCGGCTCTGATCCGTGAGAATACGTTTCCATATCAAATCCACCTTCTAAGAGGTGTCTTTAATCAAATCTGGACCCATGGTGGATCTCTCTCCCACCTCCGTCCAACAAATCGGAGATAAACATGGCCTTCCATATAAAGCCTCATAGGGTGCCATCTGTATGCTTGCCTGATAACCGTTGTTATAGGCGAACTCTACCAAGGGCAAATGATCTTCCCAGCCACCCTTGAGATATAGGACGCATGCCAGCAACATGTCCTCCAAAACCTGTATGGTCCTCTGCGCGGCCATCTATCTGTGGATGGCTTGGTGCTCATCATCAGCAGGTGTTCCATGGTTCTCTGAAACTCTTCCAAAAGTGGCCAAATGAAACACAGGATCGTGCGATATGATAGATATTGGCACTCCATGTAGCCAGACGATCTCATTATGTATAACTTTGTAGAATTCCTCGATTGTGAAGGTCATCATAGTAGGAAAATGTGTAGGCTTGGTGGTGGTCCCATATCACCCATCCCATCATGCTTCCTTGATGTCTGAGGCAAGTGAGTAACAAAATCCATTGTGATATGTTTCCCTTCCCTACCGGCTACTTCGGAAGGCTAGAGTAGCCCTGCGGCCTGATGCTCAGCCTTTACCTGTTCACACGTGAGACATCGTCGAACAAAGTCCGCCACATGTTTCTTCATCCCAATCCAGTAATATTGACGATGAAGATCTCGGTACATCTTCGTGCCACCTGGTTGTATTACAAAACGAGATCAATGAAACTCCCTGAGAATCTCCTCTCTCAGATATGTCAACTGGGGAACCACAACCCCTCCCCTTACCGAAGGCTATCATCAGTGTGAATGACCCAACCTTTATCAACTGTACCTGATTGTACTTGGTCCCTAATGGACGATATCTTGCGTCTTGTCCCTAGGACTCAATCACTTTGCTCCATAGGGAAGGCGTAGCCACTAAAATCCCCAAAACACCCTGAGCCTGATCATTGTACCTGAGTACAAGCGTCCCCTGACCGAGCATTTGCCATTCGAAGCTATACTTGCAGTACTCCGTGACTTCCGGTAGCGCATCAACAACCACATTTGCCTTACCAGGATGGTAATGCAAAATGAAGTCATAATCCTCCAGATACTTTGTAAAACCCGAGAAAATTTGAATTTTTCTAAAAAAGGGCAAAACGGTAAATTGCCGCTAATGTACAAGTTGTAAAACTGGAAATTTTCTAGATATCAGATGATGAAACAGACCTCACTATTGGATTCGTCTTGCAAAATCTAGTTACATAGACGAATTTCGTTGAATTCCAAGATAGTGAATTTTCCACGATTTAGGGGCATCGGGTGCAGTAGATCCCAGCAGGATTTTTGAGAAAAAAATTCTTGAAAGTGGAAAATATATTAAGTAAAGTTCATTTAAAATAAATTGAACTTGAACTGGGATGAAATAAATTGTTTCGGGGTAGAAATGGGCAGACGGGGCAGACACGTGGCGAGGCATTAAGGCCCACATAACTTAATTTGAGTTGAGCAAAGATGAAATGAGGAAAAAAGATCCCGCATTTCCGGTTTGTCCCCGAGAAAGAGAGAGAGGAAAAAGGGAGAGAAAGTGAGAGCATCCAACTTCTCTCTACGATCTACGGAGTTCCGTTGGTCGGTTTTCGTCGGGCCAAGGACAAAAGTTCATCTACTCGACAAGGGCTACGCGTGGGTACCAAAAACACGAGATTTCGTCGAAGATTCAAGCGAAGAGTTCGGGAAATCACAGGTTTCGGGTTTAGGAAGTGTCCAAAGGACTTCCTAGAGTTTCTACTACGCTCCAAGAGGTAGGGATTCTTCCTACTTTGGTTTATTTTCCATTATAGGGGCTTTTTGGTTGAGTTTTAATGCCCTAAGGGGCTGTTTGGCAAAATAATGGGTTATGGGAATAATGCCCTATTTTGACCCTATATGATGTCCAATTTTGGGGGTGATTTTTGGTTAGCAAAAGGGAGAATTTGGACTAGTATCCTTCAAGGAAATTGTAGCCCTATCTGATAACTTGACGTTAGGCTTTTGAATCACCCAAATTGGACCTCTATATCCCAAGTTATGGTTCGTTTTCTGGGACTGCCACAGGTTGCCCTGTTTTGGCTAAACCTATTGTCCAGATTTTTGGGAATGATTTTCGGTTGGGAAACAGTGAGAATTTGGACTAGTATCCTTCCAGGAAATTTTAGCTATATTTCAGAAATTGATGTTAGGATTTTGAATCACCCAAATCGAACCTCTATAACTCAAATTTTGGTCCTTTTTCTAGGACTTCTACAGCTTAGGCTGTTTAATGGTGTGTCCAGATTTTGGGACTGTTAGGGGGCTAGTTTTCTAAACTGATTTTAAAACTATCCTGTGGTTTGTTATAGCTTGTTGTGTCGAATTATTTGTGGGCATCTCTATGCCACAATTGGTCTTGAGGATGAGGTTGTCATTGCTTGAGTTTGAATGACATGCTTGGTAGTAATTGAATGGATGTCAATATGTATGTCCTAATGTTTTTACATGTGGAGAGTATGTATTTGTGTATGAGTATGTTGACATGATTTATGTGATTTAATTGGAAATTGTATGTTGATTGATATAATTGTCCAAATGATGCATGAGTGTAATGCATGAATGAAATTGTCCATAAGCATCCATATATATATATATATATGTGTGTGTGTGTGTGTGTGTGTGTGTGTGTGTGACATGGCATAAGCATGAAATGACATAATTGCATTTCATATGCACGGGGGACATCACATGAAATGGGTGTGAGTGCATGGTTGTTGTCATTCACCATTCTTGGTGAATGGGTGGTGGACACGGTACCTTGGAGACATCCAATAGAGTTCCACGGTTTGCATGGTTGTAAATTAACACTGCGTTTGATGTTGATTGTGCGGGCTAAGAAAATAGGACAACGTCCAAATTGAGTTGCACGGTTTGAAAATGGAAAATGAAATTATGTGTCAGGTGAAAGCTCCGTTATCTTTTTGGTTACCGTAGCCATCCATCGGTGGCTTAGTAAAAGTGTGAAGGTTTGGGGCTTCTTTGTGAGACCACGGAAAAGTCGCCACCATAAAAGACACATGGATTTTGAAAACTGATTAGGTGCCACGATGGGTGATCGGAATCAACAAAATTTGTTTCCTATTTTCCTCCCTCTTGCCTGTAGTCAAGCTACTGTAGCATAGCGGTTTGGTCGAAGCAGGGGATGGGTTTCATCCCCTGAGTGGTCGTATCATGATTCAAAAGCGGTGGAGCTTTCATTTGGATTTTTAGTTTGCATTAAAAAGCATAGGTGTTGTTGTCACTAGGCTAGCGAAGCAGTTAAAGCAGAATGTGAAAGGGGACCTTGAAGGCTTAGGTCGGCTAGATTGGCATAATGAGGTTATAAAAAGGTGTCGGTTATTTCTCGCATTAGGGCAAAATGACATATAGTCATAGCGAAAACCGGATCTTTGTTTAACTTTACGCTTCAACCCTTAAAAACACTCCTATTTGAGCCAAAACACTTACTGAGCATTTAATGTTCCAGCAGTTTGAAAAATGCATCATTTAACCCAATTTCAGTGGCTCGTAAATGACATCTAATGGATGTCAGTGTATCTACCATTAAGAATACATTGAACCCTGAAGCATGCCAAGTATTGATAAGGAAGAAATGATAAATAGCATTAAACCTAGTTTGGAAAGTTTGGAAACACATAAATGGGTACTGCTTCATTTAAAAGCGAAGGAACACACACTTGAGCCACCATTAACCAACCTAGCAACCCTCCTCTTCAAGGTTTTGAGGTTATCCAAACATCCTTTGAGTTGTCATCCTCAAAGGGTGTTTGGAAGCCAAAAATGAGAGAAAAGAAAAGAGAAGAAAAGCGTAACTTTAAAATGGCTGCGTGATTCACAGTGAATGAGATTGAGGTTACAAAATGTCATATGGTGGCTTATATAACCATACAAAGTGTGAAATAAAAAAAATACCAAAAATATATGATTACATTGGGGACAAAATGGGAATTACACAAAAGCTGGGTCGTTTGGATCTGTCGGAGAACAATTTATTTATGATAGTGAAATTTACATTATCATAGAGAAAATTAGAGCATCGCAATTTGAATTTTTGCTATGCTGCAACACAAGCTATGATAGAATTTTGGCTAAATGTGAATTCCGTATCATCGAAAATATGGCCATAATGAAATTCACTAGGATTGCGAAATTTTCGCTGTAGTTCATGAAACTATGATCCTTTGCGAAATTTTCGCTGTCTCCATAAGTAATCACGAACTCTGCATTGCTTCCTGCATCAATTCAGCCTCCATTTCTTCATTTTCCACTTGACATTTCTTCATCCCGGCTTGATGAAATCGCCGAGAATTCATACGAACTTGGCATAAATCAGCACCAATACGAAGCCAAGCTTGAAATGATGGCTGAGGTTCCCAAAACCTACAAAACTACCAAAAACAACCTCGAAACAAAATCAGTAGTACTAATCGGACCTGCACATGTCAATCGGCTTAATTAATATGATTAGTACGCAAAAAGCACTCAAAACCTATCTTAAATAGGACTCAAAAATAGCACTTTTTGGGTACTAATCACATCCCCCGACCGACACGTTGCTAGTCCCTTAGCAATGCTAAAACAATCAAGAGTATGCATGTTGTGCTTTTGCAAAAGTGTATCTTTGTTCAAAAGTGTGTGTCTGATGAGGCTTACCTTTAGTATGAAAAATTTAGATCCTGTACAAAAACCATCATGAGAGCACAAATGCCATATAGGAACAAGTTTTAGAGCAGTATAAATTCCAAGGAAGTCAACCTGAACTCTTGATTCGTGCCACGGTAGGGTGATCCGGAATCAACAATATTTGTTTCCTATACTCCTCCTACTGCCGTAGTCAAGCTACTTGATTATAAGCGGTCTGAAAGGGTCTAGAACACGAGGATGGGTTTCATCCCACGAATGATTTGCATCAATGTTCGAATGGTGAGACTTTTGTTTTGGATTTTTGGATTTGGTTAAAACGGGGTGAGGTTGTTTGTTCCTTTAGTTAACTTTAATAGCTTAAATGAAAGTGTGAAATGGTAACCTTGAGGCTTGGGTCCCACTAGATTGATAACATGGGGCTATTAAAGTGTCCTCGGGTTATTTCTACGTAGGGCAAATAACATATAGTCAAAAACTAACCCAGGATCTTTGTTTATCTATAAAACTTAACCTATAACCACTCTTGTTTGAGTCAAACCAAGTATTAAGCATTCAAAGTCCCATTCAGTTTGAAACCCTAGCATTTAACCTCATTTCCATGGCTCGTAAATGACATCTAAAGAATATCAGTGCATCTGCCATTAGAATGCTTTGAACCTACTTTATGGCAAGTATTGACCAAAGGAAAGACATTAAATAGCATTAAACCCTAGTTTGGAAAGTATGGAACAATAAATGCAGTACCTGTATCATTTAAAGCAGGAGGACAACTGCAGTAGCCCCAAAACCAAACTAGCACCCTTCATCTTCAAGGTTTGGAGGCTTAGCCAAGCATCCCTTGAGTTGTCATCCTCAAGGGGGTGTTTGGCCAGAAAATGAGGAAAGAAGGAGAAAGAGAGCAAATAAACCTAAAATGAAAAGAGCTGGGAAAAACTTACATAAAATGGAATAGTTAGAGATTCTGAGAGTTGTAGGGGACTTGTAGTCAGCCACTAATGTGTGAAATGACAAAATGCCTAAAATATAAAATTCTGATAGGACAAAATGGTAATTTATGAAACGTGGTCGTTTGGAATCAAAATACCAAAAGCTTCTGGGCTGAGCAATTTAAACATGCAGCAAATTTACGTAGTATAAGCGAAATTTCGCTATAGTGAAATTTCGTAGCATAGCGAAATTTACAGAAGATAGCGAAAAAGAAATTTCGCTATGAGCGGTAATTTTTCGTAGTTAGCGAGAAATTTATTCTTTCGCGAAAATTTCACATAAGCGAAAAATTTATTAAATTCTCTTGAAAGAATTTGGCTATGATTGCGAAATTTTCGCAATCCCGGCAACACCGCAATCATATGAAAATCCTGGATTGCTGCGCTTGCTACTTGCATCGCTTCTGGCACATTCATCACTTTGCCTTTAATTCTTCAACCCATCTTGACATTTCATCGCCTCGACTTGGTGAAATTGCAAGTTCTCGCATTCGGCACCAATAAGAAGCCAAGCTTCTTGGACTGAAGTTCCAAAGGCTGCAAAATTATCAAAACTATCTGAGAAACAAATCGAAGCGCTAAGTGGACATGTACGACAATTGGCAATTCATATGATTGATCTTTAAAGCACTCAAAACCTATCTTGAATAGGGCTCAAAATAGCACTTTTTGGGCACTAATCACACCCCCCAACCGACACGTTGCTAGTCCCTTAGCATTGCTAAAACAATAAAGGTATGCATGCTGTGCTTTTAGAAAAAGTGTATGCGGTTCAAAATGTGTATGTACAGATAGGCTCTACCCTTAAAAGTAAGACAATTTACCTGTTTAGCTTTGAGCATGAAAGAATTAAAGCCATATAAGAACTAGTTTTAGGTCAACATTGGATCAAGAAATCCTTTGAATTTCCACCAAAAATCTATTGTTCCTAAGGTAACCGGTTTGAGCGATAGATTGCAAAGTTATTCCTCCCCCAAACAGCTACTGCCAATGGCCTTAAGCGTTGAATAGCTAAATAGGATGTTCTTACTCTTATTTCTTCCTTGTTTGCAATGTAAGGTGCAATGCTAAAGCTTCGACTTCACCAAAGTCCGTGCGAGGGTCCGCAGATGACTCCCAACCAATTAAGGTTTAGGGCATCCAAGCGAAAAGGATCATTACGACCCTGGCTCTGCAGGCTTCACCCCGGACTCCGAATGACTTCGAGAATTAAGCACCTACAACACGCTAAACTCTACCCATCCACCCGTGTAGCGAACACTAAGTCGATGACTCCCAACCAATTAAGGTTTAGGGCATCGGGCTTTAAAGGCTTTCGCCATATACCCCTCGGACCGTGTTCGGGTTTCAAAAATGACGATGTGACTTTTATTCTTCTTTCTTCTTTCTTTTTCTTTTTGCTTTTTCTTTTCTTTTTCATTTGGAAGACTACATTGGTCTTCATACATGGGTAACACAAACCTATTATGGGTCATCAACAAATTTAAGGCCGACTTTGCAAAGTGGAAAGAGGTATATAGCTTCTCGAACTATTGGTACAAGCTGGGGTGCAGTGTGTGAATTAGCTAAAGGGGGAATGTTCAAGGTTGAATATCTTTGAAACCTCCAATTGACCAAAAACTAAATCATATGAATGTGCCTTTGTATCATTAAGGTAACAAACAGGGCTTCAATTTCTCAACTAAAGGCAAGAGTAGAAACACAAAATGCAGGTACAAAAATGATTTGCAAAAGTGTAGTAAACTGTAAATAATGCTATAAAGCTTTTGATATCACCAAATAGCTATCTGAGCTTAATATAGCCAAACATAACAAAAGTATCATTACTTACTATTGTAATACATGAACCCTACTCTGAAAATGAGTAAGCGGGTTGATAGTGAAAGCGGCCTGTTTATGATGAAGATAAACTCTAGCTCTAAACATTATCGATAAATACAGTGTCATGGATAAGAAGAATTGAGGGTTTTCACTCATCTGGAGGTGAGATGGACATTACTTTTCTTTGTATCAGAAGTGTTGTGGGATTTGGATCTCAGATCATGGCATGAGGCGGGGTAGGGTGACTCATGTCTGAGAAGACATGGTATGACAATCTCCCCAAAGTGGTCTCGGCTCGGGCCCGATCTGAGATCTTTGTTATGCTGTGTGTGCCAGTGGAACAAGCGCATCCATAACAGCAGCGAGCTCCCTCTAATTGACATGAACATGCTCCGGAGAATGTTGTGCTGTATATGAAGGGTCGGGAGTGTCAGCAGGGGCTGTGGCCGAAGGAGGTGGAGGAGGAGATGGAGGGGAGACGAATCGGCCTTGGGGCTCACACCCATCTACCTCTACCTCTGGAGCAGGATCATCTCCCCTCAGGATCCTCACGCTACCTCATGCGCGGTACCACCTCCTGATCCTGGCTATTTGGAGAAGAAAAGAGATCGGCATGGTGAGATAGCTACAAAGAGCGGGAACACGGGCATCGGATCCTCACTCTCGTCTTGGGGCTCCTGGGAATCTAGATGCTCAGGGACTGGCTCGATAAAGCGCGACATCGACAATGAGTGAAGCCTCACAGCTCGAACCCGGGCCTTAGCGGTGGACCTTATCCTCAAAGTCGATGGGGCGGTCATGACCGACTGGAGGCCCGAGACAGTCCTCGAGATCGGTCACGGGGCCTCGAGTATGGCTCCCTGCATTTGAACGTGAATCTTTGCAGCGAGAACAATTTGGTCCGGCGGTGATCCGGCTTTATCCCGGTGGAAGCGCCTCGGAAATGCGGTCATTGGCGTGGTATCTCTAGCGAACGGACCATCTCATTGTGATGGTATGGCGATCGATAGCCTCGAATTGGCGGCTCTGTGCGAATGGCGACTCAAATGTCATGGCTCGGAGTACTCGATCGATGCGTCAATAATAGTGAATCAGACTCGGCGGACTCGGCACTCCCCGAGAAGTCATGGAGTGGTAGGCGAAGCACCACGAGGATAATAAAGCGTGAGTGTCATGAATGGCGAAGTGCTGCGTGATCGGCCTCATGGAGTCGAACCGGGGGTCGGTCAATCTTCGGCATGTCATAATAAGTCTCTAGCAAATCTCTGTCGTCGCGGTCTACATTCCGGAATCGAGTTGATGAACGCGGCCGCCTAATCCTCGGTAGGCGATAGATGAAGGCGATGAGCTCTCCTCTGGCCCGGGGAGGATGGTAGAGGTCTCGAGATGTGAGGACTCCCACGGGCCCGATGTCGGGGCCAGCTTGAGGCGGGCCTCTGGATCGTCTCTAGGCACCGGGGACGGGCAGGAGTCCCGTCCTCGTCGATATCTCTGAACCCCCGAGGCCATCGGGAGGCGCCGGGGCTGCTCCTCCTGCTGCGAGTCTTTAAATCTAACCTTGGGCACAGTGGGAACCACCACGTGCATTACCATATACGTAATCAGAGAGAGTGATATGGGGGCAAAGGCGGGGCTTGTGGGTGAGGGAAGCGGTGCGATCATCGCGCTGCGCTCATTTGGACCAGGCTCGGCTAGACGAGGCAAACCACGGCTGGGCCGAGGGGCACGGTGGCGCGAGATGCAGCCGGTGGGCTGCTTTGTGGAAGCGACATTGAGCCGGGCACGGTGAGGTGGAGCTGATGCGGGGCACGAACAGGAGGCTCGGTGATGGGGCTCACGCGATGGTATTTCCGGGGCTTAGCGACCTTGGGTCGTGGGTGGGCGATGAGAAATGCCCCCCGGTGCGGCCTGCGGTGGCCCACGACTAGGGCGGAGTGGGGCTCTACTCACGGCAATGGATGCTCAGGGGGGAAGGAAAAAAAAATGGAATGAAGATGGATGGCCCTCCTCCTTTTATAAATCGGTTGGACAGCGGATTGGTCTTTGAAGCAGAAAGAGCATGACTTAATTTCGCTATTATAGCGAAATTAATTGAACTCATTGATACGCAAATAAAACATATAAAAATTTGATTTAGGCAGATTAAACAAAAATATCAAAAATAATTATTATTTTAACAAAAACCTAAAATAAGAATTAAATTTAGGCTACTTAAAGGAAAGTTGCTAAAACGGGAAGTTACTAAAAATAGCCTAATATGAAAATTAAACAAATCTAAGCAAAAATAAAAAAAATTTGAGCTGTAATTTGGTTCCAGTAGACACCAAACCAGCTCAATTTCACTGATTTACTCATGGAGGGTCAAGGAGGAGGAGCTCCTTAACCCCGGCAATGGCTTGTGCTGCAACATTCATGCTTGGTCAATTCTTGTTGATTTTCTTCTCACTGGGTGATTTTGGGCAGACCAATTGCTCTGCAGTGGTGACTGATGACAACTCCCAATCAAGCTGCTTCATCTTGGTTGTAATTCTTGCAATTTATGGACCTTTGGCTTCCACGCATTCGACGGTGAACGAGACTTCATAGCCTCCTTCCTTATCACCTTCCAGCATGTGATAGTGAAAAATGTTGAGCTCCAATGTCATGTTTTGCCAAATGTGAGCTGCATTACTCCATTTCAGCAATTGATGATTGCATTAGCAGTGGCCAAAATAGTCTTCAGGAATGTTAGGCACATGATTAACAGGCCCACTTGCTATTAACCGATTATCGAGCACTACAAGTCTTGGGTGAAGAATTTGTCTACCTTCACCAAAAATCTCAACTATTCCCTTAGGAATCTTCAGCGATCCTGGCTTGATGACAAAGTGATGTTGGTAGGTTTGAGCTCCCACTAAGCAAGCGCATACAACGAGGTATGGCGTTGGGTTTACAATGACCCACAAATCTAGCGGTCTTTGTGCATGCAATTCTCCCTCCCGATGTTGAAAATTTGTGAAATTGTAGGGGATCCTGGATCCTTAATATTTGTTGGTCTTGCTACGGATTATGGCGACTTGCTTTCGAGTTAGGAAGGCTTTCTTTTCGATCTTTGCCTTTCTTGATATAGGTCCTTTAGAACTTAGCATAAGTTGGTACTGTTTAATCATGTCAGCAGTGGAATATTCACAACCACTTGTCTTGCTCCCAAATTTCAGCTTAGTTTGGGATTTTTTTCTTGCCTCTCAGTGCTTGGGGAAATGGAGGGGGCATGGTTTTTTTCACTAGGTCTTCACTGATGATTACCTCTCGAATCGACTTCCTTTTCCTTGCATGTTTCTTCAACAGTCATGGGCACTGGTTGCTCTATTTCTCTTCCACTCCTCAGAGTGATTATAGCTTTCACTTCATCCATCCCTGAATTGCTGGATGAACCTACCTCATGGACCCCTTTTGGATTTGGCAATGTTTGGGAAGGGAACCTCCCTCTCTCCTGTATCTCCAGCAAATTGTTGATCTTTATGATTGAATATTGCAGGTTGTCAATTTTCTGATTAAGATTGCTCTCAAGCCCATCTATTCTTTTATTGGTGTACTTTCTACAGGTATCAATTCTTTGTGCGATTGTACATTGTCCCCTTTGCTCCTCCCTGAGTGAGCCACCTTGCTCGGGATTCGAGATGAAGCGTTCAAGGCGGAGAGAGGATGGTGGTGGCTGGTTGAGATGAGGAACCAGCGCATTGTTTGGCACCGGGGAACACATAGGCGGGGATTGGGTTTCGAGAGGTTAGGGTGATTCTTTAGTGGAATTGTAGGTATTACGTATGGGGCATTAGAGGCACGTGGCTTGTATTGACCCACGGCATTAGCATGCTCGACATCAATCCTTGGCTGAGGGGCATTCGGATGGAGTGTTCCTCTGGATGGGCCGGTGGGGCGACAATCGATGCATGGATTGGCCTGTGCAGTATTTTCAGTCACTACTTGCACTTCATGGAGCCTTTTTCCTTCCAGTTCTTCCATCTTCCTAGCTAGGGTTGATATTCTTGCTTTCATTTCCATATCCTCGGAAGTGCGCCAAATGCCTCCCACTTTGGTGGGTGAAGGCTTCATTCTTTGACTTCCTTGGATTCGGTTCATCCCAGCATGGAAGTTTCAGCCACATAGTCAAGAAATCCAAGGCTTCATCTTGGATTTTTGCTCAAAAATCACCTCCACACATAGTTTCTAGCAGTTGCTTCATGGCGGGGACATACCATTATAGAAATGATTCAGCATCCATGTATCAAAACCATGGTGAGGACATGCATTGATGGTATCCATGAACCTCCCAACGATGATAAATTTCTCATTGTCATAGGCGGTAAGTGTGAATCTGTCTCTTCAAGCGTTGGTGTAGTTTGAAGAATTTCTTCAAAAGCTTCGGCGAAGTTGACCTGATTTCCTAATCGTTCTCGACATGATGAATTGGAGCCATATTTCAACTTTGTCCTTGAGGTTAACGGAATGCCTTCAACTTCCCAACAATTCATATAAGTTATACCTCTCCTCAGCCAAAGTTATGCATACTTCCTCAAATCCCGTATGTGTGAATATGGATTTTCATTCTCCATACCATGAAATGTGGGAAGCAGGGGCACTAGGTAGGGTCTCACTGCTACATCCTTAGCAGGAGGTATGATGCAGGAAGGAGCACTAACTCTAGGAGGGTGTATGTGATCTGATTCGTGCCATAGTAGGTTGAGCCGGAATCAACAAAATTTATATCTAAGTTTCCTCCCTCTTGCTTGGTAGTCGGCTGCTGCCCGGTATAAGTCTAGGGTCGAACACGAGGATGGGTTTTCTTGTCTGAAATGGTTGAGAGTGAAATCAAAGCCCAGTGAATTAAATTTGGATTTTTGGGTTTGGATAAAAACAGGGGGAGTGGTTGGTTGCAAACTGAAAAGAAATAAAATAAAATGTAAAATAGAACTCCTTGAAGCATTGGGCCACTGAGTTTAAGATTCTAGGCTAACTGAGAGGTCCCCGGGTTAATTTCCTCGCGTTGGGAAGGATGACATATAGTCATCTCCCGAACCGGATCTTCATTTGGCAATAAAACCTAAACCCTAATAATTTTCCTTTTGATAGAAAGCATTTATTTAACATTTATGGTTCCATCGGTGAAAATCTATCTTGACTCATCTGATGATTCGTAAAGGGTAATAATGAGTCTCAGTGGATCCCAAAGAGAAATAAGATCCACTAAACCCAAAGATTGCAAGTGATCAAAGTGGATGCACTTGCAGTGAAAACCTAGCCCCTTAACCTACCTCAGTGGCTGCGTGAAGTAAGCCTAATGGATATTGGTGTATCTAAACTAAAGAATACACTAAACCACAAGAAAGCTTGCCAAGTATTGGCCAAGAAATTACATCAAAAGCTTTAAACCTAAAGTTAGAAAATTGGGAACAAAATATAAAAAAGCACATGCGTGAAAAACAGGAACCACCAGCGGCTGTGGATCCTTCCCCCGGTGGCCTTTTACTTCCAAGAAGGAAGTGGTTTAGCCGCTCATCCTCCAGTTGTCATCCTTGGAGGGTGTTTGGCTAACGAAAGGGAGAAGGAGAGAAGAGAGAAAAAGTGGAAAGAAAATGAAAAGGCTGCATATGTCTTGAAAGATTAAAAAAAATTGTAGGTTTCAAAACTATGGGGGTTTATATAGGCCACATTATGTGAAACTACAATAAAGCCTAACATTTGGCTAAAATAAGGGACAAGTAATACACAAAATGAAGTCGGATTCGCATTAATTACAAGGATGACAGAGGCGGACAATTTGCGCTAGGCACAAAAATTTCGCTATGTAGCCCGAAAATTTACCGCTAATTAAGCGAATTTCGCTGGAAGTAGCGAAAATCGCAAGAGATAAGCGAATCGAGAAAAAATTCGTGAGCATTGCGATTTGGTAGCTAGCGAAATTTAGCTAACAGCGAAATTTTTAGGTGATAAGCGGCTGATTTCGCTAGGAGCGATTAATGGCGAAATCCTTGGGTCTGCGAAAATTCACAATTTGGCTGGGATTGCGTTTTAAGCTATGATTGAGGTACCGCGATCGGCGAAAATTTGTAATCTTGGCGAAATTCACGGTGCAGTCTTATTGCGTGGCTCTTTGCTCATCTTTTGACTTTATCTTTGCCTTCATTCTTTCTTTGATTTTTGGTATGTTTGATGACGATGAATGGGTTCAATCTTCATGGTTTTTATATGTCTCGATATTGAACTCTGAGTGCCTTGAAACACTGAAGCAAAAAATCAACCTCTAAGCGGCATAAGTGATACTAAGAGCTACCCGAACACTTCAATTGGCATGGTGACATGATTAGTGCAAAGCGCTCAAAACCTATGCGAAATAGGGCTCAATAGCACTTTTTGGGTACTAATCACTTGATCCCTCATCGACACAGTATGCTGTTGGATTCATAGGGGTTCTTGACTTTCTTTGTTCTCATGTAGGGGATCCATTTGAATCCTTTGTGCCTGTGATTTCCCGACCTTGCTCAAGCCCCAGTTTTTCCTCTTTGCAATCTGCACGATCTTCCTCTATCCAGTCTTTGCATAAACACCTGTAGCACAAAATGACCACAAAGCGAAGAGCACTAACCGAAACTTGAAGAAAGGTCAGTGTTAGTTGAAAGCAAAAACTGGCGTAAAAAATAAAAGCGATTGTAATGCTTGTAAGTGAAGAAAACTTCTGGAGTTCACTAAATTCAAAAAGGGTGAAGGTCGCAACACTTTGTAATGTGGTTACGGTACGCATCAACTCCATCATCGTGGTTGGCACCATCCGGCGGCGGTATGTTTTGATTAGTGCCCGCGGTGGGTGATCGAGATAAGTAACAATATTTGTTTCCTATACTCCTATTGCCGTAGTCAAGCTACTTCAGTATAGCGGTCTAGGGTCGAACACGGGGATGGGTTTTCATCCCACGAATGATTCGCATCAATGTTCGAAAATGGTTAGACTTTTTGTTTGGATTTTTTGGATTTGGTTAAAAACAGGTGAGGTTGTTTGTTCACTGGTTAATTGTAATAGCTTAAATGAAAGTGTGAAATGGTAACCTTGAAGGCTTGGGTCACTAGATTGATAACATGGGGCTATTAAAGTGTCCTCGGGTTATTTCCTCGCATTAGGGCAAATAACATATAGTCAAAGCCCAAACCGGATCTTTGTTTATCTATAAAACTTAACCCTATAACCACACTATTTGAGTCGAGCCAAGTATTAAACATTCAAAGTCCCATTCGTTTGAAACCCTAGCATTTAACCTCATTTCCCTTGGCTCGTAAATGACATCTAAAAGATATGGTGCATCTACCATTAAGAATGCAACGCTGAACCTAAAAGCTCATGGCAGTATTGACCAAGGAAAGACGTTAAAAAATGGCATTAAACCTGGATTGGAAAGTATGGAGCAATAAATCGTGTATCATTTTAAAGCGGGAGGACCATTTGAGTAGCCCAAAACGAGCTAGCACCCTCGTCTTCAGGTTTGGAAGCAGCGAAGCATCCCCTTGAGTTGTCATCCTCGAGGGGTGTTTAGCGTAGAAAATAGGGAAAGGGAGAAGAGAGCAAATAAACCCTAAAATGAAAATTTCTTAGGAAAAACTTACCATAAAATGGAGATAGTTAGGGTTACAAAGTTGTAGGGACTTATATAGTCAGCCAATGTGTGAAATGACTTAAAAATGCCTAAAATATAAAATTACAAAGGAATAAAATGGTAATTTATCAAAACGTGATCGTTTGGAATCAAAAAATACCAAAAACAGTGAGCAATTTGGCTATGCATAATTTACTTCATGAACAGTAATTTTAGCTAGCTAGCGAAATTTAGCTAATGAAAATTTCACATAAGCCAGTATCTAGGATTGCGAATTTCGCTATGATTGCGAAATTTCGCGATCATTAAAATTTTAAGCAAAATCATACTTGAATCACGGATTACTACCTTGCTCTTGCATCATACTGCACTTTTTATTCATCACTTTGCCTTCAATTCTTCAACCCATCTTGACATTTCATACATCTCGACTTGGTGAAATTGCGAGGATCTCGCATTCGGCACGATGAAGCGAAGCTTCTTGGTAAGTTCCCGAGGCACCAAAACTATCCAAAACTATCTCGAAAACAAATCAGAAGCGCTAAGTGGACATGTACATGACAATTGGCGACTATATAATTAGTCTTCAAAGCACTCAAAACCTATCTTGAATGGGGCTCGAAAATAGCATACGGGCCTTAATCGCCTCCACTTAAAATCTAAGTGTTCTTAAGGTAACGGTTTAGTTGATAAGTTGAAGCTATTCCCTCCCCCCAACCAAGCTACTGCCAGGACCTTAAACTATTGACCAACCTAAATAGAACCAGTTACATTTTTATTTCATACTTCGATTGTATTGTAGGGTGCAATGCTGAAAACTTGACTTCACCAAGGTAGGTGTAGCGGGTCCTGGAAGTGACTCCCGATGAGTGGGTTAGGGCATCAAGTCAAAAGGATCTTTCGACCACAAACTCCTTAGGCTTCACCAGGACTTGAATGATTTCGAAAATTAGCTTTACTTAACTCGTTAAGCTCACACCCGTCACGATTAGTAGCGAACTACAAGTCGATGACTCCCGACGATGAAGGTTTAGGAGCCTTAGGAGCTTTAAAGGCTTTTTCGCCATATACCCTCGGGCCGTGTTGAGTTTCAGAGCAAAGTGTCGCGGCATTCATATCTCTTTTTTTTTTTTCTTCTTTATTTTTCTTTTTGCTTTTTCTTTTCTTTTTATTTGAAGAACTACATTGCTTCTTTGGGTAGCAAAAAACTATTATGGGTGTCAGTGATCTAAAGTAGGTTTGAAAAAGTAAGCAGGTGTGCAACTTCTCAACCTATTGGTAAAAAATGATGTGCCTTGTGTGTGATTAGCTAAGGTGGATATATGAGTTGAATACTGCGGAACTTCAACGGACGAAAACTTAATCATGCGTAGGCCCCATTACAACATTATGGTAGCATATATGGCTTCAATTTTTCAACTCAGTAAACGAAACACAAATATACGCACAAGTATGACCTCAATTTTAACAAACAAACTTGGTACATACCGGGGCATGCGGGAAACGATAAAACTAAAGCAAGTATGGAACACATTACTTTGTTGTCGGCATGGGAATGAAAAATCTAGAGGATGGAATGGTACCTCCTCAATCATGGTGGCAGGAGAAGGATCATCCAGCCTGGGCAGGCTGAGGTGCTGTTTATGAAGTGGTTGAGGTTACTGCATCTGCCAACACAAGGCAAAACATGCCATACACTGATTATTACAAAAAATTTTTTAAACAAAAAGAAACTTAATCAAAACTAAGCAATTAAATTAGTGGCTTCTGAGACACAACATGAGCCACCCTTAAATGTGTGGCCTGTGGGCCTCAAGGAGGGTCCAGAAGGAGAATTTCACTCCACGTGATGCCGCTACACAATAGATCTTCACCCTCGTCACGTGCTTTGATCACCCTATTAACATTTGGTTGGTGAGTACACTGAACCGGTAAGGTGTGCTGGCCCGAACTAGGAATGGACGATCCATAGGCTTGAGCTTGCCCGAAAATAGATGGAGTTTGAAATCATACAGGAGGACTTGGTCCCCCTTGTTGAAATTCTTGCCAGTTATCATTTGATCATGCCATTTTTTTGATCTTTCTTTTGCAATTTCGAGTTAGTAGCGTCATTTCATTATTTCTTCCGACTACATTCAGAGATCGAGAATCTTTGACCTGAAGCCTACTTAAATCCATGTTCGGCTTGATTGCCCACCATGCTTTATACTCGGTCTGCTTTGGGAAGGTGACATGCCTTACCATAGACCAACCCAGATAAGGGGACATTACAAGAATCGTTTTGAAAACATTACGTATGCCCGTAGTGAATCGGCCGGTTTGATGGACCCGATCTTTTAATTGCTTTGTTCACCACCTTCATCAGAATGGTCTTAATCTCCCTGTTAGCAACAAGTTCTACTTGACCACTTGTTTGAGGATGGTAAGAAATTGTACATTTCACACCATATTTAGCCATGAGGTTTCGAAGGTTTGTTCTGAAATGTGAACCCCGTCCTTAATAATGCTTTTGGTACTGAACCTAGAAAATATGTTTGCTTTCAAGAATTTGAGCACCACCCTGTGGTCGTTGGTTTTGCAGGGGATTGCCTCAACCCATTTGGACACATAGTGTACTCCCACCAATATGTATGTATGACCCAAGCCATGAGACGTGGGGAAAAGGTCTATGAAATCGTGCCGAACATCGACCGGCTGACCACTTGGGTGGGTTCGGGCGTCATATGGCAGACAATTTCGGAGCCTTTGGCATCGTCACATATTCGAGGCATTTGGTGTGCTTCTTTAAACGAGGGAAGGCGGTGAAACTAGGCTACCGGCACGCCATTTGCCGTCTTACGGGGAAGCAAAGTGACATACGGGCACTCATTGGCGGTGGCAGAATTCCATGTTCTTCTTCTTCAGGCACACACCTCCTGATTATCTGATCCACACAGTATTTAAACAAGAAGGGCTCTTCCCAATAACAGGAATGGATCTTTGCGAAGAAATACTTCCTATCCTGTTCTTTCCAATCAGATGGGATTTCTCCTGTTGCGAGGAAATTGGCAATGTGAGCGTATCAGGGAGCTTTTTACAACTGCATTAAAGATTCTTCAGGAAATTCATCATTGATGGGTGGGCTATGAGTGTCATGGGCTATTGTTAATCTTGAAAGATGGTCTGCCACCACATTCTCTACCCTCTTTTTGTCCTTAATTTGCAAGTTAAATTCTTGAAGCAGAAGAACCCATCAGATAAGTCTTGCCTTAGCATTTTGTTTGGTCAGGAGATATTTCAAAGCGGAATGATCTGTAAAAATGACTATATCGGACCCAACCAAGTATGCTCGAAATTTGTCTAAGGCGTAGACCACTGCTAACAATTCCTTCTCTGTAGTAGTATAGTTTCTTTATGCTTCATTCAAGGTTTTGCTTGCATAATAGACTACATGAGGTTTTCAATCTTCTCTTTGGCCAAGAACTGCTCCAATAGCAAGATCACTTACATCACACATCACCTCAAAAGGCAACTGCCAATTGGGTGCCCGTACTATTGGCGCAATGGTCAAATCGGACTTAAGCACTTCAAAGCTCTCCTGACATTCTTTTCCCAAAAAAATTAAGCATCTTTCTCTAGGAGCTTATAAAGGGGTTTCTGTCTTGAGAAGTCCTTATTCAGATCTTACGCAGGCTTTGCATGACAGGTGCCCTATACTTGTTTTTACATTTGTTGGAGGCAGTAATTTGGAAATAAGTTCAATTTTTGCCTTGGCCAACTTCTGTTCCCCTATTTGGAAATAACATGCCTGTCTGATCCCTTGGTTCACCGTAAATGGCATTTCTCCCGATTAAGCACGGGTTCTTTTCTAATGCACCTTTATGAGATAAGCTTGAGATTAGCGGACATCCTTAAAATCACCCCTCCAGTATCTGATGATGTCCATGTATACTTCCATTATCGGCTCACCATGTCGTGAACATGCTAAGCCATCTGCGGAAGGTGGCAGGGGTGTTGCAAAGACAGGCATCCTCCTGTAAGCATAAGTTCGAATGGGCAAGTAAAGGTAATTAACTCTTGATCTTACGGTGCGATCTCTATCACGAAAGTACTGAATACCCGTCTAAGCGATGAATGGGTGTCCGGGAAACTCTTAAGAAGATGATCAATGAAGGGTAGTGAGAAGTGATCTTCTTGTGCCGTTGAGCCTCCACATGTCAATGCATACCCTTGACGGTGGTAAGTCGGGTAGACAATTCCTCACCCTTTTCATTTTTCACAGTGGTCACCCCTGACTTTTTGAGCACCACCTGGGTTGGGCTTACCCAGGTGCTATCGGATATGGGGTAAATGATACCGGCCCGCAACAATTTCAGGACTTCAATGCGAACAACCTCCTGTAGTGGATTCGACCTCCTCGTGGCGCTTAACCTTTAGATTCTTCTTCTACAAAAAATGTGGTGGGTGCCAGATTGTTTGGGTTTATGCCTTTTAAATCGAAATTTTCCACCCCAAAACTTGTTTGTTCATTTGAGGAAGGTGGGCGGGTTGTGTTCTGTGAAGTGGTCGACGAGTGATGATAATCTAGCCAGGACAACGCTTGTTTCTTCGAAATGCATATTTAATTCAGTAGGGGTTTGAGTTCTAACTATTGAGGTTCTTTTGGTTCTTCACCAGTCAACAAAGGTAGAATTTCTATTTTCTTTCTCCAGCACCCCTGTACTAGGCTCATGCGTTGAGGCTCTTGTTGCTCTTACGAGAGCCTCGGATAACTCTGGATCAGTGGAGTGCCCAGTCTTTATTTTGAACCCTATATTAGATAGGTTTTGAGTGTAGCACTGCGCGCACTAATCATGTCATTATGCCAATTAGGAAGTGTTCGTCTTCTTAATTGTCACTTATGCCGTTTAGAGTTATTTTTGTGGTTGTTTTGCAGGTTTTTGTGTACTTTGGGAGTTCGATATCGAGACATATGATGAATCATGAAGATTGAACTTAATTGTCAGCCATCAAACATACCAAAAATCAAAGAAAGAATGAAGGCAAAGTGATGGAAATCGATCTTGATAGAAGGCGAGGAAGCAATGCGATGATGGGTCGGCAATTCCGGGAATTTCGCTAAGATTGCAATTTCTTGGGATTACGAAAAATTCCTTTGACCTTAGCGAAAATTTGCCCGTCACTAGCGAGAATTGACAATTTTAAGCTAGACCAAAATTTTAGCTAAAGCACTATTCTAGCGAATTTCAACGTTTTAAGCTACTCTGAGAATTTCGCTAAGCTAGCGAAGTTTATTTAATAAGCGAAATTACTGGAAGTAGCGAAATTTCCTATTTCGCTATCTCTTGTTGATTTCGCTAGCTAGCGAAATTTTAGCTAATAGCGAAATTTTGTTGCCTAATGAGAATTACAGAAACACAAGCGAAGTCTTTATGCTGTCATGCTTTTGTAATTAATAATGCGGCCGACAAATTTGGTGTGTATTACTCTCTTGTCCCTAAAATTAGCCAAATTGTTAGGTTTTGTGGTATTTTCATACATTGAGGTGGCACATATAAAGCCCCCTCCATTTTGCCCTAAGCAACAAATTGAGAAGCAATTTTGTAAGTTTTATTTTTATTAAATATCTTTCGTAGCTTTAGTTAGGGGTTTTTTGCTTTTCTCTCTTCTCTCTCCTCTTTCTCTTATTTTCTTGGCTGCCAGACACCCCCTCTTAAGGATGACAGACTCAGAGATGCTTGGCTAAGCCTCTTTTCTTTGAAGAGAGATAGCAGTGGGTGGGATATGTGATATCATCTGTGTTAATTCACCAGACATCAACATATTCTTATCTTCACAAAAACATAATAATCTTAAATAATTTAACAATACTATAATATTTAAATCGTTCAATTACTGCCTCTAAATCTCATATGTTAGATATGAATCTTCTGAGCCACTGAAGAAATGATGTTTAATGTTAGGGTTTCAAACTGTAGAAGGGCCATAGATGCATGTTATCTATGTTGACTCAAATAGGAGTTGATTTTAGGGTGAGGTTTGCTAGTTAAACATAGATCGGTTATGGCTAGGACTATAGGTTGCTTGTCATGAGGATAACAGGGACACTTGTTTGCCTAAGTTACCAAGTTAGTGACCTAAATCTTCAAAAGTTAACTTTTCACATCACTTTTTTACAATTTCTCAGCAGTTAAACTACTTCCACTGTTTTGAAACAAAAAATCCAAAGTCGAATAAGCCTTACGCTGCGCACTTATGCAAATCATTCTTAGGATGAAAACCCATCCCGTGTTCGACCCTAGACCACTGCTCTTGTGACAGCTTGACTGGCGGTAGTAAGAACAGGTGTATATAAATTTTGTTGATTTTAGCTCCTTCTTGTACGAATCATAAAACCTCAATGCTTGAGATTGTAGGACATCCTGGGTCCTTATATTTCACAGGAGTCTTGCACTCAATGATAGCACTCACTTGCTCAGTCAAAAAGGCCTTTTTATTCACTTTGAGGCCTCTTTTTATCGTACATAAGTCCTTCAAAATTTTTTCATATGTGGTGACTTGTTTGATCATGTCAAGAAGAGGAATGTTAACTTTCCCTTGCCGTAACACCTCTAAAATTTCAGTTTGGTTGACTGAATTTTTCTTTCCAGTCTTTGTGGGAAGGAGGGGGCCTCTTTGGGCTTCCTCTTCCCTTTTTGCTGACTGTTCTTCCTCTGGCGGATCAGCTACTGTGGGAGGCTGTTTTGTGGTTAGTCTTTGGGGCTTATTGGCCTCGATTCTTTACCACTTCTCAAAGTCACCTCTTGCTTTGACTTCATCGGTCTTGCATTTGGATCCTTGGTGAGCCTGTTCATCATCCCTTAGGGTTTTTCTTTGTGCACAGGAAGGAGATTTCCTTTTTGAACCCTACTGTGGCTGGGTAACCTGGTAATGGAACTGCAGCTTCCGAGTGCATGATGTCTAACTTCTTGTTGAGTGAGCTCTCTACTCTTTCAATTTTCTGATTGGTTTGTACATTCAGCACCTTTTGTTCCTCCACAAATGTGCCTACCACTTTGCTTAAATTCAGAATTGCCTGCTCAACAGGAGAAGAAGGTGGAGGCTGCTTCTTCTTCTTTGTTCTTTATCTTTGAAGTGGAGCAAGCGTTGTTGTGCTCTGGAGGGAGCATATGCGAGGTTTTGGCTTCCATGAAAGGTTTGGATGATTTCTCCAATTGGGGTTATAGGTGTTGCCATATGGAGCATTTTTAGGTGGCTTATTTGGAAAGCCCCGAACTGTGGGCATGCTCTTGCATTAAGTCCCTTGCAGAGGAACTGAGACCAATGCTCCCAAGGGTGGGTACATTTCTGACAATTAAAGTAAATTTGGGTGAGATGCAAACAATTCATTCCTTTGCTTGCACTTCATCTTCGATTTCTCATCTCAAGCTCCCTCCCGACCCCTTCGGGGCAAAGTGGTGGTTAAACTTTCATCTCCGTATCCTCAGAAAGTGCAAAAATTCCTCCCCTTTGGTGGGGGTGAAGGCCTCATTTTCTCTACCTCCCTCGGGTTTGGCTCATCCCTTCCCTTGGAAGTTTCAACCACATAATTTAGAAAGTCCATGGCTTCATCTGGGTGCTTGCTCAGGAAGTCCCCTCCACACATTGTTTCCAATAGTTGCTTCATAATTTGGAGACATACCACCATAGAAGTGATTCTAAGCATCAAGTGTCGAAACCATGATGTGGACAACGATGGTCATATGAACCTCTCACAACTTAGCGATAGAACCTCTCATTGTCAAGGGCTGCAAATGTGTATATTTTCCTCTTCAAATTATTGGTCTTGTGAGCACTGAAGAATTTTTTTAAGAATTCTGCCTGCAGCTCTGCCCAGCTTCTAATGGTCCTTGGTCTTAGTGACTTAAGCCATATTTTGGCTTTGTCCTTGAGGGTTAATGGAAATTCCTTCAACTTCAACAAATCATGCTCGGTGCACCACTCCTTAAAGTTATGCACACTTCCTCGAAATCCGATATGTGGGTGTATGGATTTTCATTCTCATACCATGAAAGAGATTGGGGTAGGAGGGCACCAAGTAAGGTCTCACTGCTACATCCTCAGCAGGTGGTATGATGTAGGAAGGAGCACTCACTCTAGGAGGGTGTATGTGGTCCCTCATTGATACGTATCTTTGTTGGATTCAGCTGGAGTACCTTCAGCGACTTCTTGTTTCTCGGGTAGAGATCCGTTTTGATCATTGTGCACACTGATTTCACAACCTTGTTCAGTTGGTGTACAGATTCTTTGTAATCTACCTGAAATGTCTCTATCCCAGTGATGCATAAATACGAAACCGCAAAAATGAGACAAAACGAACAACAAGAGCTTGCCAAAAGGATCGATGTTAGCTAAAATATAATGTTTGTAAAAAATAAGCGATGCGATGGTAATGACGCTAAGTAAAGAAAACTTCAGAATTCTAACAAACAATTCAAAAAAGTTAAAAGGTCCTGACCTTGTAATGTAGATTACAAGTACATATCAACTCATCATTCGTAGTTTTGCACCACCCATGACAACGACGCCATTTGATTCGTGGCACGGTATGGTGATCCGGAATCAACAAAATTTGTTTACTACTTTCCTCCTACTACCGTAGTCAAGCTACTGCAGCATAGCGGTCTAAGGTCGAACACGAGGATGTGTTTTCATCCCACAAATGATTCGTATCATGATTCAAAATGGTGAGGCTTTCATTTGGATTTTTGGATTTGCATTAAAAAGCATGGGTGTTGTTGTCACTAGGCTAACTGAAACAATTTAAAACAGAATGTGAAAGGGAGACCTTGAAGGCTTGGGTCACTAGATTGGCATAATGAGGTTATAAAGGTGTCCTCGGGTTATTTCCTCGCATTAGGGCAAATGACATATAGTCATAGCCAAAACCGGATCTTTGTTTAGCTTTAAAAACCAACCCTTAAAAACACTCCTATTTGAGCCAAAACACTTACTGAGCATTTAATGTTCCAGTAGTTTGAAAAATGCATCATTTAACTGATTCCGGTGGCTACGTAAATGACATCAATGGATGTTAGTGTATCTACCATTAAGAATACATTGAACCTGAAGCATGCCGAAGTATTGACCGAAAGGCATTAAATAACATTAAACCCCTAATTTGGAAAGTTTGAAACACACAAATCTGATGCACACTTCATTTTAAAACGAGAGGAACACGCGAGCCACCATTAACCAACTAGAAACCCTCGTCTTGAAGGTTTTGAGGGTTCAAACATCTTTGAGTTGTCATCCTCAAGGGGTGTTTGGGAAGCAAGAAAATGAGAGAAAGAAGAGAGAGAAGAGAGAAAACTGTAACCTAAAATGAGAAGCTGCGTGGATTCACAGTGAATGAAAGTTAGCGTTACAAAATGTCATATGGTGGCTTATATAGCCATACAAGAGATGTGAAATACCAAAAATACCAAAAATATATGATTACATTGGGGATAAAATGGGGTGCAAGCAAATTAGTTTGGATCAAAATCAGAGGGCAACCAATTTCGCTATGCAAAATGAATTTCGCTATGATAGCGAAATTTCGCTATCATAGCAAAAATTGCAGGCATAGCAAAAATTTGAATTTTCGCTATGCACAGTAACTTTCTCTATGATAGCGAATTTTTGCTATCATAGCGAAAATATGGCCATAGCGAAATTTCTCTAGGATTGCGAAATTTTCGCTATGGTTCAATTCATGATCCTTACTTGAAATTTTTGCTATCTGCCATGCGTAATCCTGAACTCTGCATTGCTTCCTGCATCAATTCAGCCTCCATTTCTTCATTTCCAACTTGACATTTCTTCATCCGGCTTGATCAAATCATTGAGAATTCATACGAACTTGGCATAAATCAACTGTCTGACAAGCAGGAAATGATGTCAGGTTCCTAAAACCTGCAAACACCAAAAACAACCTCGAGATAAAATCCATTAGTACTGTCGGACTTGCACATGTAAATGGCTTAATTAATATGATTAGAATGCATAAAAAAAGCTTCATAAATTTATTGTAAATAGGACTCAAAAATAGCACTTTTTGGGTACTAATAAAAAACAAATGATGATCATTGGTGAACATCCAAAAAGCTTTTGGTTTGAAAACAAACGAAATTGTTGTTTTGTAAAGTGATCATTGGATGTAATCAAATGATGGATTTTATCATGAGTTTGGGATTGTGTGATAGGGTCGTTGGGACTTCGGGTTTGATGGTCGGTGAGAACTGGAAATTTACATGGGACATGGTGAGTTGCATCTCATTCATGGCATGTAGAATTCCATTCTAGGTTTGCATAATTTTGATTGCAATGTGTTTTTTTGTTGATATGACCATTGCATGTGCACTTAGGTGGTGAGTAGCCTCTGTACGAGTTTACTCTATTTGGCATTGCTCACCACAGGTCAGTCAGGATCCTTTCGGTGCGAGGTGTGCGAGGAGACAATAATCGAGGCGCATCATTGTGAAGAAAGCCGGGTTGTGGCTGATTCTTACTTTTTAAAATATATTAGAACAAATGTTTTGATATATGTTTTTTGTGTAAAATTATTGTAATTAAACTCTTAAGGACTATGGTATTATGGCCTTGTATATGTTTGAGTATGGATAAAATGGACCATATTGGTCATTTTTACTTGTAGATAGACCCAGGAGAAGTCATGATATGATAATTAGCCCCGGATGGAGTATCTTTATTATCTATTGTAAAGTTGTATTTTTTGGGTAGAGGCGTCACTGGCCAAAGGGTCACGTCAATTGTTTTTAAATTATGGGTCCCTTTAAAGGGGACACAATAGTGTGGTATCGGGTTACCTGACACACACAAGTTTTTCGTGGGTTGACGGTTGGTCAACGGACCCCTGGGTTTTAGGGCGTCACATACTCCATCCATCTACGTTGCCTTATGTTGAGGTCCCGCTGTGTAAAGATATACTTCAGACTTTTGTGAATGCGAGGAATACTTTAATTGTTCACTATATAGATAGTGGCACCAAATCTTTAAGGCAAAGACTATAGCTGCCAACTCCATGTCATGTGTGGGGTAATTCCGCTCGTGGTTCTTTAGCTGCCTAGAACCATAAGCTACCACCCTCCGTACTACATCAAAACACATCCCAGTCCGTCCTTAGAAGCATCGTGATTCTGCTTGTGTATACTTGTCACTACGGGACTATCGAGGATGAGCGACATAAGCCTCCTAGCCTCCTTTTCAATTCCTGGAATGCCTTCTCACACTGGTCATTCCACTCCGAGCTTGACCTCTTTGAGATTCGATCTCGGCGTAGGTGCAAGCGGTGGGAAAATCGTAATAAATCTCCGATAGTACCACGCCAATCGAAACTACGTATCTCGGCGAATTTGGCCTCTCCTAACTCATAAATACCCTTTACCTTCTCGGAGTCAGTACACCTGAAAGCTGACACTATATGTCTAAATTCACCTCGATGTAGCTTCAGCAGTGAACTTGGCATTATAGCGATGTTCTACGGGGGCACGGAGAACAATCCACGATGCTCCTCCTCTGTCTTGGAGTAGATTAAGATGTCGTTAACGAAGACTACCACAAACTGATCTAAATAGAGCTAGAACACCCTATGCATGAGATCTATGAATGCTGCTAGTGCATTCGTTAATCCGAAAGGCATCACTAAGAACTTAAAATGCCTGTACCGCATTCTTGTCTTAGGGATATCAGCCTCCCTAACTCTCAACTGATGATAATCGATACAGAGATCTATCTTGGAGTAGACCTGCGCCCCTCTCAGTTGATCAAATAAATCATCAATCCTAAGCGAGATAGTTCTTGATTGTAACCCTTTTCAACCATTGGTAGTCAATGCGTAGTCGAAAGAGATCTTGTCATTTTCTTAGCAAAAGCGAGCCGGCGCCCCAAGGTGAGCTTCTTTCGGTCTAATGAAATCATATCAACAATTCCTGTATTTGGACCTTGGTTTTACAACTCATAGCACCATCTATCTTAGTCATAGAAATGGGAAACTTACCAGGGTGTAACTCGATGATAAAGTCTACATTCCTCTGCTTGAGGTAATCTATTAGCTCATCGAGAAAGACATCCCCGAGTCGCAAACTACCAGTGAACTCAAACCCTGTCTCATCTCATCCTCTAGGGGGTAAGGCTTGTTAGCCAACCCATCAACTGTCATTCTGGAGTCATTACACGATCTGGGGTAAGCACGTCTTATCTCCCTGAAACACAACACAAACACCGTCCTATGTGTATGCAGTAACTCTCCTACGATCGCAACCAATGACGACTCGATGTGCCGTCAACTACTCCATCCTTAGGATGACATCAAAATTCGACATATCCATGACCCTTCGAGTCTACGATTGAGTTGGATCAGAGATCCTAACTCCTGATCGACATATATCGGCGCTCACTAGTTCCTAGGGAAGAGCTTACAAGTAATGACTTTTCCAAGGTCTCAACCTCTAAGCCCAATTCTTTCACACATGATGCAATAATGAATGAATGCGATGCACCAGAATCAAACAGTATCCTTGCCCAAAGGTGAGATAGCATAAACATACCCTATATAACCTGCGGTTGATAACGATGCGTGATTATGTGAGGCGTAGACAAGCCCGCAGGTCACGAGTCCCGGCCTGTGAGCCACATCCTGAGCCACCTCGACCCATACTCTGACCTCTCTGGCTTGTATGTGATGAAGTAGGTGCTTGTGCAGCACCCTGAGACTGGTACCTATTCCCTTGGCCCATATTGGGGTAAGGAGGAACATAATGTGTCTGTGCATGTCCCATTGATGATTGAGACTGCAGTGTTCCATAACTCTGGGATCCCTGCCTCTGAGGGAAATCCCGCTTCATATGTCCAGGCTGATGGCAGTAGTAACATGTCATTGGTCCTGTCTGGTTAGTAGCCCTTACCTGGACTTGGCCCGGATAGCCACGGCCCTGTCCTGGAGATCCTAGTGGAACAAAAGTCCTCTGCCTCTTTCCCGAGATAGAAGAAAACTGGTTCTCCTTTCTTGTTCAACTAACACTCACATCCTGGATGCTCTTTGTGTCATCAATCTCTCTCTCGATGGCCATAGATGTCCTAGCCTTAGAGTCCATATCTTGTAAGAGAAGTCCCATAATCTTGCCCCGAATGGACAATTTAAGACAATCCTCAAATTTTCTCACTTTGGCCATATCTATGGCCACGTAATCGTCCACGAAACGTGCGAACTTAGTGAATTTAGCCATGTATTGCAGTACTGTCATTGTTCCCTGTCTCAACTCTAGAAACTCCCGAGCCTTGGCATGTCTAGAATATGCTGGGAAAAACTTACCCATGAAGAGCACTCGGAATTCTCCCCATGTCATTGCCTCTAGATTCATGGAGGTCTTGATCCAATCCCACCATACTTGGGATTCACCTTATAGCTGGAATACAACTAATCTTATCTTTACCTCGTCAGAGGTGATCTCCATAGCCTCCAATACATTCTCGATCTGTCGGAACCAATGGTTAGCCACCATCGGACCCCCTCTTCCCATGAATGTTAGGGGATAATGTGCTTTAAACCTTTAAAGGTTACTCGACCCTCCTTGACCCCCAGCTACACTAGCTTGTATAATAGTGGCAACTACAACGCCCATAGCCTCTATAAAGGCCTATTGGTAAAAAATAGGTGGTGGTTGACTATTGCCCTGTGGACGACCTCTACGTCCCCGTCCTCGACTTGCCATCTACAAATGTCAATTAGTAAGATGAGAGATTTTTTTTTCTTATTTCATTAGTGGTGCATAATGCCAAACACTAGTAAATATCAGTTCCTGGACTATCATGCTCATTTATTTTCTAAACCCTTATGCTCATTTATTTTCCGAACTCCTAAGGTTATGTTCTCTAACCCTAGTGTTCTTCGTTTTCTATATACAACCTATCATGCATATAATCCACACAATATAAAAATAATATTATTATGCAACACAATCATCACACAACGATTCATAAGAATGCACAATGAATACTGATACCAAGCTATGACGCCGATATCACATCAGGCCCTAAGCATTCATAATCCTAAGCCTTTATACTGGTAATCGATAGTCCTAAACCCGCGCTCACCAAGTCTTCCTAGGTATTCATATACCTAATCTCTGATACCAAGCGTAACACCCCAAAACCCGGTGGTCTAGTTGACAACCTGTCAACGCACGGAATACTTATGGGTATTGCATATCTCGATACCACCAGATCACGTCCCATTCATTGGGATCCATTCATGTATGTATATTTTAGAAAAATATACAAATTTATCAAAATAGGTCATAAGAGTTCGAGTTAGAACTCTCTTATATACAAAATATTACATGTAAAAATTTAGTTTTTACAAAAGGCTCAAAGCTTACTACTCGACTTTCTTCACACCCATGTCCTCGATGAGGGTCACCGCTGCATATTAACCCGCACCGAAAAGGGGTCCCACGACGGAGTGAGTAATGCCTTAGCGATAATTGAGTTCTAAAACGTGGTGTGTAAAATATACGCCTCTATGTGTTAAGTGCACACGTCACCTGCACAATTATGACTAACGGTACCTGGATATCGATCCACCCAGGACAGTGTGTCAATACAAAGGTTTTGCTTTTTAGATAATATCTGAATAAACGTATTGTAAGAAAGAAATTGAGTGTGTAAATTTCAACTAAGCTATTGGTTCTAATGAATTACTGGGATTGAAGACTAGGGTTATGTCTCCCCCTGTCACTTTCGATGGATTATTACTTAAAGATGTTAATATTCAATGATTACTATTTGTTGATGGCGAAGATCTTAATGACAAGTATAGCGCTGAGATTTGCCCTCCATCACAGCACCAAGGTCTGCACCGAAAATCGGGAATGGTATTAAATCAAAAGTGACTAAAATCAGAAAGCAGGAGTTACGATCTCGAATAGAGTCCGTGATTTGTATTTTCCTTTATTTTTGGATATTAGACTTGATGTTTATTATATCGTATACTGGTATTTTCTTAGTTATTATGTTCTAGATCTATACCTAGGGTCTTGTTGAACCCTGTCACGGTTGAATGGATTAAAGTTTATTAATTTATATTATTCATTGATTTATGATTCATTATCTCGTGCATATCCGTGGACACTACACGGTGGATGTTTTGCACAACATAGCATGATCATACTAGAGATCCGAGATTCGAGAGATGAGGATACCTAGGGATATGAGTAGAGCAGCCTTTGGTTGATTCGGTAAATAGAGATATTCCCGATCCCGAAGGTGGCAATTAAGGTTAGAACATTTAAGCATTTCGGAGTACCGAGTTGAGGTAGAGATACACTCAATTCTACTAGCGAGATAGGCGAATACACCTCGAGAGAGGGTATCTCGTAAGCAAGATCACCTTGCCATTAATGAATCATCGATAAATTGACTAATATCATCTTTAAGAATAATCCATCAAAAGTGGTAGGGGGAGACATAGCCTAGTCTCCATTCAATAGTAATTGCTCAACAGTAGTTTAGCTTTGAGGTTCAAATATTAGTACCTTTTTCACACATTACATATGCCCAGATAATACTCGAAAAGCAAATCTCTGTATTCAGCACATCTATCCCCGTGGATCGATATCTGTACCATTGGTACACTATATTACTTGGGGCGACGCGTGCACTTGCACACATAGGCGTATATTTTACACGACGCTACTATTGTTTTTAGCTACGCCGCCGGGATAGTCGAGATTGATATAGAATAAAGCAATTAGATATTACTCGAAATTTTTGTTTTCTTTATACATAAGTGCTGGTAATTTGGTCTTGTTGTTTCGTGTGTGATTGCAGTTTAGATTTCAGTGAGTACATGCACCGACAAGATCAGGTTGACTAACATCTATTTGATCCTGAGCCAGAAAGAACTTTACATAGAGCACGCCGAGAACAGAAAACAGAACAGATTAGAAATCTAGCAATCATGGAAAACACTGAAGAACATAATCTTGGAATTGGAGCACGAACCGCGTAGAGGTCGTAAATGGGAACAACGGCAAGACTCACGACCTGTGCCGCTTATGCATGCCTGGGATGATCCATTCATAAAGAGCCAGAGAGTTTGCACTCCGCCTCAGCGCTCGCATGCCTATCGACGACCACCCATTCGTGCAAAACAACTCTCTCGAACTCAAGTCAGAACATTACGTATGCCGCAAAATATCTTTGTTTCTCGACATGGATCACCCCATGAGTACCGGGAATATGCATTTGACCAACTTCCTTTGAAGCTCATGATAATGATCAAGTACAACGTTAACAAGAAGCACTCAGTCGAGATTATTCCTCGCTTCTCCCTAGTGATAGAGCCGGGCATCAAGCAACAAGTCAACCAACGGACTCCATTACTTCATGGAACGATTTATAAATTTCGACCAAGTTTTTCCTAATTAAAAATTGCACAACCTCAGGTAAGAGATCAACACGCTTGGACAATTGTAGGGGAGGACTTGGCGTAAGGGGATAATGGATTCCACGAACTGTTGAGAAAATGCCCACACCACCGACTGACCAGATGGATGCAGGTTCACACTTTTTATAATGGTTTGAGGAATGCGACTAGAACAGTGATTGACGCCTCGGCTGGAGGATCCCTGATGAAGAAAACCACAGACCAAGCTTATGAAATTCTAGAAGATGTCGCAACCAATACAAATCAGTGGCCTAGGGAGAAGGTTACACCCGCAGCTGCGGGTGGTACAGATAATGAGGTCCTCAACACCGTGTTAATCATGTGGTACAAATTGACAACACAATGCTGACAAAGAGAGGAAACCGTGAATGCCATACGCATCAACCCTCGGGAGTTGTGAATTTTAAGAGGTGACAACATACAGCATAGAATGTCGGGCCAAGAAACCCAACAGTAGAGCAGGCCCAATATGTGTCGAGGTTCAATCAATCAATCACGTGCCATATGACGCGATGGGGGAAACAATTATCGAATCAAAATCAAGGCCAAGGGTGGCGAATAGCCGAATCAATCAATGCATTAGTCAAGGGTATGGATGGAGGAAGAACTAGAACAATATGCCATCGAACCGAGCTAATGACCCACCTCCTGAGAATAAGGTGGACTTAGAACAAGCTCTTGCACAGATGTTAACCTCCCACTCTGCTTTCATGAATGAGACCAAGGCGAATATGCAAAGAAAGGCAACCCGGGCTTGAACAACTGATAAAAGACAAATTAGAAATTGAGGTACAAATGGGTCAAATGGCAAACTTATTGACCGAAAGGCAACCGGGTTCCTTACCAAGCAACTCATAAGTAAACCCGAGAAGAGATGGGAATGAACATGTCAAAGCACATGCCGAGAAGTAGAGAATTGAGGCCAAGGCAATCCCGCCATAGAGGAAGTAGAGATCCAGAAACAATGTCTCGGTCATCAATGATGCAGATAAGGAACAACTTAATGAGAAACAGTCAGCAGAGAACTCTACTAAAGCAAAGGCCAGCCTGCCAGTTCCTTACCCACAACGTCTAAAGAAGCATGTCGGATAAGCAAAGCTCAATTAAATCATGGATCGTGTTCAAAAAGTTACACATCAATATCCCGTTTGTCGATGCCCTGTGTTGCATGCCCGCTATGTAAAATTTATGAAAGACATTCTCAGTCCTAAGAGAAGATTGGCTTATTTCTCAAATGCTTAACTTAACTCGAAGAATGGTTACACTCGTAGAAAGTCGCAAAGCTTAAGGACCCGTAGTTTCATCATCCCGCACTATCGAAATGCTATCTGAGAGGGCCCTGCTGTGATTCAAGCGCATTAATCTTATGCCCTTATCCATTTTCAAACGCTTGGGATTAGGGTGAGGCCCCGCCTGACTACAAATACACTTCGCCTGTCGATAGATCTTGAAGCATCCAAGAGGGGTAATACTAGAAGATGAGTCCCGTGTAAAGGTTGGATGTTTATCTTCTCCCAAAGAGATTTCATCGTATTAGATGGAAGAAGATAAAGAAATACCCATAATCTTGCACCATTTCTTGCAACCGGCAGTAATGATTGATGTTCGTAGGGTGGAATTGAAATTAAGAGGCAGACGACGAGGTCAAGTTCAACGTGTTTGAAGCTGTGAGACATCCTACAGAAAGTGATACGTGTTTCATGGCAGAAATAGTAGAGGCTATAGTGTCTAGCCAAAGTGGTCTCACCGACCCTGGAGGCTAGCCTAGTGAGAATGACTCGGTGAATATGAGTGAAGAGGCAGAGAATATACAATGGATGGACCTTCGGACCCAATAGAGGAAATACTAATCTCTGTGTTAATGAGCTGTAACGCCAATGCCATCGGTGGAACAACCACCCAAGATGGAACAAAAACCACTACCTAGCCATTTGAAGCATGCATACCTGGGGTAGCATCCACTTTACCAACTATCATCTCAAAGATCCTTGATGTAATTAGGAGGAGAAGTTATTGAGGGTCCCAGAGACCATAAAAATGCGCTGATGTTTCGTACTGGGATGGAAAGGGATTCGCTTCCATGTGCATGCATCGATTTTTGCTCGAAGATGGCATGAACCTTCAAGTGGAAGCACGTAGGAGGTTGAACTACAATGAAAGAGGTAGTCCGAAGGAAGTTTTAAATGGCTAGATATCGTGATTTATCCCATTTCTCGTGATACAATGGTAAGTCCGGGCCAGCAGAAAATCAAGAAGGGCGGAACAACTATCATCGTAACCGAAATAACATCTTACCGGCTTCGAACAAATACCAGTGAGGATTTGTATTGATTATCGGAACCGAACAAAGCCACTTCGGGAAGATCATTTCCCATTGCCGCCGGATCAGATGTCGATCATTGGCCCCGCCATGAATACTATTGCTTTTGACGGATATCTGCCACAATCAATTCTATAGCCCCAAGATCGTGAGAAGACGACATTCACTTGTCCTTATGGAACATTCGCATTTAGGCGGATGCCCTTTGGGCTGTGCAATGCGCCGCACTTTTCAACGATGTATGATGGCCATATTCTCTGACATGGTTGAAAAGACAATCAGACCTTCATGGATCGATTTTTCAAGATTGGGTAATTCATTTGACAACCGTTTGGAAACTTCGAGCTGCATCGGGCAAGATGTGAGGAGACCAACTTAGTACCAATCGGGAAAAGTGCCATTTTTGTGGTACAAGAGTATTGTCCTCGACACTGGATTTCAGCAAAGAGGGATGAGGTAGATAGGCAAAGATTGAAGCAATTGAAAAGTCGCTTCCACCCTTACTCCAGAAAAGGAATTCAAGTTTTTTAGGCCAATGTGGATTCTATAGGTGGTTCATCAAGGATTTTCTCAAGTAGATCAGAAATCGTTGTCTAACCTTCTAGTCCAAGGGATCCCATTTGAGCTTGATTCACAATGTTGCATGCATTGTGTCATGATAAGCCGTATCGCCCTATTGTCGCGGGCTCCTGATTGGTCCTTTCCATTTGAACTTATGTGACGCAAGCTTACTCTACGAATGGGCAAAGTACTGGGAAGAAACGAGAGAAAATCTTTCAGGTAATTTACTATGCAAGTAGAACCCTGAATGATGCTCAGCTAAATTATGCCACTACAGAAAAAGAACTATTGGCTATCGTCTTTGCTTTCGACAAATTCAGGCCATATTTGATTGGCAACAAGGTCATGGTGCACACTGATCATTATGCCATTAAGTACTTGATGACAAAAAAAGATGCCAAACCCCAATTAATTCGGTGGGTTCTTTTACTGCAAGAATTTGATGTTGAGATTAAAGACAAGAAGGGCACTGAGAACCTAGTGGCAGATCACCTTTCACGATTGAGGGGGCAAGCAATGATATTCGTGTGAATGATGACTTTCCGATGAGCGAATCTTAGCTATTAAAGACAAGAGGGCAGTTCCATGGTTTGGTGTGATTACGGAATATCACAAGGTAAATTCCTCCGCACTTAACTATCACCGTAAAAACGTTTTTCGCAGACATCCGAAATTACTACTATTGGGAGTGAGCCAATTCTTTACGATAATCGTGCTGGCGAAGGTGATCCGAGATGTGTGCCCGAAGAAATGAACGCGATACCGAATCACTACCACTCTACCATGTGGTGACATTTTGCGCCGAACCGCCAAGGTACTTTAAACGTTTTCTACCGGGCTTAACGGACCAAAGATGCTCATCATTTCATTCACATGTGACAAAATGTCAAAGAATGGGAGGTATTTTTAGAAAGGACGAACCATTTGACTTATGGGATGGATTATGGACCATTTCATGCTATAACAACCTCAGACATTCTCGTCAAGAAGAGGACTGATGTGATCGGCTGCGGAAGCACTCCTACCCGCACTAACGATGCCAAGGTCGTGGCTCAATTTCGCAAAGAACATATTCTCCGATGAACCCTCGAAAGACCGATCACGATAATGGTACTCATTTTTGCAATAAGGTAAATTGACAAGGTTTTGCAAAGTATGGGGTGCGCTATCGCGACACCCTCGCGATACCACCCAATTAAACGGGCAAGCAGAGGTGTCAAATCGAAATTAAGTCTATTCTAGAGAAGACCGCTAACAGCCTGTGAAGGATTGGTCTAAAAGATCGAGGATGCACCCGGGGCGCACCGCGACGCTTTAAAACCTCCTTTGGGTATGTCGCCTCAGACTTGTATGGCAAAGCCATGCCATCTTCCGCTGGAATCGAGCATCGAGCCTACCGGGCAACCTCCGACGCTGAATATGACAAGATAATTAGCAGGTGAGAAGCGACCGTTATAAAATTTCGCTGAACTAGACGTAATCCAGAACGGCTTATGAAAACCCCCGATTTACAAGGAAAAGACAAAATCTCGTATTTAAACATATTACCGAAAAGAGTTCACAAGCAGAACAAGTTCTTTGTTCACTCGCCAAAGCTCTTCCGGGAAATTAAAGTCTAGATGGTCCTGCCTTCACGTTGACCAAGGTCTTTTCACATGGTGGGGGCGCAGGTTACACATCCCGAAAGGCACATTCACAAATACCACCCAATCCTGAAGCCGTATTGGAGGCAGTTTCTTCGCGGGACAAGCATCATTCCTTTAACCCGATCACTAAGTGTAGTAAGCAATCATAAGAACTCAGTTCCTTGTTAACATTGAGATTAAGGCCGCCGAGCTAACGGTATTAATAAACATAGCGCTTCGAGGCAACCCAAGTTTTCTTACACTTTTCCCCTCTCTTAGTGACATTTTTAATATTTGTTTTCGTGATATTGCTACTGGTTTTGGTCTCAGACCTGCATTCTTCTGGTTGCTTACTGTGACTCACGAACGCAGGTACTGGGGAGGATCCATTTATGCAGAGCATTACAAGTCCAGAGAGTCACATTTACAAGAGGGGAGGGTCCCTTAGAAATGGGCTACTTAATGTGCAAATTTTTTAAGCCTTCTCTGTAACGTCGCGACGTTGGGTCGCAACGTCGCGACGTCAATTTCCAATTCTTCTTCTCCGAACGCCGCGACGTGAGATCGCAACGACGCGGATTTGAGTAATCTCCGAACGTCATGACGTTGATTTCCAACGTCGCGACGTTGAATTTTACACTCTCTGGAACGTCGCGACGTGAGATCTCAACGTCGCGACGTTGATTAGCGCCTCCGTAGAACGCCGCGACGCTGTTTAGTACCAGCCTGAACGCCGACGTTATTCCAACGCCGCGACGCTGGCATATCCTTCCTCTCAGAACGTCGACGTTCCTCGAACGCCACGACGCCGCCCCATTTTAAGGCCACACACGCCCCATTTTCGCCTTCACCGCGGTCCACCCTTCTTCGCTCGAACCTTAGCCTCTCTGCCCACCACCGCACCGTTCCTTGCCGGAGCGCCATACCACACCGGTCGGAGGCTCATATATTGCCCTCCGACCTTCCCTTTGCACATCACCGTCATCATCACACACCGGTCCACTGTCACCATCGCATTCACATTACATCGCCTAGCTCGCACCGTACCGTCATCCACAATGGTCTGGAGTCTTTAGGTTCACATCTAGGTCATATTGTGTTTATTTAGTGTTTGAGTCTCATTTAGGGTCATTAGGACACTTAGTTAGTTTCGTTCTTCCTAGTGCACTCTAAGTGTTTGTAGTTTTGTTTAGTCGGGCCAGGAGCCAATTCGTGTCCTCACCATTGAATTAACCCACTTGAAATCTCGGTCCTGCCTCTAATGTTTGGCAAACGGTAGAAATTGCTTACTGCGGGTCGGCCCCACGAGGACCAGACTCCCCGACTTATGATACACTGTCTGGAATGAGGGTGTCACTGACCGTCAAGACCATTTGCAATGAACCCACTGCTTATCAAGGAGAAGGGTTTCTACCACCCCGATGATTTTTCCGCAAGAGATTACAGCTGGTGGATGATCGGCATTGCCAACCACCTGCCTAGCCAAGGATGAGTGTGGAAGAGAATTTACGCCATCTCGCTCCCACGTCCTAAGAAAGTCCTGGGTAAGTGAGGGTCATTCACTTCAAGTGAGTCAACAATACTGCTTGGCCTAGATCATGTCCCTCTCTGTCGCTTGATCTGGCGCTTACGAGCACTCGACTACCCCGAGGTCATTCGGGTATTGACTAATGGCCATGGGTGAGTGGAAGCTTAATAGTGAGGGCCATGCAGTCCATTTCAAGGCCAAATATTTGGCCTTTATACTCTTATCCTGCATTTCATCACGCCGCTTTATTCGACGACGAACGTGTGTGAAGTGACAACCAAGCGTGCCCTGTTCAACTATGCCATCATACAGATATACCTTTGATGTCATGTGTTATGTAGGATGCTATCCTCCATAACCTGGACGCAAATGAATATGGGGCACCCTTTCTCATCTCGCTTATGCAAACGAGCCGGGGTGCCCCTCGACGACAATGAGGCGTGGCTACACCCCATTAAAGCCATATCAGTCAAGAGAGACAAACTGGGTGTGCCACGACCTGAGGGGGCCTACGATTCTGGCCATGAGCCCTCGGGGACGAGACCCAGCCCACGACACAGGTCGCTCTGACTCCTGGCGAGATCCTGGGGGACATCAAGCAGTCCTTTCGTCCCGTGCACCTCCACCACCACCACTAAAGAGGCTCACTTGAGGCAAACCTCCGCCTCCTCCCCGACCGAGGACCCGGTGTTTCACTTACCAGCTTTGATCGGGACGTGAGATCAGAGCATCCCAGTCCCCGCCACAGGATATGGAGATTTTCTTTCTCGAGTAATATCCTCGCATATGTAATGTGTGAAAAGGTACTAATATTCAATGTAAGCTAAACTACTAATTTGAACGAATTACTATTGAATGGAGACTGTATTATCTCCTCGCCACTTCTTTGATGGATTATCTTAAAGATGATATTAGTCGCTTATCGATGATTCATTAATGGCAAGCAGGATCTTGTTTACAAGATACCCTCTCGAGGTGTATTCGCCTATCTCGCGCACCGAGTGTATCTCTACCTCAACTCGCATCCGAAATGCTTAAATGTCTAACCCTTAATCAAGCCACCCTTCTGGATCGAGAATATCCCCATTTACCGAATCAACCAAAGGCTGCTATACTCATATCCCTAGGTATCCTACATCCTCAACTTATTCCAAGATGATTATGCTAATGTCGCCAACATCACCATGTAATTGATCCACAGACGTAAAGCAGTTAATAATGAATCATAAATCAATGAATAATATAAATTAATAAACTTTAACTATCTAACCGTGATGTGGTTCAACAAGACCCTAGGTATAGATCTAGAACATAATAACTAAGGTGTTACCAATATACGGCTATAATAAACATCAAGTCTAATATCCAAAATAAAGGAAAATACAAATCACGAACTCTTCTCGAGATCGCCGTCACTATGCTCTACGCCCATTCGCACGGTTCCATTTTCAATTTCCAACCCTCGTGCTTTTAAGACAGGCAATTCGCGCTAACGCCATGATTGCAACGCCGCTGATTGTTGAGATCGCCACGACGTTGAGACGCCGCGACGCTGTCTTGCTGACTTTTTTCATCGTTGACTCCAACGCCGCGACGCTTGGGATCGCCATCATCATGGGGATTTTTCGCATGGAACGCCACATCGCCCAAATCACTTTCATGCATTGCTTTCCACCGCTTCCAATTTGCTTCCAAAGTTTGCTCTTTCACCTCATTTGCACCCCGCATTCACGTAATCCTACACATACTGTATCAGCCATAAAAGATATTAAACCAAAATAACGCTAAAAACCTAAGATAGTATACCAGTGCTTTAGCACTAACAGATAACACCTTCAAAGGCTACTCCCACCTAAGTGCACATACAATGTCATGTTCACACAATAATACACACATCAACATTCCCATGAAGAATATGCCAATTCTAAATGGAATCCTACATGCCATGAAATGAGATGAGACTCATCATGCCCCATGTCCCGAGTCCTCATCGACTCCCTCACACATGCTTATGCCAAGTGTGAAAACTCGTCATTGGTTTTTCATCCAATGACCCTTTTTCCGAACCAAAATCCTTTTGTTTTATAAAACAAACCCATCGATATACCTCCAATGTCCATTTGATTTTAACGAATTCATGTTACGATTTAGCCATGATTTTTGCCTCAACTTATTGCTTATGCCTTTCTACATTTTTACTTGCTTCATCGAATGATCATGTATAATTGCAACCACTGTGTCTTTCACCTCAAGGGGGATCTATCCCTACTTGTCAGCGCTTAACACACGTATATATATTTTTATGCCATAAACCATGAGACTCCGCTGGATCGAGTCTGCTGTACGGCCAACACCCATTCACCAAGAATTTTACTTAATGATTATAACCACGCACACACCCAACTCATCGCGTATGCCCCCGCGGCATATACACGCAAAATGCCATCGTGATGTTATCTCATGTTACATGTTACGTATAATGAACACTACATGGAACAATCTATAAACTACTTTAGCGCAAGTACCATGATAATTATATCGAAAGTATCTAATATATCCATTCATGCTAATATATAACACCAATATATCAACATTATTTACAACATATTCAACATGTTATAAAATTTAAAGCAATAACACACAAAAAGAATCACAACTAGCTATTCTCACCATAAATCCCACATATTTTGATTCTTGAAATAACTGATCAATAAGAAATAAGATTTTTGTTTTATTTTTTAGTTTGATTACTATTTATTACTTATAACTACAGATCATTAACCTGGCTATAAATTCATCCATATGTGCCTTAGAACACTGTCTAAAACAACTCTGATTCAAAACTGCAATTCCTACACAATAGAACCAAATAATTATTATTTGTCTTTAGATTAGATAACTAGTGAGAAAAACCCATATTTTTTGAGTTGGCACTACTGTAGCCTCACAGCAAATCATCCTGACTCTCTGCACTATTCACTTTCTGATGAGTTGGAACTGATCTAGAAATTTTAAGGATAAACAGAACTGCCCTCCTCTCTCTCTCCTCTCTTCCTTCCTTCCAAGTCCTTATTCTTTCTCTCTCAGTTTTCCTCATTTTCTTCTTCCTTTTTTCCGTTTCCTCTCCCACCAAATTATTCTTCCAGTGATCCCAAAAAAGAAACTTCCCACTTTCCTGTCTCCCACTTTCATGATCCATTTTCTGATGCAAGCCACAAATACGGACAGACACTGGGGTGGCAATTCACACCACAGGACTCACTGTTATAACACTTTCAGAGAGTCATTTATTCATATGTCATGCCATGTATATTCATCATGGTGTTATCCCATGTCCATGGTCAAATACGGAAATTTTTAATCTGTCTCTTAACTAACAAAATCCAATTAGTAGCTAGATTCTTAGAATATTCTAAATCTGAAGTCCGTTTCGTCATCCTAGATCTAGAAAATTTCAGGTTTTCAACCTGTACTTTAGCGGCAAATTACCGTTTTGCCATTTTTCAGAAAAATTGTATTTTTCCCAGGTTTTACACATATGGATCATAAACTGCTCATAACACAGGCCACTTTACAAATGGTTTTAATGGGACCCATGGTACTTCTAATTTTGGCTCCCATAGAATTAATTAGACATACTCTTACATTTGGTCACTCAGACCACTACAATAGACCAATCGCACTCTAAAATCGAAAAACTTCTCTATTCCAAACGCCTAGATTACAAGCCCTACTGAATTCACTCACATCACCTCCCATGAACTGAGACGAGTAATTCACATATTTATACTATAAAATATTATTACAGATTTACTATAAGGCTACAAGCTTAACCTTTGACTCGAGCTATGACTGTAAGTTCACCCTAAACTGGCAATTATGTTGTTCGTTGTGACAATTATGATTAATCACCTTTGAGCTATCCTAGATACACGCCTTATAATTAGGGTCATCATGGTTCTATGTCCTGGTCAAAGCAAGATTCTATGAGCTGTTTAATCATCAAGATAATTTGATACTATCACTAATAGATGGTCATAAGGAGCACCTCAAAATGACAACCTACTCCCCTCAACTCTCCAACGACCCTCAAGGTTAAGAGCCCATGTGAGATAGTAGCTAGGGGAAAAACCATCCATAGATAGTATATGACAATTTGCACTCCTAAGTCCCATTCAATATGTACTAAGTACATATTGGTATGATATCCTAGAGACCCTCTCTAGTAGATGTGACAAACTACTCCCAATAACTGGGCAGATATCGTACCACAACTACTTATGGATTATCAACATCCATAAAATTGTTTGAATAAACTTTCAAACATAAGAACCCCATATCTGTCCTCTGTACCACACACACTCGACATGTACAATGTGCTTGAACTAGGCTCGAATGAAATAGTAACATAAGGAATTGAAACAACAATTTTATTAATGCAAACTAATTATATTATAAACCATGAAAACCAAAAACTAGAGAGTATCTGATATTCATAGTTGTATACATGAGTTTATTTAGTTAAGTGCTTTTGGTAAAATGATATGCTAGGTTATCCTCAAATGCAATCTTTTCACTTTATAATGCCTCCTCTCTGCATAATCTCCTAACTAGGTGATACCTCCTTTCTCACATGCTTGCATTTATGATTCCTTGGTTCTCTGGTCAGCAAAAACCCACTATCACAGATAGCACACAGGATCAACAACCCAGATATAGACTCCCACTCCATGCTGGGTTAGGAATTTCCTAAGCTTCAATACTACTCCTTAGCTGTCTTCATGCCACACATATTCATCTTCGATAGCTCAATCAACAAATACATGATTGTTTGATACTCCTCTAACTAACAATAGCTGCTCCAATCTAATGTAAAAACATATCCAAAGGTGGATTTCCTCACCCGCATATGATTGAAAAAGTCAATCATTATATCCTAGGGGCCAACTCCACGCTACGATAACTAGCATATAATCCCTCGTTTCCCTACTGAGTATATGCTTCACAGCGGTCCAATGTTCCCTACCTGGATTAAACTAATACCTACTCACTATTCCAACTGAATAGCATATATCTAGTCTAGTACATAACAACACATACATAAGACTACCAACTGAAGCATATGGTACTATCTTCATGTAATCTTTCTTCGCCTGTCATAAGACACCGGTCCCTGAGAAAGATTGATCTGCATAAAAGGTATAAATCCTTCTGAATCTATAATGTGTTGTATTGCACAATATACTATCTATATAATTATCTTGAGAAAGAGCAATACTAAGTATTCTTTTCTTCGTTCTCAGACATTCTAGAATAACAACATTCTCCACCTTCATTTGAATCAGTATTAATCGACTTTTACCTTGACAACATCTCAAAGTCATTTCCAATCAACAAAATGTCGTCCACATATAAAATCAGAAACCACTTCAGTATCGTAGTGCATCTTTCTATATACACAAGGTTCTTCTTCACTTTGATCAAACAAAGATTTCAGATCACTGATCAAAAACGCTGTCCTGGCTGGATCGATGTTCCTGCCAAGTCCTATATGGACTATAAATCTTTGATCGGTGTGTGTTCTTGACCTTTAATATGAAACCATCCTAGTCGCATCATATATATGTTCTCTAAGATAACCATTAAGGAATGTTTGTCTCACACCACGTTGCATTTCAAACATAATATGCTGCACTGGATAGTATTTTGATGGACTTGATCGATGGCCATTGGTAAAAGTCATAATCAAAACCTTGATTTTTAATAGCGTAACCTTTGCCACCAGCTTGGCTTTATATGTCTCCAACCTTTCCATCATTTACTCCTCTCTTTCTGTATACCCATTTACAAACTAATGGGTTTAACTCTTGTAACCACAAGAGGCCACACATTATTGAACACATGATCTCTAATTTTGATTTCATAACCTCTTTCCAAAACCCGAAATCCTCATCATCAATTGCTTCGTACTAACCTGTGGGATCATCTTCATGTGATGATTAGTACCCAAATAGTGAAATTTTGAGCCTTGTTTATTGTAAAGTTTTATGCCATGTATTAATCGACTTCAATAATAACTCAATTGAAACATTTGTCCCGCGATATCGATCACATTTGTAGCTATTTTTAGTAGTTTTGCAAGTCAAATACCTCATAATTCTTCAATTCGATTCAAAAACGATGAACCCGAGCCGAATTCGAAGATGCAAGGTCGAATCAGAGGAATTTTGGAGCAAAATCATTGAAGAGAAGGAGCATGTAGAAATTTTTGTAGGGTTGCAAAAGTTTGCAACTCCAAGGAAATTTCGCAGGGCTACAATTTTCTTAACCTCGCAACACCGTCACTCCGATCGCTTGAACTTCCGTGGTTTTAGTACAAGTTTGCTCATGTAATTTTGGCTTTTTATTATTTGTAATTTCCTTTATACCGAGCACCTGCTCGCATCGCTTGTAATCAAATCAACTTTTGGCATTCCATCAATCAATCAAGGGAAATTAAATACAAAGCTCTTTCTCCATTGTCAGTATCTTCTTCTCCCTTCATTTTCTTGCATCTTTCTTGTCGCCAAACACCCCTTGATGATGACAAATCAAGGGATGTTTGGCTAAAACCTCCAACTGAAGGTAAGGCCACTGTGCTGATTTTGGCCATCCCACATCTCAGTGCTCTTCATGTAGGCATTTTATGGTATTTCATTCCCCCAGTCACCTTAGGTTAAAATTCCTAGGGCATGCTCTCCTAATGTGTATTTGGCAAGATTTTTTGGGTTCAGTGGATATCACTAGCATCCACCGATGCCCAGCTAGTACCCACATATCAGAGGCTTTAGATATGTTTTTCACCGGTTAAGGACATTTATGCCTAATCAAATGCCATCTTTCAAGAGGAAAACTCTTAGGGTTTAGGTTTTAAAGCTAAATGAAGATCCGGTTCGGGAAATGACTATATGTCTTGCTCCCCAACGCGAGGATAAAGACCCGAGCACATGTTGGTTAACCTAGAACCCTAAGCCCAAAGTGGCTCGAGATTTCAAGGAGTTATCTCTTAACTTTTACATCACGATTTCGCCTTCAACCATTCACACACTCGTTTCTTCACAAACCCTTTAAATCCAAGAAAACACCATTTTCAATGCATCAGAATCCTTCTCTCAAGTGAAGAAACCCATCCCCTCATGGTTCCCCACCCTAGAGCCACTATAATCGCAGCACGCGGCCGCATAGTGAGGGAATCCAAAGGATAAATTCATGATTCCGAACACCTACTTGGCTTAACAAATCTAAATGGCGCTGCATGCCGGGATGGTGCCCTAGTGAGAAAGAAAGGTAGTGATCTTGTGATTCACATCACAAGTTTCTCGCAATCCTCACTGTTTTTTTGTTTTACCATTTTTCCCTCACTTGCTCACCATTGGGTATTTGAGAATTCCTTTACTTCGTGGAGTTTCGAGAACTCTTACCGTAAGTGCATCAGTTACTCCCTATTTTGATTTTAGCTAACCATAACCTTTTTGTTAGTCTTGTTTTTGTTGGTTTCTTTGCCAGGTGTGTTTATAAAGCTATGTGGGACAAAACAGCAGATTGAAAGGCTAGGGTGTCTAATCTGGAAATAAGCCGTGAAGAAGTGCACACCAATCAGATGGAGACCCCACCTGAAGAACAGAAGAGCCAACAGGGGGTTCATCGAGAACCTAATGCATAAGACTAAATAGGATCACATTCACCCACTAAGGGTGAGTGCACCCTCATGCATTATACCCCAGAGGATGTGGTAGCGAGACCTTATTCGCGCCCCGTCGACTTTTCATGGTATGGAACCTAAAATCCATACACACATATTCGATTTTTATGAGGTTTGAACTACTTTCAAGGAGGGTGCATTTGATATGGACTTGCCTGCTGAAAGCCTTCCCTTTGACCCTAAAGATAAAGCCAAAATTTACTGAATCACTAAGGCTACACCATCGAACCTAATGAGTCAAGCAGCGGAATTTTGAAGAAGTTCTTCAGTGCCCATAAGACCAACTACCTGAAGAGGAAAATCTACAGCTTTGCAGCTCATGATAGTGAGAAATTTTATCAATGCTGGGAAAGGTATCTGGAAACCATTAGTGCATGCCCTCACCATGACTTTGATACATGGATGCTAGTGAACCACTTCTACGATGGAATGTCCCCTTCCATGAAACAACTCTTGGAGACCATGTGTGGAGGTGACTTCCTTAGCAAAAATCCTGATGAAGCCATGGACTTTTTGAACTACGCGGCTGAAACCTCCAAAGGATGGGATGAGCTGAACCCAAGGGAGGCAGAGAATGAATCAAATTAAGAAACCCAGGGTGCATTTATTCACCGACCCGAGGATGCGGAACTAAAGTGTTGCCCACCCCGAATAAAGGATAATAAAATGAGCTGTGAGAAACCACCAGAGGTAATGGCAAAGTGACTCCAGGCATCTATGCCTAGCCAACCATGTTTCAATTGTCAATATTCCAAATTTCATCATGAGAGCATTGTCCAATTTCCCTTAGCGGGATTTGATGGTTGAAAATGAAATGTCAGAGCCAAAATAAAGCCACCAAATGATGCCCCAAGATGGTAACACTTATAACCTAACTGAAGAACCACCTAACCCGGCCTAGAAGCCTAAACCTCCCGTATATGTTCCCCAGGGGGCACATCAAAGAGCAACAAGATGGTCCACCTCTCAAAGAAGAACAACCACCAACTTCATCAATTGGCCGGCGTGCCATCGCGAATTCCAGCAAGGTGGGCGGAATTCTTTGTAGAAGAGCGTAAACTATCAATGCTCAGATAAACCAAAGAATAGAGAAGGTAGAAAGCTCTATAGATAAAGGAATTAATGGGCTTCACAAAAGCCTAAATAAAAAATTGATACCATGCGTACATCCATCAAGAGTTCAATTAATCAGCAACAAGTGCAAAGCAGATTCCCTTCCCAAACACCCGCCTCTAATCCTAGAGGGTATGAACTAAGCATTTCAACGAGCTTGCACCAAAAATGGATGAAGTCCAGGCCATTATCACCTTGAGGAGTGGTAGAATGGAGCAATGTCCCAAACCCAGTAAGTAAAGAATTAAAGAAAGCAAGATACTGAGCCGGAACACATGATCATTAATGAGGATTCGATGAAGAAAAACATGCCTCCCCCATTTCCCTAAACACTAAGAGGCAAAAAGAAGGCTTCTAAGTAAGAAGGCATCCTGGAAGTACTGAGGCAGGTCAAGGTGAATATCCCACTGCTTGATATGATCAAACATGTTCCAACCTATGCTAAATTTCTAAAGGACTCAGGCAACCGTCAAAAGGGGCTGGTGAATAATAAGAAGGCCTTCCTGATTGAACAAGTCAGCTATATCATCCAGTGCAAAACCTTGTTGAAATACAAAGTTCTAAGATCCCCCACCATCTTAGTCAACATTGAGGTTCAACATAGACAAGACACCACTGGAGCGCAAGGCCAACCTGGTCACAGCACTAATGGCAAGCGCTAGGCTCGGGGAGCTGAAGTCTACCAACATCACCCTATCCTTAGCGTATCGATATGAAAATACCAAAGGATAGTTGAGTAAATGTCTGGTAAAGGTAGATACTTTAATATCCTGATTTTGTGATTCTTGGATACAATAATGGCGTAGAGCACTCACCAAGTGCCCATCATACTTGGGAGGCCATTTTTCTACATGTACTAATGCTATAACTTAACCCACGGAATGGGGTTATGCAGCTCACCTTTGCAACATGACTTTAGAGCTCAACATTTTTCACTAAGTAACAAGATAAGATAACAGAGATGGAGCTTAAGTCAAGAAGTCTCGCCTAAGGGCAGGTGAAGGAAAACATGCTAGTTCATGAACTGCAAGAAGAATTAATTGAGAACCAAGGAGCAGTTGATGAAGGATCAACTGCATCAGTCAGCCTTCCTGCATCTGTCATGCCACCAGCACCACCAAAGAGCATAATGCTTAACAACCAGGAGCAGCAGAAGCTGAACTCAACTGCAGCACACCTCACTGGCTGCCATTATGAGCCTCCTCACCCCCCATGAAACCTCTACACAAGATATCAGAGGTCTCGCAGAACTGAAACCACTCCAAATTCTAATGAGATTTTTGTTTTGTTTTGTTTCACTTTTAAATTAGATTTTCATTAATGTCCTTTAATTTCCAAATTATGTGAATTTTCTTATTTTTCTAGCTTAACTTCTCATAATTTCGCCTTGTATCATGCAGTGTGTGTACCAGTATAGGAGGGGGTCAAATTTGCCGAAGAATTTCTCGTGTTGTAGGTTCTCAACTCCGCGAAAATTCAGGTAAATTCTCGTTGTACCGAGACACTGTCATCTCTCTCGCCTCGCAACTCTTCGTTTTCTTACAACCCTCCGTTTCACACTCCTGCAATTAAATTTATAATATTTTGAGCCATTCAATTAATGGTCATTAAAAGCTAATTTTTCAGTATCTTCCCACCTACCCCCTCCTCCCCTTTTATGAACCCTTGTTCCTCTTGATTCACCACACTTCATCCTTCCAGCTTTTTATGAAAACCCTTTTTCCTCTCAAGTTTGCTCTCTCAAAGCCCGACAATGGCGTAACATAACAGTGAGCTCATTCTTTCCAGCCGCGGGTGCGCTCAGTGGTCCCACCCCACTGCCTGGACCCACCAGGCCTCTCCCGCCCCGCCAGCCACCCCCCCACCGCCTGCCGCCCCACACAAGCAGCCCCAAGGCTTCGACCCTAGCGCACCGCCGCACTCCCCTCCGTTGTCGCCATTTCCTCGCCCCTACCGGGCCGTACGCAGCCCCACACGGTGATGCCGATGGTCTTCTCCTCTGTGCCTGCCGCAGGAGACATCATACCCGTTGGGCCTATACGGCATGGCATAGTGGTTGGTTCAGTCGTCTGGTTTGGTTAAATTCAACTCTGATTTTTGAAGCTCTCCTCAATTTTTGTTTTAATTTTTCTTGTCTTATTTTTATTTATTATATTTTATTTTGATTTCGTTAATTTTTCTTTTTATTTTTCTAATTTTTAGTTAATTCTGTTTTTAGATTAATTTTTACTTTATGCAATTTTTCTTAATTTTCTACACAATTTTTGTAGTTTGTGTGTAAATTTGGTTAAATGCAAATTTTGAAACCTGAATGAAGAAATCAAGGTAGAGCAAAGAGAAAATTTTCGAACTATAGCTTAAAATTAATCCTAGCGAAATGCGAAAAATTCTCGCTAGTAGATGGACATAAACTAATAATTACTTAGCCTAGCTTAAAATTTTAGAGATAAATAAATTGAAAATTTCTATGAACAAGACTCGCTGGCTAGCGAATTTCACAAATTCTCAATGAAATAAGTAGCCTAGCTTAAATTTCCTATTTCAGAATCATAGCTTAAATTTGAAAATTTTCGCTATGCCCCATTTTTTTGTCCTCTAGTTTTGTTTCGCTATAACTTTTTTCTAATCCGAACTCTGCTTTAGGTGCTTCTGGTACCTAAGAAATCTTAGAGAGTGTAGAATCCAAATATGTCCAGAAAGCTGAACATTTTCGAGATTGTTATGAAAGTGTAATTTTAAAATGCTCCAACCGGTCACTTTTTGTTCCTCTCTTTCTTTCTCTCCTAACTTGTTTTATTTGAAGCCCAAACTGAGTGTAGGGAATAAGGTGTCGATGGAAAAGCCATAAGTCTCCTATCCAGAAAATTAGATCACATCTCATCAATGAGGTAACACTTCCTTCTCTAATTTTCCAATCCAGCCTCCATTTTACACTAGATGTTTAATAGGGGAGAGTTAGCAAAAGAAGTGGCTTTTGCATTTATGTTTTGTTATTATTTTGTGCAAGCCCATTTTGTGATGTCTAAAGTGGTTTGCCGGGTCCCCTTTCTATAAAGCCGGTTATTTATTGTACTTACTTTTTCTCAAAATTTGGACCCTGCTGCAGAACTAAAATTTTCTTGTGGTGCTTTACTGAACTCAGGTTTGAAAATTGAAACTTGTCCAATTATAATATTGTTAGATTGGTTCGCTTAATAATTGAGTGGATGATTAGTTAAATTCTTGTCGCTTTCAACCTTTTCTTCCACCTTTAGCTAACCCACACAATGCACATTAGGTTTCAATAATAGTTGAAAACTGTCAACCCCTTTACTTTGTATAACCTACCCTAGTTTTTAATGACCACCTTTATAGGTTATGGATCCCAGGGGAAAAGAAAAAGAAGAAAAACGAAAAAGAAAAGAAAAGAAAAAGAAAAGAAAAGAATAAAAATCTGAACACTTTTTGCCTTGAAACCTGAGCACGGTCCGAGGTATGGCGAAGCCTTTAAAGCTCCTAAGGCCCTAAACCTTCACTGGCTTGGGAGTCATGCACTTAGTGTTCAAGCATGGGTGGACGGGGTGGAGTTTAGCAAGTCAGAAAAGTTGGAGTCTCGAAATCATTCAAGTCCGGTGAAACCTCAGAGAGTTTGTGGCCGAAAGATCCTTATGACTTGATGCCCTAAACCTTAATCAAGCTGGGGGAGCCCAAGTGGGACCCCCGCTACATGGACTTCTGTGAGGTCGTATTCCTCAAAGATTGCACCCTACAACGCAAAAGAATTGTGGAATAAGAGGTGGGTCCTGACTATTTAGGTTGGTTAGCACAAGAGTCGTGGTTGTAGCTAGGTTTGGGAGTGCTTGATAGTTTATCATTAGATCGATCAACAAAACACTTAGATTTTTTGTGGAAGTTTCGGTTGATTCACCAAGAAGGAGGCTCTTTAATACTCAATTTTGTAATACGGGCCTTCATTCTCTCATGATAGTTATTGAACAATTTACATTGATTATTCTTACTCAGGTTGTGCATTACTCATTCACAACCTTTGAACTCAACCTTTTGTAACGCACTTTGTTATCGCTTGTATGCTCTTTCTTTCTTCTTACATTGCTAAGGGACTAGCAATGTGTAGGTCAGTGTGATTATGCCCAAAAAGTGCTATTTTGAACCCTATTTGCTGTGTTTGAGGCTTTTGTGTACTAATCATGCTAATTAACCCGATTTGCACATTAAGGTCCCTACTATTTATCGACGCATTTTGTATAAATTTTGCGCTTTTATGAGCTAATTATGCCGAAATTGTTGAGTCGATCCAAGCACGAAGAATTCTAATCAAACTCAGCATTTCAAATCAAAGATCGTATGGAAAGAAAGGCAAATGCAAAGAAAAAACACCACTGTGAAAGCTTCCGGTGAGCACTGCACACGCCCAAAGACTCCGTGCATCCCGCAGCCCCCCCAGCCCCGCATTTCAATGACTTTTTGTTTTGCTACAATTTTTGGTTTTTCTCCTTTCTACCCTTCTTGTTTTGGTCCATCATGTTTGGATTACTAGGAGTTTCATCGGTTTTGTAAGGCTACATAAGCCATTTCCAGTAATCGTTGAGCAGGGACGAATTTTTGGGTCGTAACAAAGTTAGGGTTCCATTTCTCCCGTTTTCTTTCATTCACTCTTTCTGCTACCAAACACTCTCCGAGGATGACAACTCGAGGATGGTTGGCTAGGGTCTCTTCCTCCTTGAAGAGGATCGGCATCGGGCAACGGTTTGGAGGTACCACGGTCCTCTGCTTTTAACGCACAATACTTTGGTTGTTTAGGTTCCCGCTTCTCACTTAAAGTTAAAATCTCTAAGCATGCTCTTTAATGTGTATTTGGCAAGCTTTTCGTTCAATGGATACTTCACTAGATCCATTGAGGCTCGCTTAGTTGTCTCCCAAAGAAGCATCATGATTTTATTAGGCTTTGAGATGTTTTCACTGTTAGGAACATTTATGCCCATTTAAATGCTATTCTTCAAAAGGGAAAATCATAGGGTTTAGTTTTTAAAGCTAAATAAAGATCCCCGGCTCGAAATGACTATGTCATGCTCCTTGCCCGCGAGGAAAAGACCCGAGGGACATGTTAGTTGCCCTAAAAACTCTAACCTAGTGGCCTGAGAGACTTCAAGGGAGTTCTTTTCTTATTTTTCTTCATTTTATTTTCGCCTGCAACCTACCAACCCACTGCTTATCACCACCTTAAACCAAATTTAATTCACCATTTTCTAGTCACCACCAAACTTTATTTCCAGATTTAAGAAAACCCATCCCCTGTGTTCGACCTTAGATCCGCTACATCGGGCAGAGCTTTGACTACGGCAGTAGGAGGAACTTAGGATATAAATTTTGTTGATTCCGGATCACCCTACTGTGGCACGAATCACCCGCGCCGAGTCCTTGCCTATTTTATTTCCTCGACTATTATGTCAAAAGCCAGCACATCAAAGTTCCCCGACCGAGCCTTGATCGAGCTGTCGCGCGATCAGGAGAGGCCACCCTTACTATTGATCGATGGCGGGCCAGGCCTCGAGCCTTCCATCTTCCCCCTCCGGGATCAGACGAGGAGGAGCCGGCTGATGATAGTCCTCGAGGGGACATGTCCCCTATAGCTGAGCACACTAGGAATCCTCCAGCACTAGCTTCACCAGTCCCTCCAACATCAGTACCTCAGGATTCGATGCCCTGTACCCCTCCAGAGACTTCGGGTCCCATGCCCACTGCTCGGTCAGATATAGTTGGGCCGAGCACCTCCACACCGCCCGTCGTACATTACTCCCTCTCTCGCCAGTGGATTTCCGGCTCTCATGGAGACTCGGGCCCCGCACATCTCCCACCACTACAAATTTTCCATTTGCACTTCCACCCAGCCACTGGCAGAAGACGATCTCGCACCGAGGCGCCGAAGACAACCAGCCGCCTCATGCAAACAGGCTGCAGAGCCACTTGGGCCTCTCGTCGCCTTCCATCAGACCCTCGCTCAAAGCCCCTCAACCATCCCTCCCCAGATCAACTCCTCCACCATCGGCCCCAGCCTTCCTTGACGTGGTCATACCGCGTTAAAGACGCCCACTTCATCGCCAGCACTCCCCACCGCCTGCCGAGACGATCCTTCAGCCACCACCGATTGAGGAGGTAGCTTCACTTCATCCACTAACTTTCTCGCTCGTTGTCTGACAGCTTAGGTGTCGGGAAGTGATGTTTATAGTTTTGATTTAGTTTACTTGTGGCTCACATGCCCAAAGAAAGCCTATTTTTGTTTGCGAAGAGGTCATTGCTTACTTCTTTTTGCAAAAAGTCGAAAATTTTGTAAATTCACCTGATATATATAATACAAATCTATTTTTCACACTTTTTGTTTCTCATTTTGCCCTCATATTACTGGGTGGGTTTTGCCTTCTTGTAAATTGAAAAAGTTGAAACACTGTGATGATACCAAATGCTAGAATGGTACCATGCCCGATTGAGTTTTTGCTAGTTGGAAGACCCCGGTAATTACCTGCCTCTCCACCACTTTATAAGCCACACACACAAATTACATTAGTTTTCATCAATAGGTCGAAGTCGATACCCTGCTTTTACAAATCGGCCTTAGCTCTATGACTCGCCATAATAGATTAGTTTTCCTTGAAAGAAGGCCAATGTGTCTTCCAAAAGAAAAAGAAAAGACAAAAGAAAAAGAAAAGGAAAAGAGATAAGTAAAGCCGCGCCGCTTTGCCTTGAAACCCGAGCACGGTCCGAGGGGTCTACGGCGAAAGCCTTTAAAACCTGGTGCCCTAAACCAACTGGTTGGGAGTCACCGACTTAGTGCTCGCTACATGGGTGGATGGGTGGAGCTACCGAAATAGTGCTGGATTCTCAAACCATCAAGTCCTGGGTGAAACCCCGTAGCTCGTGGTCGAAAGATCCTTTTAACTTAATGCCCTAAACCTTAGTTGGTTGGGAGTCGTGGGTGGATCCTCGTTACACGGACTTTGGTGAAGTCGAGTTTTCAACATTGCACCCTACAATACAATAAAAGTATAAAATAAGTGTGGAACTGAATCATTTAGGCCGGGTCAACAAATTTCCAACTCATTGCGTAGCTCGCTGGGGGCGTAGCTTAGCGTACCTTATCGTAATAAACCGATCACCCAAAACACTTAGATTTTGAGGAAATCAGCTGATTTCCTTGAATAATTGCTGCCCAAACTTGCCCCGTATGGTATCGTTCCCTCCTGTCGGTCTTTATACGTGTCCCAATTTGTCATATTGAAGGTCAGTATTATTTGCACATGCTTTTGAAACAGCAGCCCATTTGAAAAACATATCCTCGCATGATCTTCCTTCTTTATCGCTGCTAAGGGACTAGCAAATGTCTCTAGCTGGGAGTGATTAGTACCTAAATAGTTCAATTTCGAGCCTTGTTTACTGCGTGTTTTGATGCGCTTTTGCGTACTAATCGACTTCACAACTCAATTGGATACGTCATCCCGGCTTTGGTTATCGATCACATTTGTAGCTATTTTTAGTAGTTTCAGGTGTCAAATACCCTTATAATTCTTCTGCTAATTCGATTCAAAACAATGAACCTGAGTCAATTCGAAGATGCAAAGTTTAATGCAGGAATTTTGGAGCAAAACACTCGTAAGAGTAAGGAGCTCGAAATTTTTTGGCTGTAGTGCTTGCAACTCATAAATTTCGCAGAAGTTGCCAATTTTCGTAACCTATTTAAATACTCACTCTGATCGCTTTTTTGAAACCGCTTCTGGTGGTTTTATACAAGTTTGCCCTCATGTAATTTTGGTTTTTTAACACATTTTTGTAATTTCCTTATACTGAGCACCTATATAAGCTCAGTACTGCTTGTAATCAAATCAACTTTTTGGCATTACATCAATCAATCAAGGAAATCAAGTACCAAGCCCCTTCCGCTGTCAGGTGCTTTTCTTCTTCTTTCTCCCTTCACTTTCTTTAATCTTTCTGGTAGCTGAACACCCCTTGATGATGATAAATCAAGGGATGCTTGGCTAAAACCCCTTGATCCTTGAAGGGGAAGGCCACTGTGTGCTGATTTTGAGCTTACCTGCATGGTCTCATGCTCATCATGTAGGCATTTAAGGGTATTTGTGCCCCTGCTTCTCACCTTAGGTTAAAATCTCCTAGGCATACTCTCCCTAATGTGTATTTGGCAAGCTTTTTGGGTTCAGTGGATACTTTCACTAGATCCACTAATGCCTAGTTAGTCATTCTCATTAGTTATTGTGTGGCAGGGTTTTTGAGATATGTTTTCACTGTTAGGGACATTTATGCCTAATCAAATGCCATCTTTCAAGAGGAAAACTCTTAGGGTTTAGGTTTTAAAGATAAATGAAGTTCCGGTTTGGGAAATGACTATATGCCATGCTCCCCAATGCGAGGATAAAGACTCGAGCACATGTCGGTTAACCTAGAACCCTAAGCCCAGTGGCCTGAGACTTCAAGGAGTTCTCTCTTAACTTTTTACATTAGTTATTTCAGTCTTTAACCATTCACACACAATTTTCTTCCACAAACCTTTTTTGTAAACCAACAAGAAACACCATTTTCAATGCACCTGTAATCCTTCTCTCATGAAGAAACCCATCCCCTCGTGTTCGACCCTAGAGCCACTATACCCGCAGTGAGTTTTGCTACGCCGAGTAGAACCCAGGTTGTAAATTCTTTGTTGATTCCGAATTAATCTACTTCGGGCCGTGAACAAACTAGACTCAGATTGTCAAAGATGATTCTCCCATCAACGTGAGCTTAAAATGTGGTCTAATGACCCTCCCACTACGACGAGGCATATCTAGTGTATCAGTATCAGGTACTAGTGGATGTGAATCAACAGGAGCAACATTATCTTGGATGGTAGGGAATTCACTTTTCCTGGCCCATTCATTCATATCCCTACTGCAGATTCATGATGTATTCTTCTTCCATGAACTTAACATTTGTATTCACAAATACCTTTAGCTGTCAACATTTTACATTATAGAAATAGTAACCCCTTGTACTCTTTTTAGATATAGAAACAAAACCAACATAATTACATTTCTCATCTAACTTGTTGATGACTACTTTAATATATATAAGCGGATAACCACATATGCCTAATAGGACTTAAAAATAAGTTTTCCGAATTGGCCCACATTTCCATGGGTGTCTTTGGTACTGACTTGGATGGCACCATATTTAGAATGTAAGTTGCTGTCTCTAGGGCATATCCCAAAAAGGATAAAGGTAATGTGGAAAGACTCATCATTGACTTTACCATGTCTAATAGAGTTCAATTCTTCTTCCGCCACTATCTGGTTTGCAGGAGTTTCTGAAGCACTAAACTGAGATAAAATCCCATGCTCCTTGAGGAAAGAAATAAATTCCTTAGACATGTACCCACCACCTCGATCAGAACGAAGTGATTTAACGTGCCTCCCTAATTGTTTTTCTGACTCAGCCTTAAATTCCTTGAATTTATCCAAGGCCTAAGATTTCTTCTTCATTAGGTACACATATCCATATCCAAGGCCTCAGATTTCTTCTTCATTAGGTACAATTCCTTGAATACTCATAGCCACCTCTTACATGGACACTAAATGGCCCACACACATCTAAGTGTATCAAATCTAAACATCCTCAAATTTAATTCCTTTGGGTAGTAAAGGACTTCTTTGGTCATTTTACCTTGAATACAATTTTGACATAGTGGTAGTTGCTCCAGGGCCAAAGTGGCTAATGGCCCACAACTCACTAGTCCTTGTATTCTTTTCAAATTTATATGACTAAGCCTTAAGTGCCATAATTGAATTTGGTTGATACTAGGCTCTTTTATTTTCAATTATTTTTCCACATTATCAACTTGAATAACAACACAATCAATATGATATAGATTATTCATCAATGTGCCACATTTAACAACTTCATTTTCTTTCATAATAGAAACATAAGTTTTATTAAACGAAACTGAATAATTGTCTTTACATAATTTAGAAACTAAAATTAAATTCTTTCTAGAGTTTGGCACAAATAAACAATCATGCAAAACTAAGATTGAATTATTCGCAAAACCCGTGACTAAGATCCCTATAGCTATGGATCAAGATGGAAGTCGAGAAAGCCATCTTTAACTCCGCATCTCTTCATTGAGACTTCTTATCACCTTGAACCTCTGTAAAGAGTTACAAATATGGTAAATGGCTCATGAATCTATCCACCAAGAATTGGCAGAATCAGCCACAAAACAAGACTCAATGACCGCAATAGAAAAGTTACTTGATTGTCTCTTTAACTTAGGGCAATCCTTCTTCCAGTATCCCTTTTGTTCGCGCTTGAAGCACTTTCCTTTTGGTTTCCTATTAGGATCAAAAGGTGTAGCTTTCTTAGCAGTCTTGGGTTTATCATGAACACCTGACTGATTTTCTTTATTCCTTTTCTTTATATTGGGAAGCTTAGAGGATTGATGTGACACAAAATTAACATTTAGCTGGCCCTTTACAATCGTCTCACTTATTCAAGCCGCATCAGCCAATAAAGACCATAATTTTATTAGATAGAATAATTCAACTTGAAATGATTGAAGGAAGGAGGTAATGTCTTAAGGACCATGTTATTTTATGTTTCCCAATCAGTATCAGCACCTAGGTCACCCAGTTCATTAAAGAGTCCGATCATTTTTATCACATGATCTCTTACAAGAGTACCTTCAGACATTATGGTGTTCATTACCTGCTTCATTACCATTTTCTTAGCTGATCTACTTAACCCAAACATCTTCCTCAAGACCAAGAGCATCAGACCGAGGTACTCGATTGATGGTGACTTTGCAGCATTTCTCATTGAGAGAAGCTAAGATATACATCCTGCTTTCTCATCATCCCGCATGCCTCATAGTCGCCTCTTGTGTATTGAGCTCCTTTGTGGTGCTACATAAAGTGGCTCTAAGGTCACCCAAATTATACCCTCACAAGTTAAGTCAATGTTTAGATTCCTCTTCCAACTCACATAGTTGGTTCCATCTAACCTATTGTTCGAAAGGTTTTATGCTAATGGATTGAAGGCAGACATATTTATCCTAAGAATCAAATTAGTGTTAATCAATATGTGTTCATTACTAGCATAAGACTTGTATAATTATATATACAATTACAGACTAATAAATATATAATATAACACTCAAAATTATACACATCAGTACATGATAAATTAACTTTCATGAGAATTTGCTATCCTACTTTAGGCAGGTCTAACTTCTCAAAGTTAATAAGATATATAATCTAATCAATTCCAAAAGTCACTTATCCTTAGACTAGGTGATTAACTTACCCTTTAAACTTTGGCCTCTTGAGAAAATAAATAGGGACTATTTTAGATAGTTTATTATTTTCTTCAAGTTAAGTGTATGCACCACTAATCTTAGTTTCAATATTTCTTAAATAAAGAGCCCCAACTTAAGGCTGCTTGCTCCCACTAAAATATTTATCAACTGACTATAAGGGAGTCTCTTAACTAGGATCTCACATTTGTCCAACTTTAGGCTGATCTAAACATGAACTCTAAGACCTTTAGTGGAAGGTTGTAGGCTTAAGTAAACTTTCTTCCCACTTAATTATTTTTAAAAACTTGAGTGTTTTGAAGTTTATGTCATAGTCTGCTTATTTTTAAATTTAACCAAATTTGATATCTAAATTTATCTAATTTAGCAAATTTCTATAGTCAAAATAATTCTATAATAAGCACTATAAACATAAATTTATATAGTTTTCTAACACAAGTGTCATTTTTAATTTAATAATTTAAATATCTTAAAACAACATGTCTTAATTAAATCCATTATTTTATCAATAAATTAAATTATATATATACATATATATATATATATATATATTTAACATTATCCATTAAAGGATAATTCTGTTAAAATATAATTTGATTTCTAATAATAAATTAAATTATTTATCTATTTAACATTATCTATTAAAGGATAATTCTTATTAAAATATAATTTAATTCATTATAATAAATTAAATTATATATACTATTTAACAATTATCCATTAAAAGGTAATTCTTGTTAAAACATAATTTGAAATCTAATAATAAATTAAATTATTTATCTATTTAACATTTTCTATTAAAGGATAATTCTTATTAAAATATAATTTAATTCCTAATAATAAATTAAATTATATATACTATTTAACAATTATCTATTAAAAGATAATTCTTGTTAAAATATAATTTGAAATATAATAATAAATTAAATTATTTATCTATTTAACATTTATCTATTAAAAGATAAACTTTGTTAAAAAATAATTTTATTTCTCATCTCAAAATTTGAAATTAATTAATTTACTATTTTTCTCACTGTAAAAAAATAATCCAAAATTAATTAAATGAATAATTTCAAATCTGGTTGAAACGACTAGAGAGACGTGAGAATCACAGAATCCGATAGACGCATAATCACAACCTGCATGATGCAATAAAACTAAATTTTTCCAGATGGCAACACCCATGCCCACCCTGAATGTTAATTTTAGGTGGCAGATCATCTCAAACCAGATATTATAGTAAAAATATATTCACAAAAATGTATTACGCATGAATGATACAATACATCAAGTAATAATACATCATGCATTGATCCTTGTGAATATTGTTATTAAATGATGCGATTCGTAATACGAGGGTATCCTCGAATCAACAATATTTGTACCCCACTTTCCTATTGTTGTGCATGACTATCGCAGCAGAAAATTTAGGGTCGAACATAGGGATGAGTTTTCTTCGTGTAAATGACTTGCAGTGATGTTCAAAATGGTGAATTTGATTTGGATTTTGGGATTTTGTAAAAACAGGGGGGTTTGATGGTCGAAAACTGAAAATGAAATGAAGTAAAATATAAAAGAAGGCTCCTTGAAGCATCAGGCTACTGGGTTTGGGTCCTTAAGGTAACTGAGAGGTTCTCGGGCCATTTTCCTCGCATTGGGGATGATGACCTATAGTCATTTCCCAAACAACCGATTTTCATTCGCTATAAAACTGGACCCTAATAATTTTTCAAAAGATTGCATTATCGAGCATTAATGGTCTCTGCGCAAGAAAGACTCCATCTCCTTGACCCACCTTACAAGAACTAATAAATGGCAACTAATGAATCTCGCGATCTAAAAAATAAGCATCCATCAACTTTAAAAAGATTGCACGGCCATTCAAGATGCATCCAAGGATTTTGAACTCGAGGCTGAAGGAGACACATAAATGACAATAAATACATGCGTCAAGCTGTGAGAAACCCAGAACCCCTGGGAACCCTCCCCCCCGCAACCTTCCTTCAAGGATGAAGGGGGTTTAGGCGCCATCCTCCGAGTTGTCATCCCTGCAGAGTGCCATGTGTGAGAAAATGAGAGAAACTGAGGGAAAATGAGAGAAAATGAAAGAGGCGGGAAAGTTCCCACTCAGAAAAATGTATTAATTATCAAGAAGTTAAGATCTCCTCCTCCCATTTTTTACAAAGTCTTGTTGGGGCTTATATACTGCCCAAAATAACCAAAATTACAAAAATGTATGAACCGCCCACTATTGCGTAGGAAGGGCAATTCAGAAAATTACAAAATGACTCATAAAGGGTAAACCGAGGTCAAAAGCTGGATAGCTTCAGTCGCTAAACTTCGCAAAGAATCGGCAACCAGAAGGATCGCAAAACTTTCGCAGCGACCGCGAAATTGTAGCCCTTTCTTCTTCTCTCTTCTTCTTGTTTCTAAACTGCAGCTCTGAATTCAAATTGACTTCTTCGTGCTAGAGCTGACTTAATCAACTTGGCATGAATAGCTTGTGAAAACTAAAAAATTTGCCACAAAATGTGATTAGTAGTAAAGTTAGGACCTTAATGTGCCAATCGGGTTAATTCGGCTGATTAATACACAAAAAGTGCTCAAAACCTATAATAAACAGGGCACAAAACACTTTTTGCAGAATCACTCCCCTATCCCGACACATATCGCTTAGTCCCTTAGCAATGAAAGAAAGAGAGAGCAAACAAAACAATATCAAAATTATGTTCGCAAAAAAAAAAAAAAAAAGATATTTCAAAAAGAATGTGAATAGGTAATGCCCAACCCTCAATAAGAATCACTAAAACCCCGCCCAATAACCATCTTGAGAGAGTGAATGCCATGCAGAATCAAGTACCGTGCAAACTTTCTAGAGATCAACCTAGAACTTCCACAAAAACCTAAGTGTTAGATCAGCTTTCAACAATAGTCTACCAAACTGCACTCTCCCACAACCTATCTAGTGCCAAAACCTAGCAAGCTAACCAACCTAAATAGATTAGGACCCACTCTTATTTCCCAACTCTTTGTGTTGTGTAATGAGATCGACTTCACAGATGTCCATGTAGCGGGGATCCACCGATGACTCCCAACCAATTAAGGCTTAGGGCATCAAGTCATAAGGATTTTTCAACCACAAACTCTTCAGGTTTCACCCTGGACTTCTAATGAGTTCGAGACTTCAGCACCTACAACTTGCTAAGCTCTACCTATTCACCCATATAACGAACACAAAGTTGGTGGCTCCCAACTAGTTGGCTCAGGGCACCAGGCTTTAAAGACTTTCACACATACCCCCGCACCGTGCCTGGCTTCAAGATAAAGCCAATTCTTCTTTTTCTTTTCTTTTATTTTCTTTTCTTTTCTTAAAAGACTCATTGGTCTTTTTTCTTGTGGGGTCCTACCTATTAAGGAGGTCAAGTACAAGGCCAGCTCAAGTAGGTTTAGAGGCTACGCCTTCAAAGATATCATTGAAACCTAGTGTGCACGGTGCGTGGTTAGCCTGGGCGTAGTTGTGCGTTAAAGACAATAGGTTCAACTGATCATCAACTCAAATAAGCATGGAACCAATCTAACACCAACAAATATCAGCGATGTTTCAACCTTTCTTAACAGAAGAAGTAATATACAAAAATCGGACACAATTTTAAAACTATAATCGTAGTTTATGGTATATATATATATATATATATATATATATATATATATATATATATATATAAAGATATGACTATATTTTCAATTCTTACAAAAAAAAAAAGAACTAACAACTCTCACAAACTAGCAACAAAGTCATTGAACTACACAAAATTGAATTGCCTAAAATTAACAAAAACATAAATGTAAAAGCCACTTCCTTCGCTAACTCTCGCCCCAACCAAATGTCGCATTGTCCTCAATAGGGTTCGGATTGGAAAGCTAGGAATGGAAGGGGCTACCTTCCGTGGGTGTGCTACTGGTGGATGTCATCCCCTATCCCGGGTAGGCTAAGCGGAGTCGCCGAGGAAGCCGGAAGGGTGTTCCATCACATACCGCCGTGAAGGATGTTCAGTGAAACCGTAGGGAGCCGGACGAAATGAGGATGAGCCGGGAGGCTTGGGCATTCACTGATGAAGGGATTTGAGGTAGGCCCAGGTGACTCTGTATCTGCACAAGGATGGCATTGTTCTAAGCGAGCATGGCTGTGGTCTGAGCAAAGACGGCCTTGGTGCATGCCATCCTCTCTACTAAGGCAGTATGGGCAGCCGTAAAAGATGCTGACATGGCTAAAAAACTGCGGACTGCATCCATAATAGCTAGGAATTCCCGAGGGGATATAGAGATATGCTGGAGTGGTTGTGCTAACGTATTGGGTATAGCTGAATCGGGCGAGCCGGGAGGTGCACTGAGTGCGCGTAAGAGGTAGTGGATGGGCAATGGGGCGGTGATGTGGGCAATGGGGGCAAGACCGCTGGAGCTATGGATACTGTGAATCCGGCTCCCGCAGGGCACTACAGGAGGTGGTCGATCCTCCGCAGATGCATCATCTCGTCGGCTGATCCTACTGGGTCCTAGAGTAGGAGATGAGGAGCACTGCATAGACCCGCCATTTCTACAGCGTGAGAGGGTCTCGCGATTCCACTGGGGCGGTTTAATCGGGGCTCAAGAGAAAACCAAGGTGCTCAAACACCTAAGATAGCAACCTCGAAAATAAGAGGGGTAAGGACTCAGCCCGACTAAATTTCTTGTGGTGGACCTTGTCCTTGAAGTGGAATAAGGAGGTCATGATAAGCTCAGTAGGGCTGAACCAAAAACCCTAGGAGATAGGATAGAGAGCCTCCAGAATGGCTCATCTCCTCTGTACCAGATGCTGAAGTGGAAATAGATTGGACCGCAGTACGTGGTCAATAAGAAGCATACTCGGAGGAAGCTGCCTCCTGAATAGGATGGATCCTGCTGTCGTATCCCTGGATAATAAACGAACCATCTCTAGAGGTGAGGGATGGGGTCATTGTCTATATTCTGCCGAGTTGGAAAGGACAATTGAAAGATTGAATGTAGCTGCAATATCAGTGGCCCGAAGTATCCCCTCACGTCCATCAATAGAGAAGTGTATGGCAATAGGATGGGGGTCTCTCCTGGATGTCATAGTCTGATAAAACTCGACGATCACACGGGGGTAGAAAAACCGGCGTGGAGTCATGAAAGGCTCCAAGGAGTACTGGTGCACAAGCCGCATGGAGTCTCTAAGCTCGGGAAGGGCGATAAAAGCAGATATGTCATAAAAGGTCTCATTGTGCAGGTCTTTGGCACTACAATCTGAATTGCCTGGAATAGGGCTACAGTGTAGGATGGGCCTTCGGATGAGAGAGCCAGGGACGTACGTCCCGTGGAACTTTCTCAAAGCCGAGCCCTACCGTGTGGGAGCGAGGATCCCGGGGGCCGGAGAGCCGGAGGACTCACCCCGGCCGTGTCCCGGGGCCTTTGGATGCAGGGGCCTCCTAGATGGCCGAGGATGAGAAGGGATGGGGAGGGTCCCACCCTTGTTCTCATACCGCAAGCAGGCGTGGCGTGAGGAAGCGCAGGAAGCCAGACACGCACCCACGCAGGCTGCCCGGCCTATGGCAGGAGGAGGAGAGGGCCTCACACGAGGCCTATAGGAAGAACTGTGCCCACTACGGGTCTTCGCCATGGCCGGATTAGGAGTGGGGGAAGAAGAATGGAGGGGAAAGGGTTTTCTCTAGAGAGAACTTCTTCAGGAAATGATTGAAAGGAAATAGAATGGAGGTTAGGATATTTATAAGGGTTCATGGAAGGTGAGTGTTGTCGGTGGACACTAAAAACTAGGGTTTGGAAATTTAAGGAGACATAAATAAGAGTTACAGGATTCGAAGAGCCGCGAGAAGACGAAGGGGCAAGACTGCAGGAATGCAGGGCGACAAGTTTCACACTGAAATTTCGCAAGGTCGCGAAAATTTGTACTCTCATGAACTCTTCCTCCAGAACCGCAACTCCAATTTCCCCAATTCACCACGCTCCGCAAACAGTAACAACAAAATTATGAATATGAGCACAGGAAAGTGAAAAACTACAATTAAAACTAAGCCAAGACTAGGGAAAGCATGAAAGAACAAATATGAAATTTGAAAAAATTAAACAAGAATCCAACAAATATGGAGTGGCTTTCTGAGTCTCTGTAGAGACCAAGCCCACTCAAGGTGGTTCTTTAGACTTATGGAGGATCAAGGAGGGGGAGCTCCTCTTTGTCTGCTATGAAATGGGTTGCATAAGGCTTGAGCCTCTGGCCATTGACTTTGAATATTATGCTTTCCTTGGAATTTAGCAAGTCCACTGCTCCATTTGGATAAACTTGATGGATGACGAATGGACAGGTCCATCTCGACTTGAGCTTGCCCAGAAAAAGGTGGAGCTTGGAGTCATAAAGCAGCACTTGGTCTCCTTGCTTAAAATTTTTACGGGCTATCAGCTGATCATGCCATTTCTTTAATCTATCCTTTGCAATCTTCGAGTTCAAGTAGGCATCATTTCGCATCTCTTCCATCTCATTGATGTCGAGGAACCTTTTAAGGCCGACTCTTCCCAAGTTCAGGTTCAGCTTTTTGATTGCCCACCATGCCTTGTATTCAATCTCCACTGGAAGGTGACATGCCTTGCCATAAACTAGGCGATAGGGAGACATTCCAAGAATTGTCTTGAAGACTGTTCTGTATGCCCAAAGTGAATCTGGGCAATGAGAGACCATCCTTCCTCTGCCGAGTTTATGATTCGTGGCCACGCAGGTGATCCGTAATCAAAAAATTATATCCTGTCTTCTACTACCGTAGTCAAGCCGCGAAGATAGCGGTCTAGGCTTAACACTGGGATGGGTTTTCTCTGGCATACAAATGATTCCTGGAGGAAGTCAAAATTGGTGAATTAAATTTTTATTTTTAAGGTTTGGGTAAAAACAGGGGGGTGGTTGGTTGCAAACTGAAAATAAATAAAATAAAATGTAAAATAGAACTCCTTGAAGCATTGGGCCACTGGGTTTAAGGTCCTAGGCTAACCGAGAGGTCCCCCTTGGCATTTCTTCAAGGCTGGGGGAGAATGACATAGTCATCTCCTTTAACCGTGTGATCTTCATTTAACTTTAAAACTAACCCTAATAATGTTCTTTGACAAAAGCATTTATTTAACATTTATGGTTCCTTCTGAAAAACATGTCTCAAAACCTACCCTTCAATAACTAATAAGAAACAAACTAATTAGGCATCGTTGAATCTAGTGGAAAACTATTGAACCCAAAAGCTTAAGTTAAATACACATTGGTGGAGAGCATGCTATGAGATTTTAACCTAAAAGTTGAAATCCAACCCTACCTACCTCCAAAGTGGGTCAGAAGAGCAACTAATGGATATCGTTGTATCTAATGCTAAGAATATATTGAACCTAAAAGCTTCAAGCAAGTATTGGCTAAAGAGTACATCAAAAAGCTAAACCTAGAGTTGGAACAGTGGAACCAAATAAGCCAAAACCGTCATGAACATAGGAACCACCACAAAGAAATTCTTCAGATCCTACCCCCAGCAACCTTTTCCTTCAAGGAGGAAGTGGTTTTAGCCGCTCATCCTCCAAGTTGTCATCCTTGGAGGGTGTTTGGAAACCAAGAAAGGGAGAGAAAGAGGAGAGAGAAGAGAGAAAATGAGAGCCAAAAACAGGGCCCCGTAGCTGCTTCTTTACAAAATCAAAAACTTAGGTCAACAGTGTTTTACAATGGCTTATATAGCCTTACAAACATGTGAAATACCAAAATAACCAAACGAATACTGATGTGAGGGAATGAGGGAAAACGAAAAATCGGTGCCTGCTTGATAAAAACAAAAGCAGAAAATTTCGCACACGTTGATTTTGCATCATAGCTAAAATACGTGCATAGCGAAACAAATTTTCGCTATGTGCACAAGACTCTTTCGCCATCATAGAGAAAAATTTAAGATAGTTAAATTTCTATCATAGCGAAATTACTCATCCGAGAATTTTGGCACTGCTCCTTATTGTTCCATTGGTTCTCGCTTCCAAATTTCGCATCCCGCATCCCTCTTTTTTTTTCTTATTTCTTCTATTTTTTTTTCGTCTTTCTTCCTCGTCTCGATCTAGATGATGTTTGAGTTTGACTCCTAATTCTTCATGTTTGGATCGACTCAACAATGTTGGTATTGATTAGCTCGCAAAACCGCAGTCTGCCACAAATGCGATCAAGAGGCCCATAGGGACCCGAACATGTCAATCGGGTTAATTATAACAATTAGTACACAAAATGTGCTCAAAACCTATTAAAAATAGAGTTCAAAATAGCACTTTTTGGGCACTAATCAGTTCACCGCTTTCATCAAAATAGTCTTGATTTCTCTGTTGGCGAGCTCAACCTGACCACTAGTCTAAGGATGGTAAGGGGTAGCCACTTTGTGTTTTACACCATATTTAGCTAAGAGGTTTTCCAAAGGCTTGTTGCAAAAGTGTGAACCTCCATCACTAATTATGGCCTTTGGAACCCCAAATCTTGAAAAAATGTCTTCCTTCAAGAACTTCAATACCACTCTATGGTCTGTTGCTCTGCATAGAACTGCTTCAACCCACTTAGACACATAGTCAACCCCCACCAATATGTATACATATCCAAAAGAAGCAGGAAATGGCCCCATAAAATCGATGCCCCAAACATCGAATAAATCAACCACTAAAATTAGGTTTAGAGGCATCATATGTCGGTGAGAGATCTTCCCTAGTCTTTGGAATTTATTGCATCCACGGCATATGTTGTGGGTATCCTTGAAGAGAGAAGGCCAATAAAACCTTGATTGGAGCACCTTCATAGCGCCTTCTAGAGGCTATGACCTACTGTGCACTCTACGGCAAAGGACTGAGAATTCCCATCGCTCTTCTTCCGCACACACCTTCTGATAATCTGATCAGCGCAATTTTTGAACAAGAAAGGCTCCTCCCAAAAATAGGAATGAATCTTTGCAAACAAATATTTTCATTCTTTGGCCTTCCGGGCCACGGGGATTTCTCCCTGCGGGCCAAGAATCGCAATGTAGAGATACCACGAGCATTTTCCGCTAGCAATAGGGACTCCTCAGGAAACTCATAATTGATTGGAGGACTGTGTGTGTTGTGGGCTATGGTTAGTCTTGAGAGATGGTCAGCAATAACATTCTCTACCCCATTTTTATCTTTGATCTGCAGGTTGAATTCTTAGAGCAGAAGCACCCATCTAATAAGCCTAGCCTTGGCATCTTGCTTGGTGAGGAGGTACTTCAACGCTGAATGATCTGTAAAAATTATGATGTCTGACCCCACCAAGTATGCACGAAATTTATCCAGAGGCATAGACTACCGCCAAAGCAGATTTCTTCGTGGTATTGTAGTTCATCCAGGTTTCATTCAAAGTTTTGTTGCATAGTAGACCATATATGGTTTCCATTTTCTTTGTCCGAGAATCAAGCCCGATAGCTGATCACTTGCATCACACATGACCTCAAAGGGTAACTGCCAGTTGGGGGCCCTTACTATGGGTGTAGTGGTCAAGTGGGACTCTGAAAGCCTTCAAATCTCCTTTCGCGCCTTCATCCTGAAGATTTAAATATCCTTCAGCACCAGAGAGGCTTGCACCCTTCGAAAAGTCTTCGATGAACCTTCTGTAGAAGTCTGCATGTCCAAAGAATTGTCTCACAGTTTTCACATTTATGGGAGAAGGAAGTTTGGAAATAAGCTCATTTTTTTCCTTGTCAACCTCAATTCCCCTGTTGGATATGACATGTCCCAACACAATTCCTTGGTTTACCATAAAACGGAACTTTTCCCAGTTTATCACCAATTTTTTCTTAATGCACCTATGCAGGACAGTTTCAAGGTTGCCAAGGCATTCTTCAAAACTACCCCCGTATACAGTGATGTCATCCATGTAGACCTCCATAATGCACTCCACCATATCACTGAAAATACTGAGCATGCATCTCTGGAATGTGGCAGGGGCATTGCATAGACCAAAGGACATTCTCCGATAGGCATATGTGTTAAATGGGCAGGTGAAGGTGGTTTTTTCTTGGTCTTCTGCAACAATCTCAATTTGAAAGTGCCTAGAATAACCATCTAAGAAGCAGTAGAATGGGTGCTTGGAAATTCTCTCCAGAAGTTGATCAATGAAGGGGAAAGGAAAATGATATTTTCCTATCACTTCATTCAATCTCCTGTAGTCAATGCATACCCTCCAACCTGCGGTAAGGTGGGTGGGCACCTCTTCTCCTTTTTCATTGAGCACAGTGATCACCCCAAATTTTTTTGGCACAACCTCGAAGCTGACTCACCCGTTCTATCTGGATATGGGTAAATGTTGTCACCAGGAAAGGGCAACTTGAGAACTTATGCACGAACCACTTCTTACATATGAGGATTCAATCTCCTCTGTGGTTGTCTTACTGGTTTGGCTTCCTCTTCCAAGTAGATGTGATGGGTGCAAACCAAGGGGTTGATCCCCTTTAAATCAGAGATTTTCCACCCAATAGCCTGCTTGTTCTTCCTGAGGACATCCAATAGACTATTTTCCCAAATAGCTGCATTGAGCAAAGGAAGAGATTACAACTGGGCATTGGTCCTCCTCTTCTAAATATGCATATTTCAATTCCACAGGTAGAGGCTTGAGGTCCAACTTCTGAGGCTCAATGGTTTTTTCTTCAGTTAGCAGGGCAGAATTTCTTCATTTTTTCTCCATGGTCCATGTACAACACACAACTCTTGGGTTCCTTGCAGTTCTTCATGAAAATCTGCCAACTCCTCAATCAGCACATCTTGTAACTGCTGCTGCTTAGCTTGCTCCTCATGAATAGTGTCAATCAAGCATACTTTTTCTGGACCTTTTTCCACTGCATGCATATGATTTTTGCTAAAGTGGAAAATGTTGAGTTCCAAAGTCATATTTTTGAATATAAGATGCATAACTCCATTTCGGCAGTTGATGATCGCATTGGAGGTGGCCAAGAATGGTCTTCCAAGAATAATAGGTACATAGTTAGCTCCCACTGCTACTGGTTCCGTGTCAAGAACAACAAAATCTACAGGATAGTAGAATTTATCCACCTGTATCAAAACATCCTCAACAGTTCCTTTTGGAATTTTTATGGACCCGTCTCAGGGACAATGGGTAGCGGGCTTCCTAACTCTCCCAAACCCAGCTGCTTCAGACACCGAATGTGTGGCAGCAGGCGTTGACAATAGCCCCCAAGTCTAATAGAGCCTTCTCTACACAAGTCCCACCGATGTTCGTCAGAGAGGGCTGGACAAAGCCAGTCTTTTGTACTTCACTCCGGGGTTTTATCGACAATGGCACTGACTTGTTCTGTCAGGAAGGCCTTCTTATCAACATTCAACCCTCTTTTCACTATGCACAAGTCCTTTAAGAATTTGGCATATGTAGTAACTTGTTTAATCATGTCTAACAAAGGGATGTTGACCTTCACCCGCCTCAGCGCTTCTAGAATTTCAGCCTGGTTGGTAGCCTTCTTCTTGCCTTAAAGGCTTCGAGGAAATGCGGGGTATGCTCTTTCACCACGTCATCTTTGATCTCAATTTTCTAAGTTCAAATTTTTACTTTCTTCTCGTGTCTTTGGTCGGTTTGGGCACTAGTTGCTCAACCTTCTTACCACTCCTCAAAGTGATAACTGCCTTGACCTCATCTATCCTGGGAGTTGGTTCACTGGAAGAGCTTAATTCATGCACTCCCGATTAGGCTGTGTCTGGGAAGGAAATTTTCCTTTTTCCTGCACTTGCTGCTGGTTAGTCAGCCTAGAAATTGAATACTGCAGGTTATCAAATTTTTGGGCAATATCAAACTGCAGGTTATCAAATTTTTGGGCAATATCAAACTGTAGGTTCTCAATCTTCTTGTTCAAAGTGCTTTCCATAGTGTTGATTCTCCTGGGTTAGCCCGGGAGATCACGGTCATTTTCACACATTGAGTCAATCGCACATTGACTCCGCCGCTCCCACAAAATAACATCATTTTACTTAAGTTCATAGCCTGCTCAACTGAGATGATGATGGTGATGGTTTGTTTGAGATGAGAACCATAAATACCGGGTTGGTTGCAAGTGCCAGGTTATATATGGCGGAGGCTTTGGTTTCTAGGAAAGGTTAGGATGGTTCCTCCACCAGATTGTACGTGTTTCGCATTTGTGGCATCGGGTCGGTGGTTTGTATTGACCCATAAAGTATTAGCTACCCAGCCAATGATGTCCCCATTGAAGGAACAGTTGGGCAATGCTCTCCTAAGTGTTCAGTAGACTAAAAAATGAAACAAAGGTTGTTGGGCACTGGTGTCTCAACCACTGTTCGAACCTCATGTTGATTTCTCATTTCTAGCTCCTCTAACCTTCTAGCTTAGGTTGACAATTTTGCCTTCACTTCCATTTTTTCCGGGAGGGAATACATGCCTCCCCTGAGCCGTGAAGGTGCTTCCCATTCTCTCAACTTCTCTCAATAGTTCATCCCAAGCCATGGATGTCTCTACCACATAGTTCAAGAAGTCCATAGCTTCTTCTCGATTCTTGCCCATGAAGTCTCCTCCACACATTGTTTCCAACAATTGTTTCATGGCAGGGCGCCATTTGGTTCGTGCCACAATAGGGTGATCCGGAATCAACAGTATTTGTATCCTAAATTCTCCTATCAGAAAAACCATCAAGTAGCATAGTGTGTTCTAGGCCTAACTCGTGGATGGGCTTTCTTGCACAAATGACTAATAGTGAGTCCAAAAATGGTGAATTTCAAGTTTGGATTCTTAAGGGTTGCTGTTAAAACAAGGGGTTTTGATGGTGGGCAGATTGAAACAAAAATGGAGAAAAACAAGAAAAATAATAAAAGCAGGTCTCTCATATCGGGGATACAGGTTCAGGATCCCGGTGGCAACCGAGGTTCGTGGTCTTCTCGTCGGGAGGAGGGAACATATAGTCATCTCCCAAACTGCTCTTCATTTAACCGTAAAACCGACCCTAATAATTTTCCTTTTGATAAATGGTACTCCATCGCCACCGCGGTCGCTGCATATGAAGAAATGAGTCTCCTGGACTTCCCTTTCAATGGATCATAGAGGGTAACTAATGAATCTCAGTGGATCTAGCAATAAGAATCCACTAAACCCTAAAAGCTTACCAAATAATGGCCATTCAAGGAGATTCGAAGGGATAAAAACCTAAAGTTAGAAATGAACAGCAAAACTGCTGAATACTGAGCGAAGAATGAACCCTTCTCCAAATTTAAGCCTTGTGTGTATGAGAAGAGAAAATGGGAGAGCTGAAAGCTTCCTGCAAATGACAAGATTGACACACAAACCTTGACTGGGGCTATATAATACTTAAAGAGTAGGGAAATTACAAACAAACCAAAACAAAAGCTATTACAAGGGTAGAAAGGAGAAAAACAAAGAACGGAGTCGCTTGATAAAAATGTAGGAGCGCATACCCCGCTATGCATAAGTGATTTCACATTAGAATAAATTACATGAGAGGCAAATTTCGCTATCATAGCGAAAAATCTGGTTTGAGATGAATCAGTAATTATACGTAATTTTCGCTATGATAGCGAAAAATTCCAACGTAGCGAAATTCTCGCACTGCCTTATATAATCGTTCCATTGCTTCCTCGCGGCTATTATTCCCAATTACTCATTCCATTCTTCAGCTTTGATATTCTTCATTCCCATTGTCAAATTGGATAGAAAACCATAAGGACATTAATGGAAATCAACCCGACTTTGTTATGAATGGATTGACACAATGATTTGGTTTCACTTCGCAAAACTACAAACAATGAATGAGATCGAAGAATAGAAATTTAACATGTCAATTGGGTTAATTATAACAATTAGTACACAAAAAGCATCAAACTGCAGTGAATAGGTTAAAAATATCAATTTTTTTTAAATTAATCACTTCAACTACATTGCTGGGGTCCCTTAGCAGTGAAAGAAAGAAAGAAAGAGAGAGAGCATACAAAATGATAACAAAATGGTATTTCAAAAGGTTGTGAAGAAGTAATGCCTAACCCTAAGTAAGAATCATCAAAGCTTTGTCGAATAACTATCTTGAGAGAATGAATGCCATACAAAATTGAGTATCAAAAGAGCTCCTATCTTTGAATCAACAGAGACTCACTCAAAATTCCAAGTGTTTGTTTTGATTAGCCTCAACAACAACCGCTAAACCGCACTCTCCCCCAACCTCGCATCGTCACAACCTAGCATGATAACCAACCTAAATAGATCAGGACCCACCTCTTATTCCACAATTCTTTGGCGTTATAGGTGCAATGTCAGGAATCGACCACCGTAAAGTCCATGTAACGGATCTACCGATGACTTCCAACCAATTAAGGCTTAGGGCACCAAGTCATAAGGATCTTTCGACCACAAACTCTTCAGGTTTCACCCCAGACTCCGAATGATTTCGAAACTCCAGCACCTGCAACTTGCTAAACTCCACCCATCCACTCGTGTAGCGAACACTAAGTCGACGACTCCCAACCAGTGAAGGTTTAGGGCACCGGGCTTTAAAGGCTTTCGCCATATATCCCTCGGACCGTGCTCGTGTTTCAAGGCAAAGCGCTGCAATTTTTCTTCTTTCTTTTTCTTTTCTTTTCATTTTTATAAGACGTGATTACCTTCTTTTTCCACAGGTCCTAACCTATTAAAGGTGGTTAACGAAACTAGGTAGGTCATGCGAAAGTAAAGGAGGTTGCGCAGTCTTGTAGCCTATCATTGAAACCTAATGTGCTCGGTGTGTGGTTAGCTAAAGGAGGAAGAAAAAGGTCGAAATCAATAAGAACTCAACTAATCATTCACTCAACCAGGCATGGAACCAATCTAACATCAATAAAATTAGACAAAGTTTCAATTTTTCAAACCACATGTTAAAGTAAACACAAAAAATTGGTGCATAGAACAAAATAAGTCAGATAGTATAACAAACAATAAAAAGAAAACCAAAGAAGCCACCGAACATCACAAACGGGCTTGCTCAAACTAATAACAAAAATATAAGCTGCTAGTAAAGTCACTACAACTCTCCCCAAATCAATATCTCACTGTCCTCAATGGGGCTTCGATTGAAATGTTAGGGAAGGAAGTGTTACCTCCTTGATGAGATGTGATCGTTGTTGATAGGAAACTTCTCGCAGCTTTCCATTGATTAATCTTATTCACTGCTTAGGTTTCATATGAACAAGAAGTTAAGAAAGAGAAAAAGTGACCACTACTACTTAAATGCAGAACTTCAAAATTCAAAAGTGAGTTCTTTCGGTTAGATTTAGATTATACACTCCTTCTGCGCTTCACACGGTACCAAAAACGTGTTCGATGAAAAGTTGCAGAGCTAACAAAATCGGAGGCAAAACAAGTAAGTGTAGATAAAAGCCGCCATCACAGCGAAAAATTTCACATATCCGCTTATGTGAAATAATGATGTTTTTTTTTGAAAATAAAATAAAATAAATAAATAATAATAATAATAAATAATAAAAATAAAAATAAAACATTTTTTTTTGAGAGACAATTTTTTTTTAAATAAATAATTTTTTTTATTTTAATTAAATTATATATATATTTTGTGTGAGAGACGATTTTTGAGTTTTGATTTTTTTTTAAATAAAATAAAGTAATAATAATAAAATAAAATAAAATAAAAACAAATTTTTTATTTTTTTACTTACCTTACTGCTCAAGCTATTCAGCTGGGACAAATCACATATTTTCGCTACATAGCGAAATTCTCGGCTATGATATTAAAATTCCATTGTTGGATTTCACTATAACTAAAATTTTTATGGTTACAAATTGCCTCTCCGCTGAATGATCTCCTATCTGATTTGCAAATTTCACTTACACTGCAAAAATTAATACACGAAAAATTTAGAAAAATTGCAGAAAAGTGAAAAATAAGCCAAAACTAATATTAACTTAAAAATTAGTGAAAATCTAAAAATAAAAATTACCGTAATCAAAATAAAATAAAGTAAATTAAAATGGAAACAGAAAATGAAATTAAAAATGGCAGCATTGTTACTTCTAAGCCTTTGAGGCCATTGAACCGACTCTGAAAGGAAATGCCTGGTTAGAGGTTCGGCCGGGGTGTCTAACCAACTAACACCCGGAATCCATCCGTCAGGCTACGTAAATGTAGGTACCGCTTGTGTCTTTGATGGTAGTGGCACAAAGGCCTCGAACAAAGGGCCACTAATTTTCTATCGTTTTGCAGCACAAGCACCGATGGGGTGGCCTTGTGGGTGGGTGCTTCAGGTTTCACTGATCAGTCACAGCGCAGAGATACTAGCCCGAGAGGTGCTTCGCGGGTTGTTCATGGCTTGGGCAAAGTGGACTCAGTTTTCATTCCTTCCAATTTACCCTCCTCGGGTCAACATTAAAGTTTCTTCTTCTTTCTCCCATGGACGACAACAAAGATCAATGTCCGAGGATTCAAAATTTTCTACCAGCTTGCGGGTTAAGCCAGAGACACGCCTCCACCATGGTGTCACTTAGGCACTCTTCCTCTTTATGATCAAGCTGCTGGGTAAGCTTTGAAATTGAACACTGCAAGTTGTCAATTTTCTTATCCATTTCACTTCTCACCCATCGACTTTTTACCCAGGAGTTTCCACTGCATGGATTTTTCAAGGCTCAATCGGGGCATTGAATTTCTTTGCTCTTTCCACAGATCACCCACTGGGGCTGGTATGTTTAGAATAGCTTGCCCAACTACTAATGTGGTGGTCGAGGCCGAGACAAAGAAGCATACCGTGATGCGGAGGAGGTGCATAAGTCGGGTAACACTGCAGAGGGCGTACTCGTCCATCGGGTCTCATTCCCTCATGTACCTACATGGGTTTGGATTTCTCTCTACAGGTTGCTGATTTTGCCATGCTAGGTTTCTATTGTCCCTCATTATCATGTATGCCCTAGGTTACCCTCGCCACATGTCGAGACTGCATCGTCTCTCTTCCATCGGTCCAAATTCAACTTTGATTTACAATCTAACCCACCGGAACCCACTCCCCGCAAAGAAGAACAAAACCAAAACACCAAACAAGGAAAAAACAACTCTACCAAAAAGGTAAAGTTAGATAAAAACAAAATAAAATGAAAGTCAAAATTACACGACTGAAATACTTAAAAGATATATATAATGTATATATAAAGAGGTATATATATATATATATATATATATATATATATATATATATATATATATATATATATATATATATATATATATATACAAGAAAATTCACCAGAACTTGTGATGAGGATCACAAGTGTTCAACAGGTCATCATTCGTGACTTAGCACCATCCCCAAGAACGCGCCATTGATTTCAGGCTACAATAGGTGATCCGAAATCAACAATATTTGTATCATAAATTCCTCCTATTGCCGTAGTAAAACTACTACAGTATAGTGGTTCTAGGGTCGAGCTCAAGGATGGGTTTTCTTTGCACAAATGACTAACAGTGAGGCCAAAAATGGTGAATTTCAAGTTTGGATTTTTAAGGGTTGCTGTTAAAACAGGGGGTTTTGATGGTGGGCAGATTGAAACAAAAATGGAGAAAAACAAGAAAAATAATAAAAGAGGTCTCCATATCGTGATACCGGGCTTAGGATCCTAGGGTAACCGAGGTTCTCCGGTGGCCTTTCTCGCTGGGAGGATGACATATACTCATCTCCCAAACCGGTTCTTCATTTAACTGTAAAAACTGACCCTAATAATTTTCCTTTTGATAAATGGTATCTACTAGCCATCAATGGTCACCGATAGTGAAGAATGAGTCTCCTGGACTTCCTTTTCAATGGATCATAGAGGGTAACTAATGAATCTCAGTGGATCTAGCACAAGTATCCTCCTCAACCCTGTGCTCACCAAATAATGGCCATTCGTGAGATTCCTAAGGATAAAACCTAAAGCGAAATGGAACACAAAACTGCCAGTGAGTACCTGCGTGAAGAACAGGGAACCCTCCAGTCTTCGATCCCACACCCAGAAGCCTTCTTCTTCAAGGAGTAACAGGTTTTATCCAACCATCCTCCAAGTTGTCATCCTCGGAGGATGTTTGGATGGCAAGAAAATGAAAAAGAAAATGAAAGAAAATGCAGCAGAGAAGAAAAAAACGGGAGAGCTGAAAGCTTCTCCCCTAAAATTTATTGTGAAGTGATTGATTGTTACAAACCTTGACTCAAATGAGAGTACGCCATGAGAGGGAAATTACAAAACAAACCAAAACAAAAGCACATAAGGGTAGAAAGGAGAAAAACCAAAAACGGAGTCGTTTGATAAAAAACAGGAGCAGACAATTTTCGCTATGCATAGTGATTTTCGCTATCATAGCGAAAATTCTCTATCATAGCGAAAATTCAGTCATAGCGAAAATTGAAAATTTTGCTATGCATAGTAATTTTCGCTATGATAGCGAAAAATCCAAATTGCAGAGCTTAAATCTTGGCACCTGCTCATCAACAGCTCCATTGCTTCATGCTACTACTATTCCCACTGCTCCATTCCATTTCTTCTAGCTTTGATATTCTTCATTCCCGGCTTGATGAAATTGATAGAAAACCATATGAAATTGATGGAAATCAACCCAACTTTGTTATGGTTGGATTGACACGACGATTCGCTCCAATTCTGGTAAAACTAAAAATGTTCCTGTAACGCGATCGTAAGAATAGCAGGACCGAATACGTCAATCTGGGTTAATTATAACAATTATTACACAAAAAGCGCTCAAAACCTATTAAAAATAGGGTTCAAAATATCACTTTTTGGGCACTAATCACACCCCCCAACCTACACATTGCTAGTCCCTTAGCAGTGAAAGAAAGAAAGAAAGTGAGACAAGCATACAAAGTGATAACAAAATGGTATTTGAAAAAGGTTGTGAAGAAGTAATGTCTAACCCTAAGTAAGAATCATCAAAGCTTTGTCCAATAACTATCTTGAGAGAATGAATGCCATACAAAATTGAGTATTAAAAGAGCCCCCATCTCGGTGAATCAACCAGAGACCTCCTCCAAAATCTAAGTGTTTGTTTTATCAGTTCTCAACAATAAACTGCCAAACTGCACTCTCCCCCCAACCTAGCTACTGTCACAACCTAGCATGATAACCAACCTAAATAGATCAGGACCCACCTCTTATTCCACAATTCTTTTAAGGCTAGGTGCAATGCCGAGGATTCGACCTCACCAAACCATGTAACGGATCTACCGATGACTCCCAACCACCAAGGCTTAAAGCACCAAGTCATAAGGATCTTTCGACCACAAACTCTTCAAGTTTCAATTCTGACTAATGATTTCAAACCCAGCACCTACAACTTGCTAAACTCCACCCATCCACCCGTAGCGAACACTCAAGTCGGCGAATTCCCAAACTGAAGGTTTAGGGCACCGGGCTTTAAAGGCTTTCACCATATATCCCTCGGACCGTGCTCGGGTTTCAAGGCAAAGCATTGCAATTTTTCTTCTTTTTCTTTTCTTTTTCATTTTTTTTTTCATTCTTTTTATAAGACTCATTGGCCTTATTTCCACAGGGGTCCTTAACCTATTAAAGGTGGTCAACGAAACTAGGGTAGGTTGCGCAAAGTAAATGAGGTTGCGCAGTTTTTCAAATTTAATAAAACCTAATGTGCTCGTGTGTGGTTAGCTAAAGGTGGAAGAAAAAGGTCGAAATCAATAAGAATTCAACTAATCATTCACTCAACCAGGCATGGAACCAATCTAAAATCAATAAAATTGGACAAAGTTTCAATTTTTCAAACCACATGTTAGGCAAAACACAAAAAAAATTGGGTGCAGTTTTTGAACAAAATAAGTTGTATAGTATAACAGCTTAAAAAAAAAAAGAAAACCAGCAAGCCACTGAACATCACAAAATGGGCTTGCTCAAACTAATAACAAAAATATAAGTGCAAAAGTCACTTCCTTCACTAACTCTCCCCCCCAAACGAATATCTCATTGTCCTCAATGGGGCTTGGATTGGAAAGTTAGGGAAGGAAGTGTTACCTCCTTGATGAGATGTGATCGTTGTTGGATAAGAAACTTCGCAAGCTTTCTATTGACACCTTATTCACTCCGTTTGGGCTTCAAATGAACAAGTTAGAAGAAGAAGAAAAGAGAGAAAAAAAGTGGCCAATTGGAGCATTTTGAAAATTTAACCTTCATAAAAATTTCAAAAGTCTTCTTTCTGGTTAGATTTAGATTCTACACTCTCTAAGTTTTCCAACCAAAAACGCGTTCGGATGAAAAAGTTATGAGCGAAACAAAATCGGAGGCAAAACAATGGGGGTGTAGGGAAAATTTTCGCTATCATAGCGAAAATTTTGCTATCATAGCCAAATTCTTTTCTTGATAGCGTACTTCACATAGCGAAATTTTCGCTATGTGTGTGAAATTTTCGCTATGTGAAATAGCGAATTTTTTTTTGAAAATAAAATAAAATAATTAATAAAAAAAAATAAATAATAATAATAATAATAAATAATAAATAATAAAAATAAAAATAAAAAACATTTTTTTGAGAGACAAT